>CM021102.1:800893343-801493343 GCA_007115665.2 Sequoiadendron giganteum
GCAAAACAGAACTTGAATTGCATAAAATCAAGTAAAAAATGCTAAAACTAACTTTGCCAACAATGGCATTAATTCAATAGAGCAGCTGATAAGGTTATTTTATCAATTCAATCCCAATGATGAGAAAGGTTGCAATAATACAAAGGGATTTGGAGAGAAATCAGCACACAGGGTGCAAAGATAGGGAAGAGATGAGCAAAACAAGAATTTTAATTTTGGGGAAAATCCCTTCTACTTCAAACAGTGCCCTATCCAGCCAAGAGTCACAAACAATGACCTAATTTTCAATGAAAAAATTCTTAGGTTTGTGACAAGCACAAATTCCATCCCTACTAGTAGAAGAAGCCATTTTCTAAACAATGTTGGGGATCAATCTAGGGTTCTGACCTCACATGTGATCACAATTAATTTGGCAGTGACTGAAATGAGCTTCAAAACTCAACATCTCAAATCACATGCTATTATTGGAAAATTTGCAAACTTTTGGCCAGCCAAAGAGAATGTGGAGAAATTGGTAAAATCCACTTGGGATGGCATGCATCAGATTGCTTTTTTACCTCAAGGACTTTTCGTGGTCCTCTAACCATCTGTGGATGATAAAGAAAGAATTTTGAATGGGTCATTATAGCTAGATGGTGTTGATCTATTCACCCAAGAATGGAGACCATAGTTTGATTCCCTAGCATGTAATCTTGAATTTTCTCTAGCCTGGATTCCCCTTTACAATCTACCACTAGAATATTGGAATGTCCCTATGCTTTTGAAGATTGGTAATTCACTTGGAAAATTCATAGAGGTGGATGGTAATGTCAAAGAAGCGAAACCAAGATTATATGCTCAAATTTTTTTTAATATAAATTTCTCCTCCCCTTTCCCAAATTTCATTCTTCTTGAGACTTCAAAAAGTGAGTGATCTCAAAATATTGAAATAGAACTGCCCTAGCCTAAAATGCTCTCACTACTCAAAGCAAGTCTAATGACCTAGGGTTTAATTTTTAAAGATGCAATATCTTCGGGTCTTTGAATAGGCTAATCAGATTCAGGTCAGAATTTCAAAACCAAAAGAAATCAGTTTTCCACAGTAGTAACACCTTATACACTTAGTTTTGTATAAATATACTCCAAACAGAAATAATTTTTATATGGAAAAGATACAGCAAATTATTGAATTCGATGAACTACTCATTCAGATATGTGGAATCATTATGAGACCTGGATCCTGGCGATGGACTTCAACAATAACAAACTATAGAAGATTTCATGCACCTGGCTCAATAGTGATGAATGCAAAACAGAAGGTCATATGAAGGCGAACTGCCCGAAGAAATTGTTCTGTGACATCTACCAAGTTAATGGACACTCCATCAAGGGCTGCCCATACAACCTAAAGACAAGAATTTCGCAAGTATTCTTCGCACAAGGAGATAGGCAAGCCCTCCAAACACACCACCGAAGCCCCAACACAATAATACATCCCCTGGAGGTTACCAAAACAATAGAAGTCCGAGAAGAAAAATACAATACGAAGAAAGGGCAGACCCATGATACAATTTTGAAAGTGTAATGAATGGGGTCACTTCGCCAGGGAATGCCAGAACAATCAAGGTATGGGAGGAAGAATCTGTAAGTGGTGTGGATCAAGCGATCACGAAAACATCGACTACCCAAGGCAAAAAGGCATAAATATGTTGGAGGTAGCCGACAAGGAGGTCCTGGCGATCACAAGAGCACGGACAAAGAAAGGTATCTATCTAGACCCTCGTACGGAGAAAGAAAGACTCCAAGAGGCCTAGGCGGAAGTGGAAGAGGCAATGACCAAGAAACGAAGAACCTCCAACAAGGTAACCAATACGTCGTTGCAGTCGGAGTCGAAAAAGAACATAGTACAACAGGCGCTCCACACAACCATACCGATCAAGGTAACAGACCTTCTACAGACGATGCCCCAACTGAGAGTAGCGCTCGCTAATGTCATCGAAGACAATAGGAACCGTCAGGAGGGTCCAACCGAGAGTATGACTCAACCGGTAGGAGAGGCCACAAACCCAATGCTACTCGCAATGAACGTCGAGAGGAAACCTACCATCATACAGATGGAAATCATGGGGAGAAAACTCTCCAACACCATCGCCGACAGATACTCTAGAGTGAACGTACTACCAAAAGAAACCTCGAAGTGTTTGGGGAAGCCAATTCTCTCGCCCCCCACATTTCACCTAGTAGGCACAGATCAACATGGAATCAAACCTCTCGATACACTGATGCCACAAAAAGTAATGATCGGCACACAGCAGTTCCTATTGAACTTTGTTGTCATCCCACTGCAGAAGAAGTCGTACGATGCATTGCTAGGAAGAGGATGGTTGATTGCCGCCAAGGCAGATCACAACTAGAAGCAGAACACACTCTCGATCGAGAGCAACAAAAGGAAGTATGTCATTGACGTGAAGAACCAAGCTATGAGTGAAGAATTGGCATCCTCCGAATTGGAATTCGACGGGGAGAGCCAAATATGGATGAAGGAAGGAAGGTTATGGAGTCGAACGACAAATACTTGAACTCGAAATTTTCTCAGAGGACAAGACAAGCTCGTTGAATGGCCTATTTCATTGGCAGATGGAAGACTACAAGGTGTTCCACCGAGTGTAACATGCTATAGATCGGAGAAAGAGAAGAAGAAGAGGAAAAGGGCACACTTCCAATTGGAGAAATCCAGGAAGAAGAGAAGGGTACATCTAGCCAAGCACTCCCAGCCGGAGAAATCCAGTAAGAAGAGGAGAAGGGCACGTCCACCTAGCCACTTCTCGCCGAGTACAAAGAGTACAATGAGGAAGTAGCAGAATTAGATGGTACGCGAACTCACAAGTTGGAACGTGACAAAATAGTCAAAGTATGAGGTGAAAAATTTGTGTCAAAGTCGGGAATTGAGAAAAATCAAAAAATCAAAAAATCAAAAAAATTAAAAATAAGAAGTCAAAAAATGGAAAAAATGAAAAAATAAAGTGGAGAAATTAAAAGGTTTTAATAATGAAAAAGAGAAATGGAAGGAAAAAATAAAAAATTAGAAAAAAATAAAGGAGATGGAGAAAAAAATTTTAAAAAGGAGGAAAGAGAAAAAATTAAAAGACATGAGAAAAATTAAAAAATTACAAAAGGCGGAAGTATTAAAGTTTAAAATGAGAAATATTGAAGTGAGAAACATTATTCAATTAAAAAATATAGTGAAGGTTCTATGGCAAAGAGAAAAATGAACGTTTTGGTAGAGGGAAACCAATTTGTACGGGCTTGAGAAAAGCCCCCTATACAGACTCACTTGGCAAAAAAGAGTGTGACATCATGAAGACATATTACAGCGACCTTATGAAGGCATCATACAGAACTATCAAGACAAAGTAAGTCCAAGGTCTCAAAAGGAAGGTGATGTACGAGAAGGAGGAGCCATAAAGAAATTCCCGAAAATCAATAAAAAGTTTGCAAAGAGGAATCATGAGGCCCATAAGCAAGGAGAAGATATATTGTGGAGACAAAGGCAGGATATAACTCAAAAAGTGGACATCATACGGATTGCACAGGAGCTAACACATCGTACGCAAGCAAGGAAAGGGACTACCATACAAAACAAGAAACACATCTTTATCGTTGGAAGAAGGCCGCAGTTCATCATACAATCATTAAAAAGGTTCGTACAGAAAGTAGAAGGCGGGTGTGTATGGAAAAGAAAACAGGTTGAACGGCAATATAGCTGGAGGCAAAGAGCGGACAGTGTCGAACTGAGATTGACCTCAGTTAACTCTGCACGGCAACCCTTAGCAAAAAGAATTAAGATTAAACAAAGGCTCAGCCTAAGCATACGGTCAGGAGGAAAACATATAGGGAAGTGTAGGAATAAGAGAAAGTCTATAAGCATACAAGAAGGAGCCCTATGCCAAGTCAAGGAAGAGTCTGTACGAGAGCTAAGAGAGAACAATACAAGCGAGCACCGTATGAACAAGCAAGAAGCGACTGAGGGTGTTGTACGAGGAAGAGGTATCGTACAAGAGGAAGGTGTCATATGATTAAGAAGTGTCATACGAGACAAGGAGAAGAGCATCGTACAGAAGGAGCTATGTGCACAAACAGGGGAATTAGTGACAATACGACAAGAAAGGTACATGAACGGCATTGGAGACGATCAGACGTACGACCTGGAAGAAACCGCCTACTAAAGATACATTGCCAACAATCTATACAAGACAAAATAATAGTACGTGTGGGTGTCATACATAGTAGGGAGTAATGAAGAAAACCAAAAATGTACATGGAAATTGCAAGGTTCAATAAGTTCAACGTTCAACTACAACAATAAGACTGAATTCCATACATCACACGTTGGGGTGCATCATCAAGCAAACACAATTTCCAATCGCACGACAATCAAAATCATATAGTTAAACACCCCAAAATTTATAATTTCTGGCTTGGCTAGCAATATTTCGAACCGCTTGAAAATTCCTGAAAATGATGTACGCGATGCAATTTTGTGTGGTTTCGAAAGTCTTAAATTGGCCTTGGCGGCAAGGGCTCCGCCCTTCGACCCTTCCCTATACCACGACAGGGAGTGCACGAGGGGTGTTGCCCCCAAACCTCACGAGGGGCGCTGCTCCCAAACCCCCACAATGGGTGTTGCCCCTTGACCCCCACAAGGGGCACCACCCCCAAACCCCTACAAGAGGCATTGCCCCTTGACCCCCCTGGGGATGTTGCCCCTAGACCCCCATCAGATTCAATTGAATTGCCAAATCTCAATACAGCCAACCTCATGGCCAGCACATCTAGAAGAGTCAGGAGAGGAGGAATCCAACGGAGTGTACATTGAGATCAATGAGCCAGATGTTGATGACTCTCACGGTACAATCCAAAGGTACCTATGTGAACTGCAGGAGATGGCAAGAGTTATGTACGAAGTTGGTGCAATTGGACAATAGTTGGACATAGGACATGATCCCTCAATGGTACATGAGGCCGAGAGGATCTTGGCATTTATGCAACTGGAATGCAAAGGCAGGTGGCCTAGAGTAGAGATGGTCAAGACTACCAGGTAAGAGTTGGCAGACTACATTCAGAAGTCACAAGGGCAGTTGATAGCCGAGACTACCAAGCAAGAGTTGGCTGACTACATTCAGAAGTCACAAGGGAAATTAGCTGCCAAGCACATGAGACTTGCAACTCTAAAGGAGTCATTGGCTGAGAGGGAGCGAGTTTTGGCAGAGAGAGATGGGCAGTTGGGGGAGAAGCAAAGACTACTAGCAGAACGGGATACACAATTGGTCGAGGTACAACAACTCCAAGTTGAGGACGGTCACCTACAGGCGAAGGATAAGGAATTGGAGGACAAGGGTCAGGAGCTCGAGAAGGCAAAGGCCAAATTTTGAGGTAGTCTAGATGATGAAGCTCGCATGTGAGAGGCATATGTCAACCAACCAAAAGCTTCAATGCCTCTAGTAGCAACCCTCAACGACAACGACCCCTACATCGTCAGTACAACTAAGGGCACCCTCTCACCCTCCCTCTTCTTGATTTCCCTTTCTATAATCCCGTTTTTTTTTGTCATCTAGAAGATGACTACTTTTGTGGGGGGGATGATGCAGTCGGCCATAGTTGGTCGTAATCAGTCATAGTCGGTCATAATCAGTCATAGTCGGTCATAATCGGTCATAATCGGTCATAGTCGGTCATAGTCGGTCGTAGTCGGCTGTAGTCAATTATAATTAAATAAAGCTATAGTTATTTTGCAAATATTTCATATACCTTTGTTACATGTTTCAAGAAGGTTAATTCCCTGCATGTGATTAGGTGTAATGAAACGTCACAACAGTTGGTTTCTCAACCACCGCCAACAACTATATGTACTTGAGTCATTATAGTCGAGACATATTATGTTAGTAACTATGCCATTGTGATACATGTTGTTACATTCTGATGTTATATTCTAGTACGGGTAATTGTATTTGGTTACAGTGAATCAATAAATGAAGTACGATTATTCTGTGCAATATGCGTTCATGAGTATTTTGTACTTGTCTATGTTCTGTGAATTATTCAGTTTACTCTCGTAGTACATTATAATTATCCCAGTGACTAAACATTGGTTGTTGTCAATTAAATTGATTATGATCAACATTATGCCATTCCTATGAAGTTTGGATCTTTCTTTTGGTTTGGTTCCTTTTAAAACCAAAACTAGAAATAATTTTATGAATCGAGAAAATATAATTGTGTACAAGGTGTGCACCTTACATAGATTAAAGAGATGCAAAGTATCAACATTAGGAAACACCCAAAAATGTATATTTTGATCAAAGAGTTTTGAGTGAATTTTTTAATTTTGCACATACTTGTCATGGTTTTCAATTGTTATGGTTGGACACAATTGACACTTGTTTGTTAATTGAGTTTTTTTGTTTGTTGACTTCAAGTGGATTTTGTTGAGTATTTTAGTTATTTCATTTGTTTATATTATCATTAGATTTTGTTGGCCCATTAGTAAACGTAGCTAGGCATTGTGATTCACAATGCCTTTCACAATTTTGGGTCTCCCACTCATTTATTTTGGAAGAATTTTTGGTCATTGTTTTGTGGAAGTGTAATGTCCCCTATCCCGGTTTGCCCTAAAATCCGACTATTGATCCCAAATTCCACAAACTAGGGTTAGGGTTTTTCGCCTTAGCAAGTGAATGGCTTCTTGATGGTGTAATCCGGATTGAAACCTGCATTCACCATATGAATAATATATCCCACACATGCACATATCTATTAGCATTAGCATCATGGCATCACATTTATAGGTTCATCACAAATGCAACTATTATGAACTAGGAGGAGTAACATGGATGGATCCGCCCGAAGCCATTTGCCAAGTCTAAGAGGTTGTATACCACAACTCTCCCTGCTAGCGACTTGTACCTACTTTCTCCACCCATGTCACAACCTTAGAAGACACTTCGCCTACTAGAGGAAGCCAACGGAGCTTATAGTGGTCTAGGCCTACCACCCCTCCATGGCCCTTCCCTTCTTTGGTTCGAGCGGACTTGAGTGGGACCTCCACCCATCCATGGCCCATCCCTACCTTCGGACAAGGGGAATCTTAAATGGACTCTCCACTCATCCATGGCCCTTCCTAGCATTGGGAATAGGTGGATCTTAAGTGGGGTCTCTAGGAACCACTTTCTCAAGCCCTTCCTCCCGAGCAGGTTTTCAAACACACAACTTATCTTAGGTATTAAAAATATAATAGCATCCATGCATATCATATATCAAGATCCATGCCTAAAGTGATAATACATATTAATAGTAGAAACGCTATGTAGATCTCTTACCTTCACAACCTCAGAAAACACTTCTCCTACTAGAGGAAGCTAGCGGAGCTTATAGTGGTCTAGGCCTACCACCCCTCCATGGCCCTTCCTTTCTTTGGTCCGGGCGGACTTGAGTGGGACCTCTACCCATCCATGGCCTATCCCTACTTTCAAACAAGGCGGATCTTAAGTGGACTCTGCACTCATCCATGGCCCTTCCTTGCATTGGGAATAGGCGGATCTTAAGCGGGGTCTCTAGGCACCACTTTCTCAAGCCCTTCATCCCGAGTAGGTTTTCAAACACACAACTTATCTTAGGCATTAAAAATATAATAGCATCTATACATATCATATATCAAGATCCATGCCTAAAGTGATAATACATATTAATACTAGAAATGTTATGCAGACCTCTTACCTTCATTCCCAATCAATCTATTCTCCACACTTAGAAGATATCGTCAGTGTTGATCAAGCAGATAAGACTCTACTATCCATACTTATTTAAAATATCATAATTACTTATAAGGCCTAATAATTGTTGCAAGCATCATTATTGCATAATCGAGAATAATGCATATATGTGTGTGTGTGTGTGTGTGTGTGTAACCATTATTGGGAAATTGTAAATAATATCTATATATATTTTATATAAATATATGTACATCATCGTTTCTAATTGTCAAACTATAATAGTTTCTTATATATATATATATATATATATATATATATATATTAATTTATTATATTTAAATTCTTAATTCATTTATTAAGCTGATTATTTAAGTAAAGAAATACTTACCTGTCCCCTGATATATTTATCAATGAAAAACGCTTACTTCCTCTAGCCACTGATATGCTATCTATTGTCCAACCAGCGATCTGCACTTGATTGTTCTATCCTATTCAGTCCTCCATTCCATTCCAACCTTCCTGAGGTCTGCATGTATTCTCTTGGTCTATCTTAATACTTAAGAAAAATAAATATTTCAGAATGCTTTTTATATCCTTCCCCAATACCCCTATGTTTGGCTTGGTCTTCTCCTTTATAGACCAATCAAGAGTCATGCTCCTTCATGCAATCGCTGTCTAAGGTTCCATCGTATCCTTTCTATAATCGCTGCATCCCTTTTGAATGGTTCGCTCTTTTTAGAGGTTGCTTAGGAATTTATATTTGTTTATTTTATTTTGTTATTTGTTTATTTTAGTCAACAAAAGAAATATCTGTTATTTTATTTTTTGTGTTTATTTATTTGAATTTTAATATTTTAATTATTAAAGTATAATAACAAGATTTTATTATTTTATTTCAATGTATTACAATCTTTTATATTGGTGTATAATGTTTAGTATTTATATTTTGGAAATTACAATATTATATTTAATATTTATAATTATTACTTTGGATAATTACACTAGTAGAATTTGGCAAATAAATGACTACGTGACTAAAACTTTTAGTCACGTGACTAAAAATGACTAAGTTCTACTAATTTTTTGCAATTCACAAGTATAAATGACTAATTTGGTCATCGGATAAAATCACAACTAAATAATTGATCAAACAAATAAAAATGACTATTACTCCTCTATTATTTTTTCTTTTGAATTTGATCATAATCCATAGAGCTTAAGTCCCCCTCATGGGACCCCTACCTAAGCGAGCCATTTGGCCGCCTAGGTTGCTTGGTGCACCAAAAATACCTATTGCATGGAAGGCATTGCCTCTCGGTGTAGTCTTAAGGCCTTCACATATTTTATAAAAAAAATTAACATTTACATTCTTTAACTTTTATTACTGATTATGTTAATGAATCATTAATGTTTTTAACTATGATTAGAGGCCAATTTGATTTTCCTGTTGTGTTAGCATGTAAAATGTATCAAAGAGCAATTGTGGTCAATTTCACTAATAAAATATGGTTTAAAGTTTAAACAATCCAATTGCATTTTGAGGGCTATCTTGCAGACACTTTCATTTCAATGTATTTAATATTATATATAATATTATTATAATATATTATATAATATAATATAATATTTACACTATAATATTTAAATATAATATTTATAATATAATATATTATATTATATTATATTTAAATATTATATTATATTATAGTATAAATATTATATTATATTATATAATATAATATTATAATATTATATAAAATAATATTATATTATTAATATTATAATATATTTAATAATATCTATTGTATAAAAGCCCGAGATTTATAGATTGTAATTTATTGAATTTGGATTCCATTTTGAATGTTTTCTTAGTGCGCAAATACCCTAATGGGCGGGCAAGATTTGGTCGTGATTTTCATTTTAATAAACAAACTCTAAAACCCTCGTCAAAGCCTTATTCAAGAATGCATCAAAAACATTGAGAACGAATGGCAGGTATGCAGGGAGGATCGATGGATATATGGGGAATGGATATGCTCCCCCAGAACCACAGGCCCCCCATAACAACAAGGATGGAGGGAGGCAGGCACACAAGGACTGACCCACCCATCGATTGATTTATCCTTCCAAATGTTGCATCTTTGATTGGTGAAATGGTAGGAGCTAGACTTATCTCAAATGTCGGGAGTCTTACAAATCTTGTGAAATTTCTAGCATCAACTCTTCAGATTCTTGCTATTGACTAGACTCTTTTCAGGACTCTTAAAAACTCCTGGAAACACCCCAAAGTATGGGCTTAATTTCTATTTGTCTTTATTTGGAAAAGCATCTTCTCGGAATAAAGGGTGTATATCACGCTACCTGGTTCTCCATAGCTTCGTGTATTGATTGTTTCTCTAAGATGAATAGAGACTATATTCTTGTGAAAGACTTTGAGAATAGGTTGAGGAAGGATTAGACTTCTATGATATGCGGTTTGCTCCTCGGAAGAATTTTAATGCAATGAAAAAGAAAATTATTCTGAATATGAGCTTCAACTTCAACTGCAAGCTTGAGATTGCTTCAGCTTCAACCGCAAGCCCAAGATTTCCTGCTTGTTGATCGGCTTGGAATGGCTTTTGGAATAGATGGAAAGAGGATGATCAGTTCACTGGAATAGTTGAAGATCCAGCTTAGGAAGATAAAACATGCGCCATGGTATGGGATGTAGATCGTATTTCAGAGTAGAGATTAAAAGTGGAGGACTATCTGATGGAGCTTGTGACGAGTTCTATGTATATTTGGAGGTATGATTTTATAGAAGGTATTTCCTATCCATTATTTCTATTTTGATTCGACAAAGTAGTTAAAAACACAGGTTGCGTAATCTCCTTTCAATTGAATTATGCTTCACTTCTATATTGACTAGGTTATATCCGAAACAATAAAAATAAAACCAATCTTAAGGGATTATAAGATAATATATTATTCTTATCTATGTAGCAAGAAGTGGAATGGAAAACTCTTGATTCGTAAAATAAAATGAGGAATTTTGGAGATGAGTATTACGATTAATATTCCTTATTATTTTCTTGTTTTTAGAAAGGGTTCCAATTATGGAATGTCCCCATCGTTTTAGCTATCTCAATGGAGGGGGTCTTAGCCTTTATTCTCTAAGGGCTAAGAGGAGAAATAAGGAGAAATTAATTAAATTAATTTCTTATAAAGTTATCAAATAAATAAAAAATTAAAAGATGACTTTATATTTAATTAATTTAATTAAAGTGACTAAAATAAAATATTAAATCATAGTCACTTAAATAATATTATAATAAATCTTCTAGAGGCCAACTTATGGAAAGTTCTAGATGGGCCGACCTCTTGAGAGAAAAGTAAAAGTAGACATTGTAGGCTCATTTCTTATCATCCAGTGTTGACATTCGCTTAGATATGTTCATTTGTGGAGCCAAGGGTTTCTGCAGGTTATCTACTTGGTCTTTGGGAACGAAAAACTCCCTTAGATTGGCATAAATGAGGTGGTGAGATATCCTCCGAAGGGTTGCAGATTAGAGAGGATATATCAGTCCTTTCATTGGTACAAAATTTGTGGCCAAAGGCCAATTTTGAATGATTCGATTGAGGGTTTGTTGGAGACATCTTGGGAGCATTGATTCTTAATCGATTGGGCCTTGTGAAGGTCGATTTGCATCATATATCGATTGCCATCAGTTCTGATATCAATTTACAGTCATCCGCACCAACCCATGCAGACCATGTTTTCACTCATGGAGGCTTATTCTTCCATCAATTCCACCCCCTAGCTGGAGCGCTCATTTTGTGAGGGCCTTGTGATGATTTTTGATGCTTGATTGGAGGCTTTGGAGCTGGGAATTATTTTATATAATTATTTCTTCATCAGAACAGGGGCGGCTGGTAGAGAGCCACGAATTGGGCTTGGAACAGGTTCTTTGCATTGGATATTGATTGCTTCTTCATCTATAGCATAAGGCAACTTCATAATCAGGTTCTTCAAGTAGTTTGCATGATCATATTGTAATCCATAATGTTGCTGCGGTAGGTAGCTATGCATATCAGATTTTCAGATTGTATTGGCATAACATTGTAAGCCAAGAGTCTTGGCGTCTAACTAGCTTCATTGTATTTGGGATTGCATTGGAATAAGGAGTTACAAGTTGCAGGTCTTACACTGTTGTCTATGAGCATGTTTATATCTTTCATGAATAACTTGTTAGTATGCATGCCAATTGTATGACGAAACGTCACTTGGCTGCAGGTGGCTAGTTTGCATATAGAAATCATTTATGTGCATTGGAAAAGATCAAAAAGAGTCATACTTGCATTTAGATTGTAGTTTAATCATTATAGTATTGTTTCAAAAGCATTTGGAGCATTTTATCATTACTTTTCTAGCATAACATCAGACTGTAATCTCAGACCAGCAAGACAAAAGTTTTACATCAAAAGTGTCTGACAATATTCCTTGAAGAAAAATTCATATCAGACATAAGGGATATTACAGTGGTATCAAAACTTTGATCCTGCCATCCTGGAGGGTTAAAGTTGCATATGAGAGGTCATCACAAGTACTACACTCATAGGAGAGCGGAGCAAGAAGGAATTCGTCTTGAAGACAATCCATTTGAAGAAATTCCATTGGAGATAATGGGTGACAGGGAAGGAGAAGGTCCACCAAGAAATAGAAGAATTACTAAAGAGCAGACAAATGAGACTTTCAGAGCCATGGCCGAAGGACAACAGCAAGTGGCTACAGCTATAAATGCACTCTTGACATATTTACAACAAGGGCAACAGCAGGGAAGACCAAACCGAGTTCCAGATGATGACAGAAGTGTAGTAGGAACTCCCAGAGTTCACCGAGCTGCCACACGCACCTTTGACAGGCCTACACGCCCTACATTTGTGAGAGATGAACCTGAAGAGGGCAATGCTGAAGAAGAACAAGAGGAAGGGTTTGTAGACAATCTCATGGAAGCGAATGATGAATGGGAATTATTGACACCACAGGTTCGAGAATGAATAAGCTTTGACAGGTTTTTCAGTCAAAGAAGAGAACACTACCTGTTGTGACCTTTTCACACATCGCCCCATTCAAATGGGGACCCCCCAATTTTTCCTCCATTCTAGTCTTTTGGCTTTGGTTTTTTGGGTTGTTTTGTCTCTCTCTCTCTCTGATCTTTTTGTCCTTTCGGGGATGTCCCTACCTTTGACCTAATTTGGAATTTTGGTTGTTTGTGAAATTAGGGGTTTTTATTCTTCAGGCCAGTTTGAAGTTAAATTGAGTTAGCTAATTGACAGCTGAGCTTAACATTGCTTTCAGAAGGCTTCCAGCAGGCTCCCACTGAATTTTCATCATGTTCTGATGACTTACTATTTTTAGTAAGTGTTCAATCTGGGAGCTTTTCATCAGGATTTCGAGATTCTAACTACTTCAGCACGTTCAGGCAACTTCAGAGTGCCTACACATGAAATTTGAACAGATTCAGACAACTGGCTATTTTTAGCAGTTCTGGCTTCAAGAGCTATTTTCAGGGCTTAAACATACAATTCTCCGATGAATGACTGGAGAATGGATCTGGGTTTTTCAAGACCTTTGCAATAGTATAACATGCAAACCAAGTCGAGGACTTTCAGAGTACAGCTTTCAGAGGCTATTTTTAGGGTTTGCATGCAGAGTTTTTCAAATGCATGTCCAGATATTCCATGTGGGTTTTGCGAGAGCTTCGCAATGATATGACATGCAAGCGAAATGAGTCAGTTTTCAGGGACTTACTATTTTTAGCTAGTGCCGGAACGTTGACCAGTTTTCTGGGTTTTTTTGGGTTTTTTGAGATCCCACAGGCATTGTAACATGCAAACTCATCCGACGTCCGATGGACCACTTTCCGGACACTTACTATAAATAGCAGTTTCATCCCAGCAGCTACCCAACACTTCAATCCAGCAAGCAGAGTGGCAAGCAACATAAATCAAGGGAATCGGGAGCAACCCGGGGCACATGCAAATCAAATAAGGGTTTCCACTTTTATAGGGGATAAAATCCAGAAATTGCCAGAATAAAATATCCCACCGATATCAGCATCATCCAAGCAACCTACTGGCAAAATTTGAGCGAAATCGGAGAACTTACTATTTTTAGTAAAGTCATCTCAGGGCTATAAATAGCAGGTCTGTGCCAAAAGTTGGTGTGAATAGAGCACTCAAGTTATCAGGATCAGGCAGAGCAAGTTTCAAGTCAAACGGAGCTACTGAAGACAGGCAACCTTGAAACTTACTATAAATAGCAGGTGGCTATAAATAGCAGGTCAAGGCAGAGGACTGGCAAAACAGGTTCACAAGGCAAAGAAGATCGTACGATGAAATTTCAAGTCAAACGGAGCTATGGAAGTCAGAAACGCAAGGATTTACTAAAAATAGAGTGGCAAGACAGAGCTAAGGCATTGAAAATTTCTAAGTGGAAACTGGCAGGAGAAGAGGTAAAATGCGCCCTTGGCATGAAGAAGGCTTTAAAATTTCTAAGTATGAGGAATTCCTCTTCATACCTCAAAATGCGCCCAAAGAGGTTGAGCGCCTGGAAAATGTCTAAGTGTGGAGAGATTCCTACACCCCCGCCCAAATGCGCTCAAGGAAGGTGAAAGGTCACCAGAGGCATAGAAGTATTTACTAAGGCGTTGAAATTCCTTGAGGCATCCTCAAATGCGCCCAAGGAAGGTGAAGAGCCACTAAATGTGGGCGGAATTCCTTCACACCCCTCCAAATGTGCCCAAGGCATAAGTAACTTCCTCCTCCCTATAGCAAGTGCGCCCACAAGTTTCTCCACCCAATGCTATTTGCGCCCAAGGGAGGAAGTGTTTAAAAGGTTTCTAAGGCGTGGATTTTTCCCTCACACACCCTCAACTGCGCCCAAGAATGGAAGTAGCATGAGTGATATGCGCCCAAGGGTGAAGAGTGGAAGTTGCATGGGCTAAATGCGCCCAAAGGAGATGAAGGGTCACAAGGTAGTGGCGCTTTCCTTTGCAAAGCTGAAATGCGCCCAAACATGGAAGTTTGATGTGTGAAATGCGCCCAGCAAGAGGGAAAATGTTTGAGAATTTTCTAAGTGTGGGAAAATTCCTCCTCACACCCCTAAATGCGCCCTCACTAATGAATGTTCCTCTAGCACACATCAAATGGGCCCCACAAGGTTTAGAAGGTGGATGGCATGGAAAGTTTCCTTCACACCACATGAAATGCGCCCATGAGTTCCTTGTCCACATGCTAAATGCGCCCAAGTGTGGAAGTCTACAAGGTAAAATGCGCCCAAGTATGGAAGCTTGGCAGGTGAAATGCGCCCAACATAGAAGGGTCACTTGGGAAAAGTTTCTAAGGCATTAAAATGGAAATAGCATGTGGAAAATGCGCCCAAGTCTAGGAGAAGGGTGAGAAATATCTAAAATGTTGAAGTAGGCACATGAATATACGCCCAAGGGAGATGTAAGACAAGGAAGCCTAGGCGTGGAAGAATAAAGTGAAATAAATACATGGGGTGAAATGCCCTTCATGGGTGATTTGAGATTAAAATTTGTCTAAGGCATTTTGCAAGGTAAAATAAAAATACACCTAAGGCAGAGATGAAGTTGGAAATTCCCTCATGACACATGAAATGCGTCAGGGACAACGAGGAAGTTTCTCCGGAAAATCAAGGGCAACGACAAGGCAGGAAAATAAAGGTTGCAAGTGTGAAGTACGCCCAGAATTAAAATGGAATCAACCTTAGCAAATTTTATTATTTTTCTCAAAATAATAAAAATTAAACTTACCCCTTCGTTTCGGTACACATGGAAATTGTGATTTCTGAGGGGAATTTTCTTCTGGGTATCGGACATTTCCAATTAGGAGATGGTTTAAAACTCTTCCACGTCTTGCTCGTGTTGTTTCGACAAAGATTTTAGCCTGGCACCCGTTTAACAAGTTTCCTAAGGCTCCGAGGGATAAATTTTCTAAGGCATGGTAAAATAAAGCAACAGGGGGTCAAATACACTCATAGGGAAGAAATTTGTCTAAGGCATGGAGGAATTTGAAAATGAACTGAAGCTCGAACATCAAGCGTTCAAATGCATCCTCAAGATGAAATATTTTCTAAGGCACAAACTCCAGGCAAGGTGGTGGATACGCCCATGATGAAAGTTTGCTAGAAAAGTGATGAATTCTATCAAGATCCGGAGATCAAGCAGTCAGAACATGGAAATAAGGTAAGTAAAGTGAATTTAGATTATAAAGTGTTCTGATACTCTTCTTTTGTTTTGCAGGATGAACGTTGAAGCAAAGGCATGAGGACTTGATGAAGCTAGACAACGTTGCAACTTTGGAAAGAAGAAATGACAGTGAAGATTTGGCTAAGACACTAAGAACATGATGCAAAAGAAGCAAATGTGAAAGTCACGAAGAAGAAATGCGTCCCGAAGTCAAAACAACAGGAGGGTCGAACGTCAAAACCTTTCAAATTTTATTATCTGCGGAGACGATCTTAGAGACTCTTTTGCTCTCCTCCTAACGCAACAGAATTGGTAGGCAGAGCAGTGGGAACACGTTTCCGGACGAGAATCTTCTAGAAAAAGATAATGGGCATTAAGTGCAAATAGTGGTTCCTGCAGAGGAGTGGAGAATATTCTATGCATTCATTACCCCACTCTTCTCTATGGCGGTTTTTAGGGAAAAAACCTTAATTAGGGCATAAATGGCTCAATCTGAGCCCTTCATTGTAATTCAATCTGAACCGTCCATTGGACTGGGCCAACTATAAAAGGGGCATCCCCCCTCATTTGTAAATATTAGAAGAGTGGATATTAGATTGAGAGTAGAGAAGATAGAAATTAGAATAGAAGTAGCATAGCATAGATTGCATAGTCTAGATTGAAGAGGAAAGGAAGTTTTCCCATTGAGGACTTTGTAAGAAGTTGTTGTGAACACTCTCATAATATAAAGATTTATCATTGTTTGGTGGTTCTATCTTCTATTGTGAGTAGCTAGCAAGGCTTGTTTGTCTTTCCAATTCAAGTAGATAGAGTAGAGTAGACTTTATTTTATGCAAGTAGTTGTTAATTGTGGAGTGTGGCGTTGTGGTTTGAGCATATCTTCTTTCATCCATACCACTAGCGGGCTTGCTGATGGTAAGTCTGCCCTGCGTGGTCAACTGGAATATCAGTACCTAACTTTGGTTGTGATTCGTATGTTCACTTGCATCGTTGTGATGGTGTGTGTATGCTAAATCATAATTTGAACATCTTTCTTATCCTTTGAAGATTACACCAACTTTGTCAGAGTTGTCCGAAGGAAGACGAAGCAAAGTCTGGTTTGAAGATTGTTTAAGTCGATCCTCGTCCTCCACCCTTTAGGAGTAGATGGTAGTATCTCTAATCCTTATATCCTTTTACATTCAGCATTATCCGGTTAGTTTAAGAACCCAAGCTTCATTGACAGATCTCCCGAAATTTGAAAATCCTTTCCTCGAAGTTGAACAATTACATAAGTCCCTTTGGAATACCCAGTATATTCACATCAACCAACTGAGTTTATTCGCAATAGAAGGAACCTTGGAGTTGAACGCATGAACTTTCACGCAATCTTAGCATGCGGAATACTTTGATCAAGAGAGAATAGAGTGACCGTTGGACATTTTTATTCTGTGTTGGTGTTGTCATAAAAAACACGTCAACACTACCGAACAAGACAAGATAGGAGACCGAGAGGCCAAAACAAGGACCTTAAGCAGGCCACCAGAAATCTTACATTACCTATGTTCGATGGCAGTGGCAAGGTCACAGCACAGTCTTGGGTTCACAAGTTAGATACTTTCCTGAATCTTTGGCCTATGTCAGAATAGGATGCAATTAAGTACGCTACTATGCATTTGGAGGGAGTAGCACACAAATGTTGGTATCATGGGATGGTCACACTTCAGCACAACTGCATCACTTCTTATCAGGAGTTCGTGGATAGGTTGGTTGAGCGATTTGACAGAAAGGACCCAGAGACATATTTCAGAGATTTGGCCTAGCTCAAACAAGTGGGCAACTTGGAGAGTTACATTGGTGATTTCTAGAAGTTGTCAGTAATGGTTCCCAACATTTCAAAGAGGCGATTAGTAGTGTTATTCATTGAGGGTCCATTGGAACCTTTGAGAGGTTGGATTAAGGCGTTTGATCCCCTGACGCTACAGGAGGCAATGAACAAGGCAAGAAGCATGGAACTTGCAGCCCCACAAAGCAAGTTCTCATCGAAGGGATCCTCTTCATACAGGGACAGCAAGACGTTTCCTAAGAAGAAAGAGAAATCAGATTTTAAAGGGAAATCAACAGCACCCCTAGATCGGGAAACACTTAATGATTTGCATAGGAAGAAGTTGTGTTTCTATTGCAAAGAACCATATGACGCAAATCATGACTGCCCATTGAGGCCTAAGGGCAAGGCAAACAGGATTATGTGGGTTGTTTTTGAGGATTCAAAATCAGACCAGCAATCTGATCATGAGGAATCAGAGCTAGAACAAGTAGAATAGGAAACAGCAAAAGAAGCAGAAGATGAAATAGAAGTTAATCTTCAAGAAGCATGACTCACAAGTATACAGCAGGAAGGTTCATTCAGGATGTGTGCAGTTCTCGCAGGGCAGAAGGTTATCACATTGCTTGATACAGGTGCTATGCACAATTTCATTGATGCCAAGTTGGTAGAGAGGCGTGGAATCAGGACAGAGGAGTTTGAAGGAATAAGGGTGAAAGTTGCTGATGGTTACACTCTTAAGTGTGACAGGATGATTACAGGGCTTCCTATGCGCTTGAACAATTTTGAGTTCAAGGCAGACTTCTATGTGGTAAATATGGGAGACACCGATATGGTCTTGGGAATGAAGTGGCTTCATGATATCAGTGAATTTTACCTTAACCTTCGGGAGATGGAAATGAGATTTCAGGTGAACGGGAAGACAATGTGCTTAAGGCCATCTGAGATACTAGTTGCATAATGATTTCACTCAAGAGGATGGAGAGACTCATGCGTCATGACATGGTTGAATGGGCAGCAGGATGTGTGTTGATGCCTACACAGGAGGAGCAGCAAAAACCCGTTTATCACCCAGACATTCAGGAGTTGAGGATCAAGCATACCAAGGTGTTCAATGACATTCCACCTGGTAGACCTCCAAACAGAGGGATTGAGCACATCATAGAGTTGGAGGAGGGGACTAAGCCCGTAATCATCACTCCCTACAGGCACCCTAAGCGGCTTCAGGATGACATTGAGAAAACAATTAAGGAGTTGCTGGCTATGGGGCATATTCGACCAAGCAAATCACCATTTGCTTCATCAGTTGTCTTGGTCAAGAAGAAGGATGCCACGTTGAGGATGTGTATTGACTACAAGATGTTGAACAACAAGACTATCAAGAACAAGTATCCTATTCCCAAGGTTGACGAGTTGATTGATGAGCTTCATGGTGCCCGCTACTTTTCAAAGATAGATTTGAGATCAAGGTATCATCAGATTTGGGTTAGGCAGCAGGATATAGAGAAGACAACTTTCAAATATCATTGTGGACACTTTGAGTTTGTGGTTATGCCTTTGGGCTAACCAATGCGCCTACTACATTTCAGTCCACCATGAACAGGGTTTTACATTCACAGCTGAGGAAATTTGTGTTGGTCTTCTTTGATGACATTTTGGTGTACAACGGGACTTGGGAGGAGCACATGGCCCATTTGGATATAGTGTTGAATATTCTTGGTAGGGAGTCCTTGTATGCCAAGAGTCCAAATGCGATTTGGGCATGACAGAGTTGTTGTACTTGGGACATATCATCAGTACAGAGGGTGTGCGCATGGATCCTAACAAGGTCAGAGCTATCATTGAGTGGCCTACACCTGAGAACCTTATGCAGTTGAGGGGGTTTTTGGGCTTGTGTGGCTTCTACCGCAAATTTGTCAGTGGACATTGTCATGTCCCCGAAATAGCAATACCATAAAGACCAAGTGTTAAAATACAGATAAATTAATAAATAAACTAAATAGCAATATTAAAATTACATATAAAATAAATGCGTACCATATCAATATAAAAATATATAAATATGAAATAACAAATATAATAATAATACATAGGCAAATTATTGTTATTACATTCTAATATTAAATAACTTAATATAAAAAATAATAATAATAAATAAATATTATAATCATTACAAATCAAAGATTGTAATACATTAGAATAAAATAATAATAAGATATTAGCAAATTGGTTTTATTATCATACTTTAATGCTAAAATATGTTCAATAAAACATCAAAATAAAATAATAAAATAAGTATATAATCTGAAATATCATAATTATTAGTAATAAAATATTATTTTCAAAAATAGATATTATTGTGATAATAAGCCTTTAAAGGCAGCAATTAAATCTAACAAAGGGATATATTTTATGAAAAGTCACCTCTTTCACCAAACAATACATTCCCCCCGTGAGTCACCTACCTTGAATGGTATAAATAGAAGGAAGGAAAATAAGGAAAAGGGAAAAACATTGAGAAATAGAACAGCAGCAACAATGATTGTTATGCATTGGAATATAGAGCCATTTAATATATATATATTATTTAATAGGCATACAAGTATATATGCATAGATATAGATAAATTTTATAATGAATACAAAATATATATGAATAAGAAAAGAATAATTATATAAACATATATATATATATAAATATAAATACTAATGGATATAAGTAAAAAGAATAATTATATATATATATATATACGATTATGCAATAATGATACTTATAAGCAATGATTACTCTTTAATATAAACATAAGCAGATTATGTATATTTATGAATTGTCCTCATCCTATGATCAATTCAGTATAAGGTTGAAGAAGGCGAGTAAGGAAACATGGAGAGATATAGCAACTCAGGTGATGTACTCACTTAGCAATAATATTTAGCATATTTTGAATATAAGAAATCGATATTGCTAATCTGATTATTGATATAATGTTTTCTTTAATCTTATCATAATGAGAATTATTCTAGGAAATGATGAACTTAAAGAACCATTGATAAATGAAGATATATTTGATTATAGGCATGAAATAAATCTTGGAGGAATGCAAATATAGTTGGTTGTGTAAAGATTGTCTTCTTTGTGCTTGTAATCCTATCAAGAAGGGTGAACCATGGTTTAAGTAGATTGTCTAAAAACACCACTTTCAGCCCCTTAGGCCCTAGACGAGGGATTGGGCCTTGCAGCCCCTTAGGCCCTTGACTAGGGATTGGGTGAATAGGAGGTGGTAGACCTTAGGCTACTTAAGGATTCCATGATTTCCTCTCCCCTTGATAGGATGAGTGCCTTCGAGGTGTTGCCATGAGTGAAGTATGCAGGTACTAAGCCACTAGGCAAGAAGGATTGTGATGGACAACCTCTTGAGCTTTATTTGAAGGCTTCAAGGCAGATTCACCCATGACACTCCTCTTGCTTGTTAAATTGCATTTATGATTATGCTTATATTTTGGATATTTAGATATTAATGCTAACAAATATATGTGTGTGGAAATGTTGTTAATATGGTGAATGCAGATTTCAAATCAAGATTACTTAATTAAAAGAACATTCATTTGAAAAGAAGAAACCTTAAACCTAATCAACAAGTGAATTCTAGGGCAAACCGGGTAAGGGACATTACAGATATTCACGGCATGCATCACCACTTACAGATTTGACAAAGAAGGGGGCGTTTGAATGGACTTCAAAGGCACAAGACTACTTTGACAGGTTTAAGCAGTTGATGACTACTTGCCTCGTTCTAGCATTGCCAGATTTCACTAGACCCTTTGAGCCTCAGTGTGATGCTTCAGGGGAAGGGACAGGCGTAGTCCTGATGCAGGACAAGCATCTGATAGCTTTCGAGAGTAGAAAGCTAAGGGGGCTAGAGAGGAGCTACAACATTTATGATAAGGAGATGTTGGCCATCATGCATGTCTTGGCCAAATTCAGGCAATATCTTGTGGGCAGCAAATTTTGTGTTAAGACAGATTATAATAGCCTGAGACATTTCCTAGGACAGCTGGATCTTCATGATCGTCAACAGAAGTGGGTTAGCAAGCTACAATCATATGATTTTGACATTGCCTATGTCAAGGGAACTTAGAATGTTGTCGTTGATGCATTGTCTCGTCGTCCACATTTGAGCTCCATGGTTGAGATTTCTAAGGATTGGAGACACATGATTGTTGCAGAGTATGCCAAGGATTCTTAGGCTTCTGGCATAGTTGATGGGTCAGTGCAGGACGAGAGATATTCAGTGGTAAATGATCTTATCATCTACAAAGGGAGGATTTATTTGACCTCGGGATTGGAGATGAAGAATACAGTGTTGACGACCTTTCATGATTCACCTATGGCAAGTCATCCCGGGTACTTCAAGACATATAGGCAGGTGCGGGAGCGTTTCACTTAGAAGGGTCTTAAGGCAGATGTTCTTCAGTATGTCAGAGAGTGTCTTGTTTGCCATCAAAATAAACAGGAGCACACATACCCTATAGGTCTACTTCAACCACTTCCAATTCCTGATAGGAAGTGGGAATGCATTTCGATGGATTTCATTATGGGCTTGCTGAAAGCCCAAGGTAAAGATTGCATCTATGTGGTTGTTGATTGTCTCACTAAATATGCTCACTTCTTTCCGATCACAGCTACATATTCAACTACATAGGTGGCAGAGACGTTTTTACGTGAGATATTCAGATTGTATGGTCTACCTCGGAGTATTATGAGTGATAGGGATAGTCGGTTTTTGAGTCATTTTTGGCAAGAGTTATTCAGATTGTGTGGGACCGAGCTCACTCTGAGCACTAGCTACCACCCGTAGACAGATGGTCGAACTGACATTGTTAATAAATGGGTGGAAGGGTATCTCAGGAACTACATTGCAAGGCAGCAAAAGGGATGGGTGAAGTAGATATATCTTTGTGAGTATTGTTACAATACCACTTATCACCTTTCGATTCAGATCACACCATTCATGGCTTTGTATGGTTATGAGGTGCCTAGCTTTCTTCACTTGCTGATGAGTGACAACAGAGTGCCTAGTGCTAGAGATATGTTACAGGAGAATCAAGACATCATGAGGGCTCTTTGTGAGAATATCCAGAAAGCAAAAAATCAACAAAAGCAGTATGCGGATCAGAGAAGAGTTGAGCGTTCCTTTGAGGTGGGTGATATGGTGTACTTGATGTTGCAGCCTTATCACCAGTCCACTCTTAAGAGGAGTGGTGCAAAGAAGCTTAAGCCACAATATTATGGGCCTTTAAAGATCATCAGGCGAGTTGGAGAGGTGGCTTATGAGTTGGAGTTGCTAGCAGACAGCAGAGTACATAATGTCTTCATGTGTCACGCCTCAAGAAGGCGTTAGGATATCGAGTTGTTCCTTCCACGACTTTACCACCCTTAGATGATGAGGGGAAGTTGGTTTTGGTGCCCAAGGCCATTTTGGATGGCAGGGAGAGACAGTTGCGGAGACGGGTAATCAAGGAGTATTTGATCAAATGGAAGGACTTGTCGGTCGAGGATGCTACATGGGAGAGTGAGGAGATTTTGCACCATTCGGAGTTGAGATTGCTTGGGGACAAGCAATTTCAGGCGGGGCGGACTGTAATGTCCCCATTGTTTTAGCTATCTTAGTTGGGGTAGGGGGGGGAGGTCTTAGCCTTTATTCTCTGAGGACTAAGTGGAGAAATAAGGAGAAATTAATCAAATTAATTTCTTATAAAGTTATCAAATAAATAAAAAATTAAAAGATGACTTTATATTTAATTAATTTAATTAAAGTGACTAAAATAAAATATTAAATCATAAAATCACTTAAATAATATTATAATAAATCTTCTAAAGGCTGACTTATGGAAAGTTCTAGATGGGCCAACCTCTTGAGAGAAAAGTATAAATAGACATTGTGGGCTCATTTCTTATCATCCAGTGTTGGTATTCACTTTGATATGTTCATTTGTGGAGCCAAGGGTTTCTGCAGGTTATCTACTTGGTCTTTGGGAACAAAAACTCCCTTAGATTGGCATAACTGAGGTGGTGAGATATCCTCCGAAGGGTTGCAGATTGGAGAGGATATATCAGTCCTTTCATTGGTACAAAAATTGTGGCCAAGGGCCAATTTTGCATGATTCGATTGAGGGTTTGTTGGAGACATCTTGGGAGCATTGAGTCTTAATCGATTGGGCCTTGTGAAGGTCGATTTGCATCATATATCGATTACCATCAGTTCTGATATCAATTTACAGGCATTCGCACCAACTCATGGAGACCACGTTTTCACTCATGGAGGCTTATTCTTCCATTGATTCCACCCTCTAGCTGGAGTGCTCATTTTGTGAGGGCCTTGTGATGGTTTTTGATGCTTGATTGGAGGCTTTGGAGCTGCGAATTATTTTATATAATTATTTCTTCATCAGAATAGGGGCAGCTGGTAGAGAGCCATGAATTGGGCTTGGAAGAGGTTCTTTGCATTGGATATTGATTGCTTCTTCATCTCCAGCATAAGGCGACTTCGTAATCAGGTTCTTCAAGTAGTTTGCATGATCATATTGTAATCCATAATGTTGCTGCTGTAGGTAACTATGCATATCAGATTTTTAGATTGTATTGGCATAACATTATAAGCCAAGAGTCTTGGCGTATACCTAGCTTCATTGTATTTGGGATTGCATTGGAATAAGGATTTATAAGTTGCAGGTCTTACATTGTTGTCTATGAGCATGTTTATATCTTTCATGAATAACTTGTTAGTATGCATGCCAATTGTATGACGAAATGTCACTTGGCTGTAGGTGGCTAGTTTGCATATAGAAATCATTTATGTGCATTGGAAAAGATCAAAAAGAGTCATACTTGCATTTAGATTGTAGTTTAATCATTATAGTATTGTTTCAAAAGCATTTGGAGCATTTTATCATTACTTTTCTAGCATACCATCAGACTGTAATCTCAGACCAGCAAGACAAAAGTTTTACATCAGAAGTGTTTGACGATATTCCTTGAAGACAAATTCATATTAGACATAGCAAGGGATATTACAAATTATGTTAACATATTGTTAATACATATCTCTTAGAGTTACATTTCTAACAACATAGGATATATATATATATATATATAAAATAAGTAGTCGTCATTGTTACGATTGTATTAAATCTTAATTACGCCCTTTACATTGACATAATTATTTTCTCAAGGGCATTATTTATTAGAAATTCATTTAGGATAATGAACCTTAATGAGGTAATTTCTTGTCGGAAAAGATTTAGTTTACATTTTATCATAAACATGGATAAGTGGTCAAGTAGTAGATTCATCTAGATTAACTATATATACATCTAGTATTGTTATGCAAATGTTATATTCTACCTCTAACTTGCATTCAATAAAGAATTGGATTGTTATATGGTTGTCCATATTCAATCAAAGATCATTAATGTGAAACCCACTAGTGTCGAAAGATTTAGTTCTTAATTTATTTATACGCTATACATATGATTGATTAAGGAATAATTAGAAGAATATTATTACACAAATGTAATTTCAATAGCTTAAGCATTTATTCAATATGGATTTTATTTGATATATGTTAACCATAGTTGTCATGGATTATCGCTTATTTCGATATTATGTAAAATATCGCTAGTAATATATTTAAGATATTACTTTGATATTTATTCATTTTGCAAATGCATTTCTTTTGCAATATCATTAATTCTATGCATTTTTATTTATTAGACTTACTCTAATGCTTGTGGGTATTTACTCTAATGCTTGTGGGTATCTACTTTTAAGATATTCATTTTTTAGTGCTACCTAGTAATATGTTCGATTGTGGACAGGTACAAAGCAAGGAGATATTACTCTGATAAGCTAGTAATATTTAAGATATTACTCTAATATTAATTCTTTTTCAAATGCATTTCTTTCGCAATATCATTAATTCTATGCATTTTTATTTATTATACTTGCTCTAATGCTTATGGGTATTTTCTTTTAAGATATTTGTTGTTTATGCTACCTAGTTATATGTTTATTTTTTTATTGTGGACAAGTATAGAACAAGGAGAAAATGCAAAACCACTGTGTGCCTTACTAGATGCATTTACAGCCCATCCTATGTGTAACAGTGGCATCATTAAAGACATGCATTCACACCAATGGCTTTAGAGCTTTAGTTTTAGTTTTTTTCAATTTCAAAAGTATAATAAATCAGCAGTTTGCATACTTCCAAAGATTCTGTATTCAAAACTCTATATATAGAATTCTTTGTAACATATTTTATATACATTTTGAATATACAGTGAATTATTTTCCAATGTTATTTCAATCCCAAATTTGTTGAATTTTTAATAACATAAGAGCTTTAAATTTTTATATCTTTCAATCACAACAAAATTTTCTCTTGGTATTCTCCAAACATAAGAGTTTACATATACATCAGAAAGTATTAGTTCATAAATGACTAAATAAATGATTAACATGACTAGGGGTTCACCCCGCAGTGCAACAGCAGTTGCAGCACCGTGTTGATACAGTGGTTAGGTGTTCGAGTCTCAACGCCAAGCATTCGATGTGAAGGAAGGTTGTGGGAGATAAGGCAGGCCAAGTATCAGATGGGTGAGACCGATGGTACTTCGTCCGGCTGCGGAGGTGAAGTAAGTTTGGCGTGCTGGAGGAGGACATGGCTGAGTCGGCAGCACTAGAGGTAGTTCAGAGGGCAGCGACGGGAATGATGGGCAGACAGGTGTTGAAGAAACCGATGAGATGGAGGACGGAGAACGGTAGAGTATGGAGTACGGGGTAAGAAAGCAGAAGTGGAGTTGGGGGCGGAAGGATGGAGTATGGGAGGAAGGTGAAAGAGAGAGAAGGGAAGAACGGAGTATGGAGGCAAAGCGATGGAGAAAGGGAGGTTGAGGAGATAGAAAGAAGAAGGCCCGAGAAGATGGGGAGGAGGAGGAAGAAGGGGTGATGGAGACAGAAGTAGAAAGAAGGACGGAGGAGGAAGGCGGGGTGACGGAGGAAGAAGGAGGAACAGAGGAATGGGAGATGAACGGAGTGGCAAGAGAGAAGGCGAAGAAACAAAGGAAGGAAGGGTGTGACGGAGATAGGGAGGCTTGCAGAGACGGGAAGAAGAAAAAAAGGAGGAAGAAGAGAGGAAGGGGCGACGGAGAAGGAAGAAGAGGAGGAGGTAGGAGGGGCAACGAAGGAAGGAGGGGGGATGGAGGAAGGGAGAGACACGGTGCTCATGTGTTCAAATCAGGAGCTAGATGCACAGCCGGCTCACCCATCGACAGTTGTTGATGACAGTTGCTGGCGATCCATGACGCACGGTGTGAAGGAACAAAAAAGGCCTAAAGAGGAAAAAAAAATTGACGGGATGAGGCCCCCCAAATGTGGCCTCACGGGTTCATAGCTCCAGTCAAAAGCGATTACTGATCAAAAAAAATATATATATATATATATATGATTAACATGACTAAATAAATGACTATAATGACTAAATAAATGACTACCATGATTAAATAAAATGACTACTATGACTAAATAAATGACTACCATGACTAAATAAATGACTAGTTAACAACAATCAATGACTAAATTAATGACTAAATATATGACTAAATAAATCACTACCATGACTAAATAAATGACTAGTTAACAACAATCAATGACTAAATTAATGACTAAATCAATGACCAAATCAATGACTAGATAAATGACTAAAATAGTTTAGTCATAAATTTGGTCGCGTTATAAATGACCGGCAATAAACTACTAATGGTCACGTGACCAAAATTAGTCATTTATATACAATTTTTAGTAGTTTATTTAGTCATATATTGTTGTTTTTGTACTAGTGTTATAGTTATAATAATATCAAATAGTTAATTATTTATATGTATTTTATAATATTGTTTTCGATGCTTTGTAGCTTAATGCTACAATTTTGGGGGACATGATAGGAAGAGTCTTAGGGATATAGATAACTAATTTGAAGTGTGTTTGTTGATTTTGAGAAAACTTAACATCCACTTTCATTGCTTCATTCCAATGACCGATGGCCCAACAAGTATGTGATGGTCCGATGCTCTGACGTCTCTCTTGTGCCTTTGTCAGGGGTTCATGATTTTTAATAATAAATCTTTCAAAGGACTATTTGAGCATGAGATGATTATTTTAATGATTTTAGTGGCCCAATGGCACATTTTCTCATCCACTTGCTTCACCAACCCACATTAATGGCAACGGCTAACCCAGCTACCAACATTAAAAGTGGATGTCTTCCATCAATCTGCAGCACCCATTTTGGGTGGGAATCAACCTCAGTCATGGATTCAACATTGCTATAGTGTCACAACTTAGATTTTTGCCAAGCAAAGTGTTTTTACTTGGTGAGGGTCCCTCATATTGATCATTGGACGATACTGGTATATAGAGGATAGAAGAAGAATAATCTAGAAGGATAGATATACACAAAAAACCATTCCAAAGCAATGGTAAGGAGGCAGAGTGTCAAACTATAGAAAGTATCTTGTAATATCATTGTTCAGTTTTATGTCTCCATTAATGTATGAGCAAATTCAAAAAATGTACTAATTTTAGAATGTTTTCCTCAACACATTTGTTGTTGTGAATGCAAACACTAGTAGAAGAATATGACAAGATTCTAAACCTATTGTATATCTTGTAACAGCTATTTTTGTGCTTGCTAATGAGTTTGAAGTTTGAACAATTCATTGATGGATAACTAAGTAGATGAAGCTAACAATAATATATGTTGATGCATCTTAATGCGTAGATCAATTATTGTCTATTGTTTTCTCTTGCCATCTCTCCTTGTCAGTTGTGACTTTGTCGCCTTTGGATAGGCATTGGTCTCCTTGTGCTTGTTCCAATCACACACATCAAAACAAATCATTAGATACTTTTCCATTGCAGTTTCAATTTGTGTGGTTCATGATATCATCGCATACAGGGTATAGTACATATCAAGTTTTGTAAATCATGCAACTCACTCCCATGTTGCACTCATTGCTAAGGTGTTAAATCAGCTATATGGAGGTATTAAATTAGTTAGTTTCTCTCAGCCTAGTGACACCCTTGGGGTTGAATCAATAGTGTGAATTAAACTACCAATTTCATTTGCTTGTTATATAATCCAAACTCCGGAAATACCCTCTTGAGTCTAAGTTGATCTCAAAGTGTTGGAAAGAAAACCCACTCTCATAGAGTTGACCTTAAACTATCCACTCATCTGTTGATGAACAAATTTCACACTTAATGACAACCCTAGCCTTGTGAGTGAAGTTTAGTTCTAGAAAGTGGAGCAGCGGTTTTGGGATTCAACAAAATGGTGTTGTTGCCAAGGAATTATCAGCTATTCAAATTGCTTGACATCATTTGCAAAAGTCACAATTTAAAAAGTGTTTGCAATTGCTATTTTGGGTTGCATCAGTAAGTATAATTTCAAGAAAAACTTATCTCCTTTAGGGAGTGGTTACTTTGCTGAAAGAACCCACTCATTGAAAATTTGTTTACCATGGATCGAAGAAGACAGATAAATGAGCAGCATGTACAAGGAAATAATGCAAACAATATAAGAAATCAACGTGGTAAATGGAAAACAAAAGATGGAAGTAGTCCATCTAGACATAATGATATAGAAAAGGTTAGCACCTCAGGCAGAGGTAATGCCTTTGTTGACCTAAGGGACCAATGCTAATATATCTCTAATGATTCTACATACCATCTGCTCAAAGGGAGAAATATAAACGTTGATGAATATAGTGTAATGAGAAACAATGCTACAATGGGCAGCGTAGGTAGAGGTGCTCACAAAATTGACCAGCAACAACTTTCTCCCACTGGTTCACAAGGTTCTCAATTCGATCATACTTTCCAAGATGTTGATCAACACATTCAAAACAATACTCATGAAGGGCAAAGACTTATAGATGAAGAATTGGACCTATTAGACAAAGCTAGATGAAGGAAAGAATTGCAAGTTGAAATTGATTAGCAGATTCAGGCCCGTGCTCCGGCTACTAGCAACAAGGTCAAAAAATACCACAGCAGAAAAATGTAGGACAAAATGTTGGGAATAACCCTCAAAGACAAGCTTGGAGATTTGCTCCAATCTGGCAAACTTTGGGAAATGAAAGGTATAGACAATTGGATTCTTTGGTATTCCCAATTACCCGAATCCAATCCCAAGTGACATCAAAGGAAAATTTCCAAAGTTTCAAGGAAGCAATGCGATGGCAGGGGAAGAGCACTTGAGATACTTCATCAATATCATTGATGAATATGAAATTGAAGATGAAGATGTGATGATGAATCTATTTGTGCATTCTTTGAAGGAAAGTGCTAGAGAATAGTTCAGAAATCTTCCTAACAGCAATATCTCCTCTTGGGAAGAATTCTAGGAGGCATTCAAAATGCAATATGGGGATAGGATTGATTCAAAATTTGCTATCCATGAGCTCACCACCATCAAAAAGAGCATCAATGACACTGTGACGAACTTCAATGATAGGTTCATACTGACCATGAGAAAATACCTCAACATCTAAAACCCAATGAATCTATGTGTCTCGTGCTTTATTGTGGTCCATTTGATTCTAAAATAGGATATTGTTTAAGAGATAAGAACCCTCAAACCATTAGGGAAGCATATACTACAGCCATAAACATTGAGAGTAACACGAGGGCATCCGATAAACAATTGAAAAGGGCTGATGTGAAGTTGTCACAACCAAATAGGGATGCTATGAACAAACCCCTCTCAACTAAGGACAAATTAGATAAACTAACGAGTGCCATGAAAGACTTATCTTACAAGGTGGCACGAAATGAGAAGGGGTTGCCACCTCAGGGTATGTCCACACATTTCAATGAAGGGAAAAGACTGCACAATAGGCCATACAACACTGATTGGTCCAAAAGACCACAACAACATAATGGAAGGGCTGCTCAGAAACATGTAAATTTCAAACAATGGGACAAATACATACTAGATCCCTTGAACAAAAAAATATCGATTATCAAGATGATAATTTGTGGTGTAATTCATGTTTCCTTCCACATGATCCTCTCAATTGTGCTATAGCACTCTTCTTGAGAAGAGATGGTGAGTTCCCTAATGACAAGGGTGGTCTTGAATACTATGAGGACAACATTGACCAGTTTGAAGAATTGGTCTATGATCAAGAAAAGTATGCAATATGTCATGATAGTATTGTTGTGAATGACCAAGCTTTTCCATGTGATGGTAAGCCTGTCTCCAGCCATATCAATTACCAGCTAATGACTTTGAGCATATGAAAACTCTCATGCAATAGAGGTATAAGAAGACAAAAAAACTGAATGATACTATTGTTCGTGGAGATAGGACCACAAATACAAAGGAATCCAAGAAGGACAAGGAGATAGTAATGAACCAAGTGCCTATAGGTGCTCAAGATGGAAAGGAAGTAAGAGATTATCCAATTGTTGCGTCTTCTAGTCATGTGATTTCATGCATAGAAAATGCAAATGTGGTAACTATAGCATGCAAATGTGGTAACTATAGCACCAAGTACACCTTTTCCACAATACACTCCGATTGAGGTGGGACTGATTTTGAGTCAGATAAGAGTTTCTTTGCCTTTGACTAAGGTTTTTAGAATTCCATAACATAGAGAAAGGGCTAAATCTTTTATTTTGAAGGTTGTGTAAGAACCACCAACTAGTGCCCCAATTGAAGAAGAAAAGACAATGGAGAATACAATGGAAGTATACCTCAGTGCATTATTTGTGAACAACTAGTTAGTTGTAGACCCTTTCTATTCACATTGATCATCAATGGGTGGCTGCTCCACAACTACACGCTTGACTCACAAGCATCCGGAAATGTCATACCATTGCAAGTTATGAATGACCTTGGGCTACTAATGTCAATTTCATATGGCAAATGTCTTGCCATGGATTTTAGAGAGTTGAATGTCATTGGGCTAGTAAGCAATATAGAGGTTCAATTAGTTCTTACCTAGAAAAGGTCTTCTTGATGGACACCATAGTGGCAGAATGTCCTCCTAAGTGGGGAATGTTGTTATCATGCAAGTGGGCAGCTTCTATTGGCGGAAGCACACAAATGGATTTATCTTATTCCACTATTCCTTTGCATGGCGAGAACGTGAGGCTGTATAGGGAACAAAGATTCTAAGACAACATTGAGGATAGGTATAAAACTCCTAATTAGGTGAACCTATTTGATGCCAGTATTGATCATATGATAGGTTATTATGATGAGGCCAGGATTGAGGTGGATGTTTTCATTCCACCAAACACTAGAAAGGATCTAAGTGATGATCTTTGGACTATGTTCTTTGATGGTGCCTACTCTGGGGAAGGTAATGGTGCTAGCATTGTTTTGATATTTCCACTTAATGAAAAATGTAAGTTTTCCTTTAGGCTAACATTTTAATGTACTAGCAATATTACTGAATATGAAGTCCTATTGTTGGTGTTGCACATAGCTCATAAACTGGAATTAGATGCCTAAGAATTCATGAGGATTAAGAACTAGTACTGCAAAAAATAAAAGACATATATGCAGCCAAAGAAAATGAGCTTAGAATGTACAGAAATGTTGTTTGGGACAGCATGGAATTGTTTGACGCCATTGGTATTGAATGGCTGGACAGAAATGAAAATGTTGATGTTGATGCTCTCGCTATTGCTGCATCAAGGTATGAGTTGAACTCTAATCTTCCTCTCTTCTAGCAAAGCATTGAGGTATTAGCAAGACCTGCCATATAAGACCAAATATGGAGTATGGCCCCCATGTTAATGTCTTAATCAAGAAAACCTAAATTACAAAATCAAAAATTGACTAAGTGTATTCTATCAAGTTGTCGAGGTTTCAGTGTTATTCATCTTAGCATGCTTTTCCTCTCAACCCCAACACCCTGCCTTATTTCTTTGCAAATGTGTCTAAGTATTGAGTTATCAGGTTGTCGAGCCTTCGCAGTTTCCCCTATTCTTCTATTTCTCCCTTCCATCCCCAACTCCTCAATCCCAATGCCCAAGTTCTTGAAGTCGCTAAGTGTTGAATTTTTTGAACTTCAGCCTTTTGAAGTTCCTTTCCCCTCATACCCTTTTATCTCCTTGTCTCGTGAGGCTCCCAATTCTCAAATTCGAAAGGCCTAAGTTATTTTGGCAGGGTATCGAGCCTCCTCGTCCTTCTATCCTCCTTTTGGTATGCATTAGGCCATTGTCCCGATCCCCAACAACTAACAAAGGTCTTCATAAATTCTCCTAAGTATATCATCCATTAGAGTTTGAAGTTCTTGCTTCCTTCCTACCTATTTGGCATCCGTCAAGAGGTAGCCCCGATCCCTGACACTTCTCCTCCCCCTTTCATCCAAAATTCTTCTAATTCCATCGAGAGTCAAACTTTCAGCTTTCTCTTTCCCCTCATCCCCCCTTGGCATGCATTACACAAGAGGCCTATTGTGACCTATTTCACACATCGCCCCATTGCAAATGGGGACCCCCAAGTTTTGATGTCGCCCTCTGAATCGCTAGTTTAGAGTCTTTAATTTGGGTAAATTTTGAAAGTCAGTCCGGCTAAGTTGAGATTTCGAACCCGTTTGTGTGTCTTAACGTCATAGAAGTGCTTAGAAGACCCGGTAGACGAAGATCGCCATTGCTTTCGGTCGTTTTTGACACTTCCTATTTTTTAGGGGTTCTGCTTTTTTGCTTTTTGCTTTTTTTATTTTTGGCATTTTTAGGCCATTCTGGAGTTCCTATTTTTTAGGGGTGCTTTTTGCTTTTTCTATTTTTGGAAAGTTTCTATTTTTGGATCCTACAGAGCAGAAAATCAACATGTCTCCAGAAATCAAGAAAATCAAGGTAAAATGAAAAAGGTTTGAAAAATGGCAAAAATTTTGGAAAAATGCCTAAGTCTGAGAATGGCGCCCTCAAGAAAGGGGATGGCATGGAAAGTTCAAAGTCTGCCCTACCTTTGGCATGCCAAAGATAGGCACTGGCAAGAGATATGCCAAGTCCGCCATAGGCAAGGTGGTCTCCAAGTCCGCCATAGGCATGAAGGAAGCCAAAGTCCGCCATAGGCATGAAAGATGCCAAGTCCGCCATAGGCAAGAGAGATGCCAAGTCTACCCTTGGCACAAGGAAGCTGAAGTCCGCCCAAGATGTTTGGAAATGGCGCATGGCTTGAGGAAGCCAAAGTTCGCCCTTGGCACAAGAAGGTCAAAGTCAGCCCCTTGAGAAAAATGGCATGAAACTCATAAAGTCCGCCCAGCCTAGAAAAAAATGGCAAGAGACACATGAAGTCCGCCCCAAGAAGTGTGGAGAAGGGTAAAATATGAAGGGGTGCACTCCAAGATGTTTGGAAAGGGGTGAAATTACAAGGGAATTCACTAGAAATTGAATTAAATGGTTGAAACAAATGAGATTTGCCATTGGACAAGGCACGAATAAAATTCGCCATGACGAGAAAAGTGTGAAGACCATCTAAGACCAATGGAGAATAAAATACGCCATAGGCAGGAGATTATAAGAAATTCGTCCAACTTTGGAAGGAAAATTATTCTAAGGCATGAAAAACGAAGAAATGTCTGGAAGGAGAAGAGGTTTGGCCGGCATAAAAATCACGCCTCAGCAAAACAGAATGAAATTCTTTGGCACAAAATAAAGAGTGCTTGGCAAAGCAAACATGAAGTCTGCCCCTCTCAGCTTGGAAAATTCCTAAGGCGCTAGTAAAAAAAAAAAAAATGGCAAAGTGGCAGAGATCTCCAAGTTCGCCCAACCCAGAAGATGGATCGTTTGGCTAAACAAAAATGTCCAAAGAGGTCAGAACTCCGCCTAGAAAGTTGAAATTTGGCAGATGAGCTATTGAGCACATTTTGGCTAGGCGGACAATTTGAAAAGAGATATTTTTGCCTCTGACGAACGAACTTAGCCATGTATCAAGGTTAAACGGGTTGGAATTTAATATTTTAATATTTTTAATTATTTCCCTAACACTTAGGGAATTTTAATTAAAAATTCAAAAACCGGAGATTATTTGGAAGATTAAACTATTCTGCCTTAGATAAATTTAACTTTGCCATGATTCGAAGATATAAAATACGTTGGAAAATTAATTTTAAACGATTAATTTAATATCTTTTCCAACACTTAGGCAATTTTTGAGAAAATTCGAAAATCTCAAGCAGAGATGGCACAGAGGTGAAAATTAGAGACTTGCCTCAATAACTAAAAGTGGAATTAGAAGTTTGCCAATCTGAGAAGAAAACGTTTCTAAAAATTGGAAGAAAATCAGACAAAAGAAAAACAATGCCTTGAAGAAAATCGCACTTCTCAGCCATAAAATGAGTTTCAGCAACTCATTTCTTCACAATTCCGACTGAGAAGTAGCTATCTCTCTCGAATCTTCAGGAAATCATTCGCAAAGGAGAAATTTATAAGAATAACACTGTTGTGAGAATCGAGGTAGCATTTTCTTGTTGACAGGTGTGATTTTTTGAGAGAAGTAATTTATTTCTTTGCTGAAATCGTATTTTTAGCATATTGGCGCACCTCTTCTGGCAGATTTCTGAATTTTTAAATTCATTCGCAGCTAGAACATGATCTTCGAGGTTTGGAAGTTAATCGACAATGTGTTTGCACTGTGTTTCTATCTTCTACTTCGTTTCCGGCACGAATTTCATTCATAGATAGGCGAATTTAATTACTTTCAGCTTGCTTTTTGACAGAAATTTTAATTCAATAGGCTGAAAGTGCGATTTTTGTCCAAGCTACACCCCGGAACAAGTTAATTTTAAATGATATTGTATTAATGTTAAGAATTTTGTGCTTGCAGGTAGACGATCGATCAAAGGGAAACATCCAGGCAGGCACAGATGAAGTTTGCAAGTAAAGGATCGCAGCCAGAGACCAGAATAAAGTCAAAGTGGAAAGATGTCTCAGACACTGATCTTGGCCATATCGACCTTGAGGAATTCAAGAAGAGAATATATGGGCATAACAGACCTTTACCAACACCTGCCGCTAGAAGGATGGTGAGAAACGGCATATTTCAAGCTGCCGGATTCCCACCTGCGCTTGGCTGTGCTGAACTTATGGTGGAGTGTGCACTTCACTATGATGCTAGGTTGAGGCGGATTGTGGCACCCGATGGGAGAGTGTTGGCACATCTGACAGAGTTGGCCATTCAGGAGGCCTTCGGCATTCCGGCATATCCTAAAACTGTCTACAAGACCAAGGAAGATGCTCAGAACTTATATGATGAAAGCCCTGGCCTTTGTGCCGCCAACATTAACAAGTCGTGGCTGGATAAGCCTAGGCCGTCGGTCAAGAAGATGCCCAAGAAGTTGACACGTACGGACTTCAAGGAGGACTACGGAGACATCATTATCTTACTGAACATAATAGCAGGCAGTCCTTTGGGAGCACCCTTCGAGTCGTGGATGTATTACTTCATTGAGGACCTCACAGAAGGTGTCAAGATGTTCAACTGGGCGAGAATGATAAGCAATAATCTTCACCACCAGCTTATCAACCTAGAGAAGACCAAAACATTTTACATGAGTTCTTACGTCATCTATATGTTGGCTAGAACTTACAGGTATGGAGGCTTGATCTGCAAAGGCACAGTTGGTAGTAAGGAGAATGCGCTGAAGCCTTATGACTGTTATCCACAGCTTCAGCTGAGGGAGAAGACGCACTTTAGGCGAGCCCACGACGCGTTCCTGATGTACATCACTAGGATACTCTAGGGAGGAACGCATCAGCGGCTAACACATGAGGCCAAAATCCTGATCAGTAAATACTGGTCTTGGTTCATCCAATATCCAAGATTTACTTATATCAGAATCCAAGGATTCACTGGGAGCCCGTACCGTCTGCCCATCTTCCTCACAAATAAGATGGTCCTGCTTGAAGTGCTGAGGCAGTTAGAAGAGTTCCAAGGTCTTCAAAGGGTGAAGCAAAAGGCGGCAGTTACTTTTCCTTTCTTTATAGGGAACATGCTGGAGTCGTGTCCATCATCACAGGCAGCTGACAATGCCAGAATCGAGATACAGCATTACCCTTTTTCCCCATATCCGGTCAGAAATCACTACGACCCCCATCACCACATCAAGATGGTGGATGGAAGGAGATACAAGCATAGGGTCGAACTGGAGGACTTTTGGGCAAATGCTGCGGATGAATTTGAGGTCAGACGGAAGATGTGGTCCAGATTGCCGCTCAGCTTGATTAGGGCAACAGAATTTTGTCACGTGCCAGATCAGTTGGAGAGCGCTTCGATGAAAGTTCGGCTTTGCCCGTTGTCCGGTGGTCAGAAGCAGAGCATGCTGACTTGAACATCTTGATGAGGCCTGTCATCAAGTTTACTCAGTGGTGGGTTGATCAACGAGTTCAAGAATTAAGGCGCCAAAAGATAACCCTAACCTCTGACATGCTTAGCGAGGCAGAGTCTTATTCTTCCAACGCGGGCGCATCCCAGGACGTACAAGTGATGGAGACCACCAGTTCTAGGAAGAGGAAAGAAATAGCTGCAGGAAAGGAGCCAGTCCAGAAGCAAGCCAAGATAAAACCTTCTCAATCGGCCGCCTCTAGGAATATTGAGAAGATATTAGCTACTGCCGATGCTTCACTAGCAGACATGAGGGATCCTTCTCCGGTTCCTGAAGACAACACAGAACCTCAGCCAGATGACGATGCGCCGCCTTCTCCCACGGGCACTGAAATATTGGAGTCAGATGACGACAATGTGGGCACCCAAGATGAGGATTTCCAGGAAGGGATGATTTCAGCCCTTAGGGGAATTGTGGATGTTCCTGACAGAGAAGGCGTGCCGGAGGAGGACGGTGTTGAGCAGCTTACGATCCCGGATTGGCTGAAGGAAAGGCTAAAGGTACAAGTGCCGGCAGATGAACCAGAAGAGGATGATACGGCAGACTTTTTGCCCAAACTGTCTCAAACCGTGGCTAAAAAGCCGGCGAAGAAATTCTCCAGCATACAGAGAGACGAGGTCGGCAATAGGACAGTACAGATTGCCGTGCCTACAGCGGACAAGCCGCAGGAGCATATGGCTCCACAGGATTACGCCATCACAACCATTGACTTGGGTCCAACCACTAAGGGCCAAGAAATGGAAAATTTGGATAATTTTGTGTTTGCCATCAAATCAAGGTTGGCGAAGGAGGTAGCCAAAAGAAAGGAGTGCCAATTGGAAATTGAGCGCTTAAGAGAGTACATCCAGCACTTGATCAGGATATTTCGGCGGCTCCTCTACTTCCTAACTCTTCACAAGAGGCCGTTAAAGAGATAGAAGAAAACAAGCTCATGGTTCAGGAGGCCAAAGAATGGATAGCAGCCAAGGGGATTGAAGCTGAGGCATTCATAGAAAGATTAACTTTGGTTTATGGTCAGGCCACTGCCTTACTTTCTAGGCTAGCCTCCTTGGCAGAAGTATGGGACAGCCTTCCGGACGCGCAGGATAGGATAATCCCTTGCCTTAGGATTCTGAAAGGAGTTCCTAAGCAAGAATTGATAGAGGGAGGCGTCATCGCAGCGGGAGCAGCCTATGACTTCCACACTTGGTATTGGGCCTTGACGGCACGAGGTGAAGTCTTGGAGAGGGTAAAGGTTGACGGCATCAGATTGGAGGAACAGGTCAAGGAAGTTCAGGCCAAAATCCTCAACATAATTGCCGATATCCTGGATAAAGAGGCTCTGCGAGAGAATGACCTGCAATTGGAAGTTTTGAAGGAAAGTGTCCAGGAAAATATCTTTGACATCACTGGACCCATCTTGAGGCAGGACTGGGCCAAATTGGCGAACTTCCTGAGTATCCGAGAGTCCTTTGAAAAGACTGAACCAGAGTGGGAGGAGACCTTCACCAGATGCGCTGAGAGCATGGATGGGCTGGAATTTAGAATCGGCATGCTTCCACAGGTTACCATGGATGAAGTTGCCTTGATCGTGTCCAGATTCGGTGAATACACGGTGGCTCGAGAGGATCAGGATGTAGTCCCTTGAAAATAGCTCCGAATGCCAACTCATTGCTGTTCATTGCCAGTTAACTGAAGTCATTTTGGGAAACCCTAATTAGGGTTTCATTTGTTAAATCTTGACCGTCGGCTCATGTTTAATCTGAGCCATTTATTCAATTTATGGAACTCTATATAAACTCTTGGACCCTCATTTGTAATGTGTGAAGTGAGTAATAAAAAATTGTTGCGACGAAACTATTTCCGTTTATAAAAGCTCTTGTGCATGATTTGCTAAGAACAACTTTTATTTTCAAGTAGTATGCAAGGTTTAATATTTCTCCTTCAACACTTAGAGTAGAATTAGAATAGCATTTCATTTACATGTTGGTTAGATGAATGATAGATTTGATCGCAGTGGCGGATAAAATTTTGCTTATACTTTTGTCGAGTGGATGATTTGCACTTGACGTGTAAAGTTAGTCTGAGCCATTAAATCATGGATGCTTAACTTCTGTTTGTTTTGATTATCAATTCGAACATGAAAACCATTATCACCTCTGTTGAAGATTGCACCCACTTCGCGTAGTTGTCCGAAGGAGGTGAAACGAAGTGTGGTTACCCATTTTGTCTAATCGCTGCTGTCTCTTGAATTCTTAGGCGTAGTTTAGATCTCTAAACCCTTATCCTTTTTGCCTTTTTTTTGAAAAATTGAAATACCCATCAAAAGGAGCTTCAATGATAAAACTGTCTAAGTCCTCAACTCGCGAAATGAATTTTATGTAAGTCCCCTTGTGATTACCAGCAAATCACAACGCCCACTGACCTTGTCCATATGTCATAACCTAGCCAAAAGAAACATTGGAGTCATTGTATTATCTTCTAGGTATTTGCAATTACTTTTCAAGAGAGGATAAAGTGTCCTTGGGCATTTTATTCTGTGTATGGTGGCGTATTCGAAACACACACCAACAAGGCCCAACACCTGATGTTTGACAATGTTCGTGTCAAGATATTAGGGGTTTCCTTGCTTCTTTCTAATGACCAATGGCCCAACGAGTATGTGATGTCCTGATGCTCCAACGTCTCTCTTGTGCCTTCATTGAGAGTTCATGATTTTTAATGATAAATCGTTCATAGGAGTGTTTGAGTGCGGGATAATTATTTTAATGATTTTAGTGGCTCGATAATGCATTTTCTCATCTGCCTACTCCACCAACCCACATTTATAGTATCAACTAACCCAGCTACCAGAATTAAAAGAATGTCTCCTCCATTAATTTGCAATGCCCATTTTGGGCAGGAATCAACCTCAGTCATGGAGTCAACATGGCTACAATGTCGCAACTTGGGGTTTTTCCAAACAAAGTGTTTTTAGTAGGTGAGGGCCCCTCATTTTGATCATTGGATGATACTGGGAGATAGAGGATAGTAGAAGAATAATCTAGAAGGGTAGATATACACAGAAAACCATTTTAGAGCAGTGGTGAGGCAAAGGCAGTATCAGAGTGTAGAAAGAATATTGTAATACCATTATTCAATTTTATGTCTCCATTAATGTATGAGCAGAGTTTGAACATGTACTAAATTTAGAATGTTTTCTCCAACACATTTGTTGTTGTGAATGCAAACACTATTAGAGAAATATGAAAAGATTTTAAACCTATTACATGTCTTGTAATAGCGCTTTTCATGCTTACATATGAGTTTGAACAAGTCATTGATGGATAGCTAAGTAAATGAAGATAACAATAATATATGTTTATGCATCTTAATGCGTAGTTCAATTATCGTTTGTTATTTTCTCTTGCCATCTCTCCTTGTCGGTTGTGACTTTGTTGCCCTTGGATAGGCACTAGTCTCCTTGTACTTGTTCCAATCACACATTGAAACAAATCATTAGATACTTTTCCATTGCAGTTTCAGTTTGTACAATTCATGATATCATTGCATACCCGGAATAGTACGTATCAATTTATGTGAATCATGCAACTCACTCCCACCTTGCACTCATTCCTAAGGTGTTAAATCAGCTATATGGAGGTAGTAAGGTAGTTAGTTGCTCTCAGCCTAGTGACACCCTTGGGGTTGAATCAACAGTGTGGGTTTAACTACCAGTTTAATTTTCTTGTTTTATAATCCAACCTCCAAAAATACCTTCCTGAGTCTAAGTTGAACTCAAAGCATAGGAGAGAAAACCCACTCTCATAGAGTTTACCTTAAACCCTCCATTCATCTATTGATGAACAAATTTCACACACTTGATGACAACCCTAGCCTTCTAAGTGGAGTTTAGTTTTAAAAGTGGCACAATGGTTTTGGGACCGAACACAAGGAATTTGAAACCAAAGAGCTTGAGCCAAAGAACAAGGAAGAAGAACTAGAACTTGAGAATAGGAAGAATTAAAAACTTCAGGAGGCACCTGTTGACATGTGTTTTATGACAACACCAACACAGAATAAAATGTCCAACAGTCACTCTATTCTCTCTTGATCAAAGTATCCTACATGCTAAGATTGCGTGAAAGTTCATGCGTTCAATTCCAAGGTTCCTTTTATTGCGAATAGACTCAGTTGGTTGATGTGAATATGCTGGGTATTCTAAGGGGACTTACGTAATTGTTCGATTTCCTCAAGCAAATGAAAGATTTGACTGTGATGCTCTAATATCTAAACTAACCAGGAAAATACTGAATTGAAAAGGGATAGGGGTAGGAAATCTACAATCTATTTCTAAAGGATGGATAAGATGTTCAAATTGTGATTCAACATGCGCACCCTGTCACAACGATGCAAGTGAACACACGAATCACAACCAAAGTTAGGTACTTATATTCTAGTTGACCATGCAGGGCAGACTTACCATCAGCAAGCCCGCTAGTGGTATGGATAAAGGAAGATTTGTCCAAACCAAACGCCACACTCCACAATTAACAGCTACTTGCATAAAACAAAGTCTACTTTACTCTACTCTACTTGAATCGGAAAGACGAAAAAGCCTTGTCAACTGCTCACAATGCAAGATAGAATCACCAATCAATGAAAATCCTTATATTATGAGAGTCTTACACAACAACCTTTTACAAAAACCTTCAAAGGGAAATTTTTTCTTTCGTTTTCAAACTAACCTAACTCCTATCTCTATTCACTAACTTCTATCTAGCTCTGATCTGTCTCCGACTCTATCTCTGATTCTAAAGTCTAATCTAATAATTTACAAATGAGGGGGGATGCCCCTTTTATATCAAGCCTAGTCTAGTGGACGACTTAGATTCAAATACAATGGAAGGCCCAGATTGAGCCACCTAAGCCCTGATTAGGGTTCTAGCCCTAAAAACCGCCACTGAGAGGAGTGGGGCAATGAATGCGTTGGAGATTCTCCACTCCTCATTAGGAACCACTATCTGTCATCAATGCACATCATCCCCTTCCAGAAGATTCTCGTCCAGAAACGCGTTCCCACTGTTCTGCCTGCCAATTCAATTACGCTAGGAGGAGGCGAGCATAAACAACAACACTTGGTTCAAATCCTTCTTGCAAAAAGTTCTTCTTCGTTAAGTCCTCCTATTGCTTTCATTCCTGGATGCATTTATCTCTCGTAACTTTCATGTTTCTTCAACTCACTGCCTTGAGCGTATTTAGCTCCTTTTGCACCACGTTCTTAATGCCTTAGACAAATCTTCAATTCCTTTTCCTTTTCCAAAGTTGTAATGTTGTCCATCTTCATGCCTTGGCTTCGATGTTCATCCTGCCAAAAAAAAGAAGAGCATCAGAACACTTATAATATAACTTCATTTTACTTACCCAGTTTCCATGTTTTGACTGATTGATCTCCTGATCTTGATAGAGTTCATCATTTCCAGCAAACTTTTATCACTTTTCAACATCTGGATGCATGGTGTTCATTTCATGAAGTCCTCTTCAAGGGCGCATCCACCATCTTGTGCCTGGAGTTTGTGCCTTAGAAAATAATTCATTTTGAGGATGCATTTGAACGCTTGATGTTCGAGCTTCGTTTCATTTTCACATTCCTCCAAGCCTTACAAATTTCACCTCTTCCTCATGAGTGTATTTGACCTCTTGTTGTTTAATTTTCCCTTTCCTTAGACAACCTTGTTTGTTTTATGAATTTCACCCACTGTAATCCAGGCATTCATTTTGACATCACAAGCCAAGGCATTTTTGTAAAAACACTGCTTTATTTGCCTTAGAAATTTTATTCTCGCCTAGGAAATTCATTAAATAGGTGCCAGGCAAAAATATCTATCAAAACAACGCAAGCAAGGTGTGGAACAAATTCAAATCATCTCCCAGTGGGAAATGTCCAATACCCAGAAGAAATTTCCCTTCGGAACTCATTGTTTTCATGTGTATCCAGACGAAGGGGTAAGTTTAATTTTTATTATTTTTGAAAAATAATAAAAATTGCTAAGGTTCACCCATTTTTATTTTGGATGCCTTCCACACCTGCAATCTCCAATTTCTCTGCCTTGGCACTTTCCTTGATTTTCCTGAAAAACTTCTCGTCTAGCTTCGGGCACATATCACACTTGTTCTTGAAAATTTCCAACTTCATCTCAGCCTTGGGCGTATTTCTCTCTTAGAAAATAATTAAATTCTTAAATCACCCATGAAGGGCGCATTTCACCCCATGCATCAACTTTCATTTTCTGCCTTAGCAATTTCGCCCTTTTTTTTTTGAAGAATTTCTTTCTTGCTCATGGGCGCATTTCACCTTGCACTTGCACTTGGAAAATTTCAACATCATCTCAATCTTAGGCGTATTTCTCACTCTTAGAAAATAATTAAATTCTTAAATCACCCATGAAGGGCGACTTTCACCCCATGCATCAACCTTCATCTTCATGCCTTAGCAATTTCGCCCTTTTTTTCCTGAAGAATTTCTTTCTTGCTCATGGACGCATTTCACCTTGCACTTGCACTTGGAAAATTTCAACATCACCTCCTCTAGGCGTATTTTCTAATTTCTCCTTGGGCAATGCCTTAGAAAATATTATAACTTTGTTAACTCACCTTGTTACCTAGGGCGTAATTTGACCCCTATGCATAATGTTTCCTCTGCCTTAGGAAATATTCTTCAACCTTTTATTACCTTGGGCGCATCCTACATGTTAGGCTTCATGTTCCTACGCCTTTAGAATATTTCTCACGCCTCTAACTTGCCCTCTCATCTTGGGCGCATATGAGGGGTCAAGCTTCCATTTAGACACTTAGAATATTATTACACCATCACCTTGACCTTGAGGGCGCATTTAGGGGTGTGAAGAGGAATTTCTCCACACTTAGAAAAATTTTAAACATCCTCCCTCTTGCTAGGCGCATTTCACCTAGGCTGGAGGAAATTTTATCAACTTGGGCGCATTTCACCTATGCCACTTCCATTCTCAAGCTTGGCGCATTTCATGTGGGGTGTAGGAACTTTTATCTTGCTTGAGGGCGCATTTAGCATGTGGAGGAGGAATTTGCTGGAGCCTTGGGCGGATATGAGGTGGTGTGAAGGAATAACATGCCTTAGAACATTTTTTTGCCATGTCAAGGGCGCATTTAGAGGTGTGAGGAGGAATTCCTCAAGCTTGGGTGCATTTCACCCTATGAGGGGGAATTTTTATACTTAAACTTTTTACGCCAACCCTTGTAGCCTTGCAAGCTTGGGCGCATTTGGAGGCATGAGGAGGAATTTCAAATGCCTTAGAAACTTTTCAAATCAGCAAACCTCCTTGGTGGGCGCATTTCCTATGAGGTGAAGGAAATTTCATTGCCTTAGAAATTTTCTTGCCATCAACTTCTTCCCTAAGTATTTCCCACGCCTAGAAGCAATTTTCTCCCTCAAGCCCCCAACTTCCTTGGGGCGCATTTCTACTCTTCTCCTGCCAGTTTTCAACTTGGATATTTTCAACGCCCTAGCCATGCCTTGGCCTTCTATTTTTAGCAAATCCGGAGAAGTGAGGGTTTCCATGTATTTTTCTCTGTTCTGAGCTGGAGCAGGCATGGTTGTGCTTCCACTGATCTTGCCACCTTGTTTATACCCTCTGCCCACATTGGTATGCTATTTTTGGCCATTTTCTATTTTTAGCAAACCCTAAAATCAGTTGATCTTTGTAGCTTCATTTGACCTGAAATTCACTCCACCTGATCTTGATGTTGTAAGTGACCTATTCATACCCGCCTTGGGTACAGACCTGCTATTTATAGCCATGAGGTGACTTACTAAAAATAGTAAGTATTTAGACTGTGCTCAAATTTTACCAGTAGGCAGCCTAGAAGATGTTGATTATGGTTGTGTGCTTCGTTTTGACAACTCTGTATTTCATTCCCCCTATTTTTAGGCATAGCAGTGGAAACCCCAATCCGACCTGCATGTGCCCTGAACTGTTTCCACTTGGCTCGATTTATGCCGCCTGTCGTTCTGTTTGCTGAACTGAAGTGTTGGTTAGCTGCTGGAGTGAAACTGCTATTTATAGTAAATGTCCGAAAAGTGGTTAATCTGATGTCGAATGAGTTTGCATGTCACAGTGCCTGTGGGATCTCAAAAAACCCAGAAAAACCCAGAAAACTGGTCAACATGCGGGCACTGGCTAAAAATAGTAAGTCCCTGAAAACTGATCCATTCTGCGTGCATGTCACACCACTGCGAAGCCCTCGCAAAACCCATCAAGAATATCCGGACATGCGTTGAAAACTTCCGCATGAAAACCCTAAAAATAGCCTCTGAAGGTTGTACCGTTGGAAGTCACCATCCGGTTTACATGTTATACCATCGTGAAGGTCTTGAAAAACCCAAATCGATCCTCCAATCATGTATTGGAAAATCATATGTTTAAACCCTAAAAATGGCCTCTGAAGGCTGAACTGCTAAAAATAGCCAGTTGTCTGAATTTGTTCTAATTTCATGTGTAGGCACCCTGAAGTTGCCCGGATGTGTTGAAGTAGTTAGATTCCCGAAATCTTGAGGAAAAGACCTCACATTAGGTACCTACTAAAAATAGTAAGTTGTCAGATTTCAGTAAGATTTCAGTGGGATCCTGCCTTGAGCCTTCTGACTGTACTACTGCACTCAAATTTTACCTTGATAACCTTATCTGACCTCAAAACAAGCCTGAAGGATAAAAAACCCTAATTTCACAGACGGCCAAAATTCCAAATTAGGTCAAATACAGAGACATCCCCGAAAGGACAAAAGATCAAAGAGAGAGAGAGACGCAAAACTAAAGCCAAAAGACCAGAACGGAGCAAAAATTGGGGGTCCCCATTTGAATGGGGCGATGTGTGAAAAGGTCACAACAGCACCTTTGCCACACCCTCTAGTACTCCAAGTATAACCCCTTTAGAGTTTCAGGAGTCCAACATGGGTAGAGGATCGTTGTGTTAGTCAACAACGGGGCAACCCAAAACTTTATTAACAAAAAATTGGTAGCCAAGAGGGGTCTAGAATCAGAAGAATTCAAAGGATTCAATGTGATGGTTGCAAATGGCTTTATCATTCCTTGCACAAAAAAATATTCCATAGTTGATCATCAATTTAGGAAATCATAAGTTGAATGATGGCTTCTATGTTATTGGCATAGGAGAGATCAGGTTCTAGGAGTGCAATTGCTACGTTCCCTCAAAGAGTTTACACAAAACTATCAAACCATGGAATTGAAGTTCCAAGCCAGGGAAAAAGAGGTAGTGCTCCATAGCATAGTGTGCAAACTTGATGAGTTGTTGAGTACTCACCAAAAAAATTCTATAACATGTTTGTCCAACTTTAACTTGTTGAGTTTTTTTGGTGAATTTTCAACAAAATTTAACGAGTTTTTGGGCGAGTACTCAACAAGTTTGACAACTGGACTCACCCGCATTAACAACAAAAAAAAATGAATTAAACACTTAAAAAATGTTTTTTTGGTTTTATAAGTATTGTTTTCTACCTTTTAAAAAATTACAAAAAATGGTGTGCACTATGAATATCTATGTGGTTTTGAAGGTTACCCCTAGACCCTACAAGAGACACTACCCTCATACCCCCACCAAACTCATTTGATACATTTTGTAGTTGTATTTTGCATTAAATTTATGTTTTTTCAAAAATTTAAATGTTTTTTAAGTTGTTGAGTTTTCGTCAAGTCAAAAAAAATTGGCATGCCAAGTACTCTCTAAGTCTCAATCTACGCACTATGCTCCATAGAATGGAAAATAGAGCTCCCAAAGTTGTTTCTACAAAAAGAATGGAGAGAACTTTTCACCAAGGTCAAGTTGCATGGGCAGCTCAATGTTTGGTAACAACCACAACTTCTTTGGAGGGTAAGAAGTCTTATCATATCAATATATAGTCCATTCTAAACAAGCATAGCAAGGTCTTATGTGATATACCTCTAAGATGGCCAATTGACAAAGGTTTCCAACATGTGATAGAGCTAGAGGAAGGGGCCAAGCCAGTTATCACTACTTCTTATCACCATCCCAAGAGGCATAAGGAAGAGATTAAGAATGCCATCAAATAACTCTTAGACATGGTTCATATCAAGCCTAGCTCAAATCCCTTTGCTTCATCTATAGTTTTCGTCAAAAAGAACAGTACCATGAGAATGTGTATTGACTATAGAGCCTTGAATAAGAAGACCATAAAAAACAGATATCCAATTCCCAGGATCAACGAGCTAATTGATGAGTTATGAGATGCAATCTATTTCTCAAAAATAGACCTCAAATTACGGTTAGGGGCAAAGATATCCACAAGATAGCTTTTATGTGTCACTTTGGACACTAGAGTTTCTAGTCATGCATTTTGGCTTGACTAATGCAGTTTCCACCTTTTAGTCTTGCATGAAACAAGTATTCAACTAGTTGAAGAATTTTGTGCTAATATTCTTTGATGATATCTTCATCTACAACAAGACTTGGGAGGATCATTTGAGGCACAAAGATGAAGTACTTGGTATTCTAGAGGCACAAGCATTATTTGCCAAGTAGTCCAAATGCAAGCTTAGGATGTGTAATATCCTAGAGTGTTTTTTATTTTCTACCCTAACCACTCTCAAGGAATGTTAATAAGATTAAATCTTCACATTGCAGTTCACAGTGACAATCACGTCATGATTTTTTGTTCGCTACAGTTTCATAAATAATCCAATTACTAAAAGTAGCTGATAACATTATTCAATAGACAATTGATTCAGATTTGAATGATAACAAAGATTCAAGACCTGATATGAACCTCAAAGAGTTTACTATTTAGGAGGGTATTGTCCAGTAATTTGGCCTGTCAGTTGCACTTACAAATATTTGAGATTGAACCCTCAAAGATCCGCAGCTCTGGTTGATAGTGATCCTATAGCATCTGGAAACACCTCACATCGGTACCCTCTTGGTGATTTGAGACATGAAACCCTCAAATGCAAGTGATCCAATGCACAACAACCTTCTGAATTTGCTCTGCCTGAGATCCAATCATGATGCCTGGTTGCCCTAGGTGAGATCTGATTGTTGAATTCGATCCTGGGCACGTGAGGGTGTCGTTACAGGCTTACTCAGACTGCCCTCCTGAATTCACCTTAGATCTGGGTTGGTTGATTGGTGATCTGAAAAATTATGATTTTTTTGCCTTCTTAAGCCTGGTGTAGCTTAACCTGGATTTGTATGGCCCTTCAACAAGGGTTCGTAACTAAGATATGTATAAATGTTGTCCTTGGTGAACAACGCTAACCCTTAGGGTTTGATTTTCCACTCCCAATGGATTAATTTTGTCCTCCCAACTGGTAACAACTATAGGCGCCACAATTTAACCTTGATCCTACAATAAATAGTGGCAATTTGCTCCAAAATTTAAACACTTCCCAACTGGACCTGCCGGTGTTGAATGATAATAACTTCTTCCTTGGCGTTGGGATAAATGTTGAGTGTGATCAGCTCTAATTCTTGAAAATGTTGCACAATCACTTAATTGAATAAACCATGCAACCCCTAAAACTGAATTGCTCAAGCTAGAGGCAAGGGTTTTTGTCCTCACCTCATACTTGTAGACCAGGGGGTTTCGTCACTGAGTACATACAAACTGGATCCGTGATGAAGATGAATTAACCAAAATACCATATCCTCTCGAGTGCCCAACATTGACATAAATAGAGCCTCCCACATGAGGCGTGTAGCCTAACTTAGGTGCCAAAAGTTAAAATTCAAAATTTAACTTATTTATTAATTTTTATTTAAACTAAATTTATCATTTATTTATTATATATATTAATTACCGATGTTAAACATTTTTTAGGGTTGGTTGTCCCTTAGGTCGGCTAGAAAATCATAGGGACATGACAGGATGACCAAGATATTGAATCTAGGGCATGTCATCAATGGTCAATGAGTTCAAGTAGATCAAGAAAGGATACAAGCACTCATAGATTGGCCTCCCCTGAAGACATTGACTTAGTTGAGAAGATTCTTTAGCCTCTGTAGCTATTACAAGAGGTTGGTTAAGGGGTTTTCATAGTTGGAAACACCCTTAACAAATCTAACAAAGAAAAGAGCCTTTGCATGGACTAGTGCAACACAAAGAGGTTTTGATAAGCTCAAGGAAGTAATGATTTCATGTCCTTTTCTAGTTGTTCCTAATTCCTCACTTTCCTTGTGCTGCAATGTGATGCTTCAAGAGAGGGGATTGGAGCAATGTTGATGCAAAATAAGCATCCAATAGCATTTGACAACCAAAAACTCAAGGAAGCCAAAAAAAGTTCTCAATTTATGATAAAGAAGTGTCGACCATCATGCATGCATTAACTAAGTTTAGGCAATACCTAGTTGGTGTCAAATTTGTGGTGAAGATATACCATAACAGTTTGAAGTACTTCCTCAGCCAAATGGATCTGAATGAGAGACAACAAAAATGGGTAAGCAAGTTGTCTATGACTTTGACATAAAGTATGTTAAGGGAAAGAAAAATGTAGTAGTTGATGTTTTGCCTAAAAAACTAGTATTATGCTCTTTGTCTAACATCTTTGTTGATTGGAAAGTTGATATTATAGCAAAATATAACAAGAATGCTTTTTCAATTGACATCCTACAAGGAAAGTAGCAAGATAACTAGTTCAAAGTAGCAAATGAACTCATTCTCTGCAAGGATAGAGTTTATCTCACCCCTCGGTCAAAGATGGAAAACAAAGTCTTGAGGATGGTCCATGATACACTAATGGCAAGTCACCCAAGATACTTCAAGACATATAAGTAGATCAAGGAAAGTTTTTCATGTAAAGGACTTAAGGATGATGTCCTTAAGCATATCAAAAAGTGCACTGCCTATCAACAGGACAAGATAGAGCAAACATTTTCAACAAGTTATAGAAGTTCCTATTCATTCGAGAAATCATTTCGATGGGATTCATCACAGGACTTCCAAGGTGCGGGGTAAATAAACTCATAAAATATGCTCACTTCTTCACCATAACTTTTGAGTACAAGGCAATCCAAGTAGCTAATTTATTTTTTAGAGAAATGTTTAGGCTTCATGGTTTGCCTAAAATATAGTAAGTGATAGAGATAGTAGGTTTCTTAGTCTATTGTGGCAAGAGGTTTTTCATTTGATAAGGACCGAAATTACACCCTACACTAGTTACAAACCTCAAACCAATGGGTAGATGGATATTGTAAACCAATGGATTGAGAGTTACTTAAGGAATTATGTAGCCAGATAGCAAGAATGAATCAAATGGCTCTAAGAGAGCATTCATAGAGCATGACACATCACATGTCCATAGGCATGACACCATCATGGTTTTATTTGGATATGAGGCTCAAACCTTTGTTGACTTGGTCACTTCTAACAGTAGGGTTCCAAGGGCCAAAGCTAGTAAAACAAAGCCAAAATATTCTTTAAAATCTCAAAGACAACCTCCAACACATACAAAATCAGCAAAAGTTATATGTAGATCAGCATAACACCGAAAGGACCTTTGAGGCTAGAGATTTGGTTTTCTTAAGATTGCACCCATACAAGTAGTCTTCTCTCAAGATGAGTGGAGAAAAGAAGCTCAAGCATTGCTTCTATAGAGCATACAAAATTATATAAAGGATTGGAGAGGTTGCATACAAGCTTGAGCTACTAGAGCATAGTAGAATTCATAATTTGTTTCATTTATTGTGCCTCAAGAAGGCACTTTGGCAGCACATTACTCATACATCAGAACCACTTTCCTTGGACAATGAGGGAAAATTGATCTTGGTTCCCAAGGAAATCATTGAGACCAAGGAACAAAATTTGAGAAATAGGAGCATAATGAAGCATTTGGTCAGTTGCAAAATCTCCCTACAAAGGATGCACTTGGGAAGAAGCATAAATTTTGGAGCATCCAAATTTACAATTGTTTATGGGAAAGCAATTTTAGAAAGGGGGGACTATCATGTCCCCTTTTTCAACACAAGTATTTGGGATTCCCTAGCCTATTATTTTTCCCATAAGCTAAAAGAGTAAGGTGAGGGAAATAATATAATAATATAACTTAAGTTGTTCTCATAACTTTATGTTATATTTATAAAACAAAAAGGCAACTTAAGTTTATTACTATAAAGGGGTCCAACATAAACAAGTGTTTCTAGAAAAGATGGATAGTATAATATTATATTAAAAAAGTTTTTTCAAGTCAATTCCAAAATAAAGCGGGAAATGTTTTTAAAACTAAAAAGAGGGTTATAAAAGGAGAGGCTAGGCATAGAAGAAAGCATCCATTTTATGAAATCAAAATCCCTTTTCTCAAAGATTGAATGCTTGTTCATCCTCTTGCTTGAGAACAAAAACCCTCTAGGCATTTGGATTTGATGACAAAAACCCTTCAATCCTCCGTGGTGGTTTCATTCAAAGATCAAAGGTGGGCTGAAAGTTTATTGAAGTATTTCCAATTTTTCATGGTTTGTTGTTTCTAGATTTTGGTTTGTGTTGAAGATTTCACCATTAGGGTGTGCATTTGGAGTTGCACTTTCATTTCATTTTTGGTGAAGATTATCCATTTGCTGCCAATAGCAAATCCTATTGCTGATTTGGATGATTATTTAAAAATTTAAAGGGTCATAACATTTTGAGAGGCCATACCAATTCCCAAATTTGCCAATCCTAGCCATACCTCTCAACATAGTCAAACAACATCAGATATCTACCAAGAAGGCTATTTTATTAGAGGAAGGTCAAATCTCAGCTTACAAATAAGGGTTTGCAAGGTGTTTTAGAGTGATCATATGGACTTTCCCATGCCATTCTGGAAAAGGCTGCATCTATGTAAGGTTTTTCACTGCCTATAGAAGCACTATTAGCAGTCAGAATCTTGCTTTGGGAAGCTACACCTCAAGAGGAATCATAACCAAGCTATCATACATTTCCGGGTGTGATCGTAGCAATCATATTGTGAGTATAACTATATTCTAGGAAGTACAATTGTATTTATGTTGTTGTTCATCTTCATTGATGATAGGGTTTGATAAATGTCATTAGGAATTTCAACTGAGAAATCAATTAATATTGTTGTAGCAGCATTTGATGAAGTTTAGAAATCCATAACAGCAAAGGCCTTGTATGAACATACTCTTATTTGTTGATTTATTGTATCACCAGCAATCTAAACAATACCACCAGATTTAATATTGATTTTGTAGTTGAATTTCAATATTGTACGTCTAAAAGGCTATCCCACCATGACACTGTTGCATTAATCTATATTCAGCTATTGCATGCATTGTAGGCTATGCAGATTTCTGCCAGGAAGTGTAGTAATCTAAAGGTGTAAGGTTCATGCATTTACATTCTAGGATCTCGACAATCAAAAGGTGTAGGGTTCGTGCATTTACATATTAAAATTTGTAAAAAAAATCAATTGGGGAAATTACAAACTTACATCCACATATCACTATGTTAAAAATAATGAGCTGTATATAATCTAATTTTTACAAGCTTTCATCTCTCAAGAAATAAATGAGCAACATTTAATCTGATTTTTACAATAATTAATTTAATATTCAAATGGAAATAAAATATCTGCCTCTCTAGCATTTAATGTGCAACTTTAAGTTGCTAACTTTATATATACAAAACTAATGCCAAATCATGTTTTTGACTAGAAATTTATTTACCATCACCAATAATTCTTTTGGCAGTGAGACGAGATTCAAAGGCATTTTAAGACTTTTTAAGATAGATGATTTCTCTAGTGAAAAATTTTAATTAGTTTTTAAGTAGATTTGTCCTTATTTGTACTTTCTACATATTCATTCTTCAATTTTAGGACCTAGGTTTTGTTCCAAATTGGAGGAGAGCAATCTAGATCCTCAGAATATGATATTTCCAAAGTCATTGTCAATAAAACGCAATGCCTTCAATTACTCAATCTTGGGCTTTAACTATATCTATTTTGAGTTTCAAGACAATGGAGTGTATGAAAAGGATATTCTGATATTCCTTACCTAGTCTATAGTGAAACCTACATCTCTTAAGAACCGGATCGCCTGCTAAGCTATGTGAGTGGGTTTGGCTTTGAACATTTTTTTCTCCTTTACACCAAGCAAACAGGGATATCAATATTATCATGTTCTGTCATTAGTTGGGTTGGCCAGCAATGAATTAAAAAGGTGTTTTTAAACACCCATATTAATTAATATTTAAAAGAAATAAAAAATAAAATATTTGAAATTTAAATAGGGTGCCTAGTTTTGGGCCGACCCATATTTAAATAAATAAAAAATAAAATAATATTAAAATAAGTTATTATTACTAGTCAGCCTATTTTGGGTCCCTAACGCCAATATTCAAAGAGGAATAAATAAGTGTCTTGCACGCTGGGTGTGGATCAAGAGATTTGGTATGTTTTTTAGATGAATTTCTCATGCTATGCAAGTTAGGATGCAACCCCTAGTTGCTCAACTAGGTCAGGAAGCCAACCCTGATCTGGACTTACCAATTTTCCACTCTTTTTTATGCTTCCTTAATCAAAAATTGCAAATTAATTCTAAGGGTTTGTTGCCAGGTTAGGCGCCACTACAAATTAAAGGGTTTAAGGCATAGCAATATGGCGGTGGGCTGTTTGGGCACCTGCTGATGCTCATTACAAAACACAGTCACAAACTGCAGGTCAAGTTGACAATCAACCAGCCTAGGGCAGTGAGCAGATCTCAAACCCCAGACCTCATTCATAGTAGAAATAACACTTGGTAGGTTGTTGTAGCTTGATGCCAAGTGGGGAAGTTGAAATATCAAGTGGGTCTAGGCGAATCAGCTGACTAAGAACCTACAACATAAATTGATTGATCTGAACCACCTAGGACAGCAGACTCAACAAGACATTCAAGGAACAGCAAGACTTTGGTGAAACCTAGAACTGGTGTCCTTCATAGGCTCTGCCCCCTCTGTGTATCTAGGTGTGTAGGGGAGTCATTGAGGGGTTGAATTGGGCAATTACACCCAGGGGTTTCACGCCTCAGGTCTGTTGGACGTTTTACTAGAGGATACCATTCCTTACAAGCTAATCACCCTCATACGTCGATATGAATCACCTATATCTGTGGTGTTGTAAGCTTCATCATCTAAGCTAGATTTCATGATTGGTACAAAGAACTAAATGAGCAACAAACTGAAATCAATTTCTTATTATATTTCCTCTTGTATTCAATTACTGTTTGGACAACAATATACATGCAGCCTTGGTGCAAACTGTTAGTTAATTAATTGTTTGAGATGTGTCGATTATACTCATCTAAATCTGGTTTGGTCAATTAATAAACCCTCAGGTTAATTTGAGTAATCAGCACACCTGGTATCATCAACAAGTCATAGATCAAAAACCCTCTGTGTTCTTTGTTTATTTTTTTGACTAACCAAAAACCCCAGCTCCTAAGGAAGGGTATTTATAGTGGTGTCAGAGCCACCTTTTCTACCAGCCTATGGGTGTTTGTGATGCAGGTTCATGCAAAAAAATGATAGGGAAATCAAGTACCTGCAAAGGGAAAAGAGAAAAGAAGCAGCTATGGGTGAAATAAACGAGGAAACCAACATCCGTGAAGTCATTAGGATTGGAAACAAAGAGTTGGCCAGAAAATTTCAGTCCACCATGAAAAAATCTATGGCAGAGATTGTGAGGACTTTGAAAGGAATGAACCAACCATAGTTTACATACTCGGAATCGGAGAGTACTCGGCAAGCCCAAAAGAATTGACTCGGGGAAAACTCGGCAAATACTCGACAAATACTCAAAAAATACTCGGCAAATGTATGTGGATATTTATGTATGTGTATACTCAGGACTGCACTGTGCACACATACATATCTATAAACATACACAGGATGCCAAGTCTGCATGCATATACACACACAAACTTGCCAAGTTTGTGGGTTTTTTGCGAGCTACTGGCGATTACTCGATAATTTGACAGGAGAAAATCCATCTGCATACTGCCCGAGAGTAAAAGCAGAGATTACTCGGCATGCAAATTTTTTGGAGATTACTCGGCTACTCGGAGAGTAATCGGAGAGTATGTAATCTATGGAACCAACACTAGAGTGTTGGAAAGTCCAATCCTAATGGTGCTAAAGGAAGCCATTCAACCAATGATGGAGTTTTGGTCAATCCACCAACTAAAACATTCAGAACCAATTTTTTGCAAAGAGAGGAAGAGGACCCATCTGATGAAGAGCGGCAAGTACCACCAAGACTTGAGGATGATATGGCAACGTATCATGTTGAATATAGTGTCCTAGACCCAGCCAGCCGCCGTGACATGTCATTCATGGAGTATTATGATATGAAAACAAGGAATGATCATCATAGGGGAAGAAGATATCGAGATCACCCAAGGAGAGATATACAACAATGGTTGGGAAAGATCACTACACCCACCTATGATGGTTCCAATGGGGTTACAACTAGAGCTTGATTGCAAAAATTGGATACCTATTTCTCCTTAAACCCCGTGTATGAAGAGGAAGCAATCAAGTTTGCAACACTTCACCTTGAGGGTGTGGCTCATGAGTGGTGCCACCATGACATGGTGACCCAAAGACATGGCTCAATCACTACCTTAGAGGAGTTCAAACAGATATTGATAAAGAGGTTTGATAGAAAGGATCTGGAGATTCACTTCAAGGAGTACACACAATTGAGGCAAGAGGGCACAGTTGAGCACTATGTGGCAGAACTTTTAGAGGCTATCTATGATGGTCCCAGATGTGATAGAGAGGAGACTCATAGTTCTTTTTGTAGAGGACCTATCCAAACCCCTCAAGGGTCTGGTAACGGCATTTGATCTGAGTTCTTTGCAAGAGGCCATCAAAAGAGCCTTAAATTAGGAGGATTCAGTGACCAAAAAAAAATTCTACTCCAAGAATGCACCACTAGTTCAACACAAGAATCCTCCTCATAAGTGTTTCCCTCAACCTAAGGCACTACTCCCAAAACTAAACAAATTTGAGGAATCCAAGAATGAACTTCGAAGGAAAGAATTGTGCTTCGCTTGTAGAGAACCATGGCAACCAGGTCACGGGTGTTTGGGGAAAGGACAAATACACTACATAGAAGTGGTTTCCAATGAGTATTTTGAGGTAGAAGAGTTTGAACCTAATATTTTTGTGGATGAGGTTGAGCATGAGGATCAAGAAGGAGATAATTTAGGTGGCACACTTGCAGCACTTTCAGGAGCACCTAGATATCACCCTATTTAAGTTAGAGGAGTCATACATGGACGTAGGGTGACAATTTTGATTGATAGTGGGGCAACCCACAACTTCATTGATGAGGGATTGGTGGCTAAGATGGGTTTGAAGACAAAATATTTTGAGGGGTTAATGTTACAATGGCCAATGGGTTTACTATTCTATGCAACCAAAGGACTCAGCAGTTGGAGTTGACTGTTGGACGACACAAGATGTGAGATGACTTTTATGTGATTGGCATTAGTCAGACAGATTTGGTATTGGGAGTGCAATGGTTGCACTCACTTAGCGAGTACACACAAAATTATCAGACCTTGGATTTGAAGTTCAAATCCGATGGGAAGGAGGTAGTTCTTCATGGTAGGGGTCTCATGATGGTTTCAACCAAGAGGATGGAGAGAGCTTTCCGGAGAGACCAAGTTGTTTGGGCAGCAGAGTGTTTGATTATAGATATGAGCTCATCCAAGGATGAAAGGTCTTATCATGTTAGCATCCAATCCATCGTGGATAAACATAGCAAGATGTTTAGCGAAATTCATCCAGGTTTACCACCGGATAGGAGCTTTCAACATGTAATTGAGCTAGAGGAAGGAGCAAAACCCATCATCACTACACCTTAGTGTCATCTTAGGAGGTACAAGGAGAAGATTGAGAAATCAATTAAGGAGTTGTTGGGCATGGAACACATACATCCATGCTCTAGCCCACTTGCTTCCTCTGTGGTGTTGGTTAAGAAAAAAGGTGGCACTTTGAGGATGTGTATTGATTTTCGAGCCTTCAACAAAAAGACAATCAAGAATTCCTACCTCATACCCAAGATTAATGAGTTCATAGATGAGCTTCATGGTGTGGTGTACTTCTCCAAGATTGATTTATGATCAAGGTATCATCAAATGAAGGTTAGAAATGAGGATGTGTACAAAATAACCTTCAAGTATCACTATGAGCACTATGAGTTCTTGGTCATGCCATTTGGGTTGAACAATGCACCAACCACCTTTCAATCATGCATGAATCAAGTATTTATTTTATAATTGAGGAAATTTGTGCTAGTTTTCTTTGACGACATCTTGATTTGTAGCAAGACATGGGAGGATCACTCGAGACACATAGATGAGGTGCTTAGCATACTCAAGCAGCATTCATTCTATGCCAAGGCATCCAAATGTGAGTTTGGTTTGACTGAAATATTATATTTGGGGCATAAGATTAGTGCCCAAGGGGTTAGTGTAGATGAGGAGAAGATCAAGGTGATATAGGATTAGACTAAATCAAGGAATTTGTCACATTTGAGGGGATTTGTGGGTCTTTGCAACTACTATAAGAGGTTTGTGAAGGGGTTTTCACAACTTGCAGCTCCATTGACATATTCGACAAAGGAGGCCTTCTCTTGGAGCACATTAGCACAAAGAGCTCTTAACAAGCTCAAAGAGGTAATGAGTTCATGTCTTGTTTTGGCTATTCCAAATTTCTCACTTCCTTTTTTTCTAGAATGTGATGCTTCAAGAGAGGCAATTGGAGCAGTTTTGATACAAAATAGACACCCTATTGCATTTGAAAGTAGGAAGCTCAAGGAGACAGAGAGGAGATTATCCATTTATGACAAAGAGATGTTGGCCATCATGCATGCACTAGCCAAATTCAGTCAATACCAAGTTTATGGGAAGTTTGCAATGAAAATGGATCACAACCACCTAAAAAATTTCCTCAATCAAAAGGATTTGAATGATAGACAACAAAAATGGGTAACTAAGTCACAATCCTATGATTTTGACATTGAATATGTTAAGGGTAAGAATAATGTAATGGCTAATGCACTCTCTAGGAAACCATATTTCTGCTCTATGACTGATATCTCTATTGACTAGAAGGTTTCTTTAATAGTTGAATATGCCAAGAACATATTTGTTATTGACATTTTGGATGGGAAGTTACAAAATGATAGGTACAAAGTGGTTGATGAGCTCATTCTTTATAAAGATCAGGTGTATCGTGTACTAGAATCAAAGATGAAGGAGAAAATTTTGAGGGCATGTCATGACACACCACTTGTTGGTCATCCAAGGTACTATAAGACACAAGCAAGTATGGTAGTGTTTCTCCTGGAAGGGGCTCAAAAGTGATGTCTTGAGACATGTTACGGAGTGTTTGGTTTTCCAACAAAACCAAACAAAGCATGTATTTCTAGTTGGTTTGATACAACCCCTACCCATCCCATCAAAAATGGAAAAAATCTCCATGGATTTTGTAAATGTAATCAAATCTCTATCAAACTAGGAGCCTAAGGATTCTAATAAAATTCGAAGTGTAAGAATTCTGTTCAAGATTCTAAGTCAGATTTAATTTCTCTTATATTGAATGTGCTTATTGTAGAACATTTATATATTTCGATGTTTGCTTATCATTGAATAAGCCGCCATATATACGATGGTAGACACGCCTCTACAAGAGACGTGTCTCATGAGAGGACGTGTCCCTTGGGCACGTGGGCTCCAAACAAACCGAATGTATTTCGGTTAACACACATAAACTAATGTGTGTGGCAGCAATATATATATTACAAATTTCGTTTTTATTTAATGCAGACTTTGAACATTTCATTTATTATTTTGAATTTTATTCATGCTCATAAATTCGAATTTCTTAGTTTCCAGAAATATTTATATGAAGAGTAATTTTGATCACATATAAATGATGATGATGCAATTAGCAATCATCATTTATATCTGACCGAAGCTACCTTTCATCAACACTCCCTCTTAGCTAGGGAAGATATTAAAAATCAAATAAGTAGAGATATCACCTTCACACATGATATCGAAGATATGATATGTTATCTCAACATTGTCAAGTCGCATGACATTCTTCATAACACATCTTCATTATGGTATGTGCACTGACATCAAGTCACATGATGTCTACCATAATATTTCATGGCATATCCACGGATATATAATTATCCACCATGATTATCTCTTAAGGATCACAATGATCTTCAAATGACATCAAGTCCCATGATATCCATCAAAGTGTCCAAGAGATACTATCATGACATGTCCACAAATATCAAGTCACATGATATCTATCATGATAGTTCAACTCATCATTGTAGAGTCGTCACTTTACAATGTTATATACAAGTGTTCATTATTAGAAAGATCGTCACCTTTCAATAATGTACACAGGGGGAGTAGGCCCATAAGGTCATGGAGTCACACACATGACAAAAGAGTTTACACATTAAACATCTTTAAATATAGTAGTACAACTTATAAACAATTTGAATTTCAAACATAATATCAAATTACATTTCAACCATACCAAGTTTCTTCCTGAAGTGTTCTACCTTGATTCGGGAGAGAGGTTTGGTTAGAATGTCTGCAGTATGATCATTTGTACTAATATACTCCAATTGGATCACATTCCTTTCTACCATATCTCTTACATAATGACAGGGGATCTCAATGTGCTTAGATCTATCATGGACGACAGGATTTACAAAGAGTTTGATGCAACTCTGATTATCACAATGAATAATTGTAGGATTCAAGGGCTCACCAAAGAGTCCTGTTGTGACCTTTTTCACACATCACCCCATCAAGATGGGGACCCCCTAAATTTTGCTCCATTCTGGTCTTTTGGCTTTGGTTCGCTCTCTCTCTGGTCTCTGGTCCTTCCGGGGATGTCCCGTTGTTTGACCCAGGTTGAAATATTGGTTAAGTCTGTGTAATTAGGGTTTTCATCCTTCAGGCTTATTTAAGGTCAAACCGAGTCATAAAATTGAAATCTAAGCTTAGTGCAGCAGTCAGAAGACTTCTAGCAAAGTATTCACCGGCAACTTACTATTTTTAGTAAGTATTCAATTTGGGACTATTTTATTGAGATTTTGGAATTCTGTCAGTTCCACTGCGTCCGGGTAACGTCAAGCTGCCTACACGTAAATTTTGAGCCAGATCAGACGACTTGCTATTTTTGGCAGTTCAGGCTTCAAGAGCCATTCTCAGGGTTTCCACATGAGCTTTTCAGATGCATGTCTGGAGAATCCTTCTGGGTTTTATTGAGCAAACCAGACAACCACTTTCAGAGTTCAGCCTTCGGAGGCTATTTTTAGGGTTCGCATGCAGTGTTTTTCAACGCATGTCGGGTTTTTCTTTATGGGTTTTTCGAGAGCTTCGCAACAATGTGACTTGCAAGCGGAGAAGATCGAGTTTTGAGGACTTACTATTTTTAGCCAGTGCATGCATGCAGACCAGTTTTCTGGGTTTTTCTGGGTTTTTTGAGATCCCACGGGCAATATGACATGCAAAACCATCCGGCAGTGGATGAGTCACTTTTCAGGCAGTTTCTATTTTTAGCAGGTACACTCTGGCAGCCGCCCCCAACACTCCAGTTCAGCAAACAGAACGACATGCAGAAGGAACGAAGTCAAACGGAGACCGTTCGGGATACATACAAGTCAAATTAGGGTTTCCACTTTTATAGGGGGTAAAATCCAAAAATAGCCGAAACGAAGTACCCCACCCATGTCAGCACACTTCAAGGTACCTGCTGGCAAAATTTGAGCAAAATCGGAGAACTTACTATTTTTAGTAAGTCAGGGCACGGCTATAAATAGCAGGTCTGCACTCGAGGTTGGCATCAGAGTGACACTCAAGCTATCAAGATCAAGCGTTGCAACTTTCAGGCAAAACGGAGCTACTGAAGTCAGAAAGTCAAAACTTACTATAAATAGCAGGTGGCTATAAATAGCAGGTCAGGGCAGAGGACTGGCAAAACAGGTTCACAAGGTGAAGAATATCATATGATGAAATTTTCAGGCAAAACGGAGCCTTAGAGGTTGAAAATCAAGGGACTTGCTAAAAATAGCACAACTTGCTAAAAATAGAATGCGTAAACAAAGGCAGGCAGAGGCATGGAAAATATTCTAAGTGTGGGAAAATGAAAGTATCCCCTTCAAAATGCGCCCACCTCACAGATTGATAGCTTGAAAATTGTCTAAGGCAGAATTCAAAGTTGAGCATAGCAAATGCGCCCACCTTGATGGAAGCCTTGAAAGTTTCTAAGGCATAAAACAAAAGCTCATACCTCAAAATGCGCCCAAAGAGGAATAGGGGGAGCATCAAAATTTTCTAAGGCAAAAACGAAAGCACACCCATGAAAATGCGCCCTCACCTTGGAGAAAATGATGCTTGGTAAAAACGCCTAAGGCACACAAATGAAAGTTTCAAGGGTGAAATGTGCCCTCCAGAGAAAGTGAAAGCTCACCTCATGAAATGCGCCCTCATCTTGAAGCTACCCCATCAAAATGCGCCCAAGGAAGATGTTGCTGGAGAAAGGCGGCTAAGGCATTGAGGATAGAAGTTCACCCTATGAAAAACGCCTAAGTGTTCAAGTGAAAGCTTGGCCTAGTAAATGCGCCCAAGGCAAGATAAAGTGGCTAAGACTTGGAAAAATTTCTAAGTCAAGAAAGTGAAAGCTAAAGACCCCATATGCGCCCAAGGTGTAAAGTGAGCTTGATGAAATATTCTAAGACACGAAAATAAAAGTGCCTAGTGGAAATGCGCCCTCAAGGTAAGTGGTGATGGAAAATTCTTCTAAGGCAATGAAATTGAAAGCTTCCTAGGCAAAATGCGCCTTCACTTGAAAGTCTCACCCCTCAAATGCGCCCATGATAGAAATCAAAGCTCCACTAAGGAAATGCGCCCAAGGTTGCTGGAGACTTAAATTTTATTTCTAAGGCACGAAATGTGAATAGCATAAGCCATTTGCGCCCAAGGATTTGGAAATTTCTAAGGTACAAAATGAAAGTGGGTTATGTTAAATGCGCCCTCAAGGAAGAGAATGTTAATAAAATTTCTAAGGCATGGAGATTTTAATTAAATAAAATAAAATGCCAAGGGGAAATATATGCCTAAGGGGGGTGAAGATTTAAATTTTCTATCAGGTGTGTGAAGTGAAGAATGTCTAAGGCGTGGGAATTAAAAATTGAAAGAGGTCAAGTACGCCAGAGTTAGAAAATGTTCGAAAATTTTTCTAAGTGAGATAACATTTCACTAGGGGAAAATACGCCCTTGGCATGGAAGGATGATTTGATGAGTTTTAAAATTTTCCAAAGGCAGTTGAAGGTTGACGAATATTTTTCAAGGGGAAGATTTGATATCGATGAATATTTTCCATGGGTCAAGTGAAAATCAAATGAACCCGTTTAAAATGCACCCATGGGTCGAGAAGTTTGAAAATTAATTTCCTAAGGGAAATTTTAATATTTTCAGAGGAAATTCGTTTTGCCTAGATTATTTTCCTGACGGAAGTTAAATCTCAAAGGATGAATTATTTCGAGCACGCAAATAATTTTTAATCACCCGGAGTTGAACATTTTAATGAGACAATTTAAAATGTCTAAGGCAAATTTTACGAAATCGAGGATTTAAATGACAGACATTTTAAAAGTTGGAAATAAATTTACAACTCCCACGAAATTTTTTCGAGTTGAATTTATTTAAACACTGCGAGATTTTAAAATGGAATTTTAAATCAAGTCAAGTGATTGTTTTTCTCGCGAGTTGTTTAAATCGCCAAGAGTTAACTGGCAGACTAAGAGGAAAATTCGAAATTTGAAGAAGAAGGAATCATTATTAATGGCAACTGCCATAATGACCGGCTGACGACTAGCCCACTACTGCGCTTGAATTAGAAGATTCCGAACGAAGAGAGTGGAAAATTGATGAAGGTGCTAAAAATAGCCCCAGCACTACTTAGCAGGATTCTCCGAGAAGAGTTATTTAAACAATCTCTTCTCTCATTTCTCCTCACATTGTTTCGAAGTTGAAGTTGCTGAAGAAGTTCTTGAGAGATTGAAATATTTTCGAAGTGGTTGAGGAGAGAAATTCTTTGAGAGTTTATTTTATTTCGGAGTGTTGAGTTGCTGAAAGTACGAAGTGCTGGAGAAATTTTCATTTGCCAAGACTCTTTCTTTCGAAAAGTTGAAAGTGTGTTGCTGCAATTTCGAAGTTGAAGGTTGAAGTTGTTTTCCGGAGTTGCTGGAAGATTTATTTGTTGAAGTTGCTGCAGAGTGTTGAGTTGCAGAAATTTATATTGTGCTGGGGATTTATTTCGAAATTGCTGAGTATTGAAGTTGCACGAAAGTTGAAGCTTGCTGCAGATTTTACTTATTCAAGCTGCTAGAAGTTGAAAGTTGCTGAGGTTGACGAAGTCAAGACAAAAGATTTAATTCGCTTTGTGCTGAGAAAGTATCCACATTGCTGAAAGTTGGTAGTTGGCTGCAATTTTCTTCGCCAGTCGGAAGTGCAGTTGTTGAAAGCTTCTTTATAAGCTTGAAGTTTTTTATACAGTACGAGGTTTGGAGTTAGTAATTTATGCTGAGAGTTTTTATTTTCAAAAAGCTAACTCCACGTTCGCAGCCGTCTCGGAGGTTACTTCATTTTATTTAAAAAATCTGCAGCCTAGCTTATTGCTATTCTATTTTATTTTGCAGATGGCCGGAGCAAAGGATGTTGCAGGAACAAGCAGAGCCGCAGGCAGAGCTGCAAACACTGAAGCAGGCAAGGCTGGCTCATCCCGGCAGGCAATGATTAAAAGGCTCGCTAAGCCATTTCTCCCAAAGTCAGCAATAGTTTCGAAGTTGGCAGGATTAAATGACACCAACCTTGGTTCATTTAATCTAAATGCACTCAAATCGAGGATGTTCGGGCTAGGGGGCCATCAACCATCAGTCACGGCACATAATATAATGAAGAGTGGAATCTACGCAGCTGCTAGTTTTCCGCCAGCAATTCAGTGTCCGGAGCTAATTATGGAGTGCGCCAATCACTACAAGCCAGAACGTAGGACGATTGTCTCTCCGGATGGTAAACTGCTCGCCAACTTCACACCGGATGCCATCGGAGAGGCATTTGGGATTCCAACTGCTGAGGAGATGTTATACAGGACAAATAAGAGGGCAGATAAGATGTACTCTTCCTCTTTCGAAAGAGTCACTGCAGTCATCAACAGAGTTTGGATGCAGAAGCCGAGGCCACCCCGCACTAAGCTCCCAAAGCAGATAATTGCCGAGGACGTGAAACAAGAATACTGTGATTTGATAATGATGTTGAGCCGGGTAAATGGGAGTGCACAGGCTTACATTTTCGAGCCTTGGATGTTCTACTTCATCGAGATCATCTTGGAGGGAAAGGAGTGTGTCGATTGGGCTAGGATGATTAGCAACCACATCGATGAGCAATTCAGGAGCTTGAAGGTGACGAAGACTTTCTACATGAGCTCATATGTAATTTACATGTTGGCCAGAATGACTAAGTACAGAGGGATTTCGTACAAGGAGCCAATCGGCTGTGCCCCTGGTCAATTCAAAATCCATGAAGCCTGCACACAGCTACATTTAGCTAACATTGCCAACTATAAACGGGCAAATGATGCATTCACAATGCACATCGCGAGGACACTTCAGCAGAGGACGCAGCAGAGAATATCTAAAGAAGCACAGACACTGATTGAGGAATATGGGTATTGGCTCATCCAATTCCCGAAATTCACATATATTAGGCTGCAAGGGGTTCACTTCGTATCCGTATCGGTTACCACGATACCCCACTGATCACATAGTAATGCTTGAGGTATCTAGGCAATTGATTGCCTACGATAAGATTCAGAAAAGGAAAAAGAAGGGTGGACTTGATTTCCCTATCACCATGGGAAATTCCATTGAGGTGTGTCCCTCTTTGCAGGCAGCCCGAGAGGCAGAGGACGAGCTGCAATCTTATCATTTGTCATATCACACAGGCAGGCAGGATTTCGATCCTTACAGGAACATCCGGATGATACAGAACGTTGAATACCGACACAGAGCTCATCTGGAGGACTTTTGGGCAAATGCAGTGGATGAGGCTGAGATAAGAAGAAGGATGTTTTCCAGACTTCCTCTCAAGTTGATTAGAGAATGTGAGATTATTCCAGTTCCCGACCAGGTGGAGGAGGATGTCAACGTTATGCAACCCGACTATGGTTCAGTTAGGGATACTCCTGTCCCACCACCTGATTGGTCCGAGCCAGAGATCATGGACTTGGACACGCTTTCTATCCCGGTGATGACTTTTACCAGGACTTGGGTCGACAGACATGTATGCAGACTCAAGAGCAAGTCGATCGCCCTTACTTATAGCTTGATGGGTGACCCAAGGCCGTTATCGGTAAAAAAGGGGAAACAAATTGCTCAGACATCGAGGGCACAAGTGGAAGTGCCAACCCAACCGATACCGTTGAGGATAGAACAAGCATCACCCGTGCACTCACAAACTCAGTCTTCGAGTTTGAGAGTGGTTTCATTATTTGCCGATCAGAGGGCAGGATTAGAGGAAGAGCGGGGACTTGAGGAGGTAGATCAGCCCAACGCCCGGGAATCAGCTAGTGTCAGTCTATCCAGGGGCGGCCAACAGGAGGAGGAAGAGGAAACAATGGCCGACACCCATTTTCAGCAGATGTTGGACACGGCTTTGGAAGAAGAGGAAAACACAGAACAGGGGACCCAAGGGTCGGGAGATACCCAGCTTATAGAGGAGGATGAGCCTGAGCAGACCAGTGCAAGAAGAGAGGAAGTGCACGAGATGGAGGCAACAGAAGAACAGCCCCTTGTCATTTGTAATCCACAGCAGACAGTGCCTGATTGGCTTTCCGACAGAATGAGGAGAGAACCCGAGGATGATACGGATCCGGCCATTGAGATGGAGGAGTTCCTCAGGAGGATCAGTGCACCACCAGAGAAGAAAAGGCCCGAAAGTTTTCAAAGATCTCGACTGACGAGTCAGGCTCTCGCACGCTTCAGGTGGCTATTCCGAGGGAAGATTGTGATCGAACCGAGGAGAGGCCTGAAAATTACGTGATCACCACAGTAGAGTTGGGTCGTCCTACGGGAGCCCAAGTTATCGAGGAGTTCGATAACTCCTATCAGGCATTGAAGGATCAGTTGCTCCGCACGGAGGGGAAGTATAAGAAATTGAAGAAGGAGCACAAAACTTTGATAGGATACATGCAAAATCTAGCACGTCCAGGTGAACCAGCAAACCCAGCAGTAGAACGTCCATCAGAGCTTCCGAAGGAGTCAGTTGTTGCCTTAGAGGATTTGAAGAAAATGGAAACGGAGGCAGACAAGTGGGTTAGCCGTGTTCATACTGAGACAGGGAAATTCATGGAGGACCTCGCCGATGCTTATCGACAGGCCTCAAGTATTTTGGCACGGATGGATATAGTAGATCAGGCCTGGGGTGATACTCGCATCTATCAAACGAAGACTGTACTTCGTTTGGGGGCTTTGATGCATATACCTCTAGAAACCTTGGTGGATGGAGGTGTAATTCAGAGAGGTGATAGGTATGATTTCACCAGTTGGTACTCCTCGGTGGTCACAGGCCGTGGATTTCACGACGCAGCAAGGGCAGATTCAGCTAAAGTGAGGAAAGCAATGGGCAACATCTTGGGGGGAGTCCTCAATACATTAGAAGCCATATTTGCTAGAAAGTTGGTCCCAGAGGAGATAACTGCTGATGGCTTGAAAAGTAGACTGCCTCCATTCTTCTCAGCTGCGAGGTCACTTGTCCTGGATGACTTTGAGAATGTCTCCACGTTCTCTAGTATAATTCAGCATACCCAGGACGCCTTGGTGACATGGAGAAAATCTTACACCAGATACGGACAGACGGTAGCAGTCTTGGAGTTCCAGCTCAACCATATTCCACCGATCTCTACACAGGAGGTTGAAGCAGTATTGGCCCGGTTGATCGAGTTTGCTATCCGGGAGAAGGCCAGTGGGAACGCGCTGCTTGATGAGGATCTTCTTGATGATGGTAGTGGGCATTAATTGCTCATTATGATTCCTGCAGGGGAGTGGAGAATATTCTGTGCATTCATTGCCCACTCCTCTCTGTGGCGGTTTTTAGGGCAGAAACCCTAATCAGGGCATAGGTGGCTCGATCTGAGCCCTTCATTGTAATTTGATCTGAACCGTCCACTGAATTGGACTTATTATAAAAGGGGCATCCCCCCTCATTTGTAAATGATTAGAGATAGAGATTAGAATTGGAATTGGATCAGAGCTAGAGAGTAGAAGGCATTTAGCTTAGAAGTTAGCTTTAGATTGAGGAGGGAAGAAAACTTTCCTTTGAAAGTTTTGTAAAAGGTTGTTGTGAACACTTTTCATAATACAAAGAGTTTCATTGCTTGGTGATTTCTTCTTTGTTATGAGTAGCTAGCAAGGCCATTTCGTCTTTCCAATTCAAGGTAGATAGAGTAAAATAGATTTTTATTTCATGCAAGTAGTTGTTAATTGTGGAGTGTGGCGTTGTGATTTAAGCATATCTTCTTTCATCCATACCACTAGCGGGCTTACTGATGGTAAGTTCGCCTTGCGTGGTCAACTGGAGTATCAGCACTTAACTTCGATTATGGTTCATATGTTTGTATGCGTCGTATTGACGGTATGAACATGTTGCGTCATAGTTTGAACACTTTTCTCATCCTTTGAAGATTGCACCAACTTTGTCGGAGTTGTTCGAAAGGAGACAAAGCAAAGTTTGGTTTGAAGATTGTTTAAGTCGATCCTCGTCCTCCACCCTTTAGAAGTAGATTTGTAGAATCCCTATCCCTATCCCCTTTAAATTCTGCATTTTCCGAGTCAGTCTAGATACCAGAACAATATTGCCAAATCATTCATGTCCTAATTGCTTCACAAAGTCGAACAACTACGTAAGTCCCCTTGAAATAACCAGCAAAACACATCAACCAACTGAGTCTATTCGCGATAAAAGGAACCTTGGAGTCGAACACATGAACTTTCAAGCAATCTTAGCATGTGGGACACTTTGATCAAGAGAGAATAGAGTGACCGTTGGGCAACTTTATTCTGTGTTGGCGCTGTCATAAAAAGCACGTCAACAAGTCCCACAAGCAATTTGCAAAGCCAAACTGTTTCTCTTGCTCCCATAGAGGCTGCAATGTATTCAGCTTTTGTCGAGATTTGTGCTACTGAAGACTATTTTCTGCAAATCCAGGAGATCATAGCCAATCCTAAACTGAACCAACATCCTGATGTGCTTTTCCGATCGGTTACACTTCCAGCCCAATCTGAATCAAAGTATCCATGTAGATCTAGTTGGTCATTTTTGTAAAGAAGACAATATCCAATAGTGCCTTGAAGATATCTCAATATATGTTTCACAGCCATAAGGTGAATTTCCTTTGGCTCACACATGAACTGGCTGAGAGCATTCACTGCATAGCAAATATCAGGTCTGGTGTTAACTAGGTACATCAAGGATCCAATCATTTGTCTATATAGGGTTGGATCTGCACACTTGGATTCTGCAGCTGCTTCTTTCAGTTTGTGAAAGTTGGTTTCCATAGGTGTAGACATGGGTCTACAGTCCAACATTCCAAATCTCTTCAGAATATCAATAGTATACTTTCCTTGGTTTAGTATAATGCCCTCTGATTTATGCCATACTTCCAAACCTAGGAAGTAGTGTAGAATGCCCAAGTCTTTCATGTCAAATTCGGAAGTTAGATCCTTCTTTCCTTGAGCAATGAGGTGATCTTCTCCTATTATCAGCAGGTCAACAACATATAAAATAATTATTAACATATCACCTTTGATTACCTTAAAGTAGAGATTAGGGTCTGCATCATTCTTGGAAAATCCTAGTCCCTAGAGGTAGCTGTCAATTCTTTCATACCAGACCCTGGGAGCCTGTTTAAGTCCATAGAGAGATTTCTTTAGTCTGCACACATGTGAGTCAGGTTTATGTATCACAAAACCTTCAGGCTGTTCCAAATAGACTTCCTCTTCAATGGTTCCATTTAGAAAGGCAGTTTTCACATCCATTTGATGGATCTTCCAGCCTTTAGTTGCAGCAATGGCTAACACTGCACTCACAGATGTGTAACGGGCAATAGGTGCAAATGTTTCTTCATAATCAATGCCTTCCTTTTGTGAAAAACCTCTTGCCACAAAACGTGCCTTATGTTTTTCTATACTACCATCAGTAGCATGCTTGATTTTTGAAGAGCCATTTAGAAGAGACAACAAATTTCTCTTTTGGTCTAGGCACTATATCCCATACATCATTCTTTAGAATGGACTGATATTCTTCCGTCATTGCGTCCTTCCGTACTTGATGTCTGAAGGCTTCTATAACACTAACAGGTTCTGAATTTATGATGTTGTTCATTAGAGCAACATAGCTAGAGAACCGTTTGGGTCTTTTACTTTCCCTAAACGTTCCTTGGGGGCTGCATGATTCTCGGCTTCTTTGATCATCTTTCTAGCCCAAAGTGGCCTCTTTCTACCGTTGTCATTTGTATTCTCATCTGAAGTAGATTGAAGTTCATTTGGCATTTCTTCAAGACACTCCCTTTGAATCTCAGGAGCAGGTTCCATTTCTAGTACTCTAGGGGAATAGGTTTCTATCTCACTAGAACTTCTTGCCCTTCTGAATGCAATTTCTTCTTCAAAGATAACATCTCTGCTCCATTGAATTTGTTTCTGCCCGGGTACAAATATCCCGTAGGCCTTGGAGGTTTCACTATATCCCACAAATACCCCTTTCTTTCCGGAAGGTTCTAGTTTGAATCTCTTCTCTTTGGGCACATGAATATAGACAGGGCAACCAAAAATCCTAAAGTGACTAATATCAGGTTTTATGCCGGTAAAAGCTTCTTCAGGAGTTTTGTTATCTAGATGAGAATGAGGACATCTATTTTGAATATAGACAGCAGTTCTAGAGGCTTCTGCCCAGAAAGAAGTTTCAATGTTCTGGTCAAGCAACATTGCTTTAGCAGCTTCTACAATGGTTCTATTTTTCTTTTAGCAACCCCATTTTGTTGAGGGTTGTAGGCTACTGTAAACTCCCTTTTAATCCTAGCACTCATGCAGAATTCCTTAAAAATTTCAGAGGTGTATTCTTTCCCATTGTCTGTCCTTAAGATTTTTATTTTCTTCCCAGAAAAGCTTTCAGTAAGGGCTTTGAACTCCTTGAACCTTTTAAGGATTTCTATTGACTCTTTACATTTAAGGAAATAAATCCAGGTTTTCCTAGAGAAGTCATCTATAAATATGACATAGTATAGAAATCCTGCTTTGGAAGGTACAATGGGTCCACATAAATCAGAGTGAACCAGTTCTAGAACATTTTGGGTTTTACTCAAGCTATTGTGAAAGGATCCTTTTGTATTCTTTCCTAGGGCACAACCTTTACAAGTTCCTTCAGGGGATGGTTTTAACTTAGGTAAGCTAGTTACAAGTTTTTCCACAGAAGGTAGGGCACGGAAATGAAGGTGTCTTAATCTTCTATGCCAAATCTCATTTGAATCAAAAGTGTCAAGGGTGAGGGCTTGCTTAACCTCAGTGCATAGTTTGTAAAGATACCCTTGTCTTAAACCTATGGTTTGGGCTTTCTTGATAGTTGAGTTCTTAGGCCATGCTAGAACTTTCCCATCCATAAAGGTAACTCTATATCCATTGTCTTCAAGGGCAGAGATGGATATTAGATTCTTCTTTATTCTAGGTACAAATAAGACTCCAGTGAGTTGAAGGGAAAGACCAGATTTCAATTTGATGGAGCAAGTTCCAACCCCTTTTACAGGGTGTGCAGAATCATCCCCAATGGTTACTTCTTCATCAGTCTTTTCAGTCATAGTGTCTAAGTGTTCTTTGAACCCTGTGATATGTCTAGAGGAACCACTATCAATTACCCAGTTGTGGGTGTTGTTAGATACTTGACTAGATAAGGCTGAATAGAATACAAAGTTCTCAAATTCATGATCTGAATTTGACTTTCCTACTTTAGCAAAAGATGTTTGTTGTTTTGATCTGTCAGGGCACTTCATTGCATAGTGGCCATATTGATCGCATCTAAAACACTGTACTTGAGAGATGTCTTTCTTCTTGGAAGATCCCTTTCCCTTGGAATTTCTCTTTCTTTTAAATGATCCTTTCCTGTAGGAGTTTTTCTTACTCTTTTTATTAGATGTTGTGTTGAGCACATGAATGTCTTCATCTATGTTCTTTTGTTTATTTTCTTTTGTTGAGAGTCTCGTTTCCTCTTGAAGGCAGTCTGTTCTTAGCCTATCAAACTTGGGGAGTTTAGATCTCGCACTTATTCCTTGAACAAATGACTCCCATGAGTTTGGTAGGCCTCCAAGTGCAACTAGAGTCAGTTCTTTGCTATCAATCTAATATCCAATTGTGGATAATTGATCCCTTAGTTCAATGATCCTCATGAAGTATGCATTAATAATTTAATAGTTTCTCCTTTGTTTATTTGGACATTGTTGATTTGCCTCTTTAATGCAAGAGTCCTATTGGTGTTGTTTATCTCATAGGTGCTCTCAAGGGATTTGAACATTAGATATGCAGTTTCATGTTTTGCTAGAATGGGTACTATATGATCCCTAACTGCATCTACTAGGATTTTCATGGCCTTTTCATTGTTCTCAATCCATTGAGTTTTCTCAGGATCCGCCTCTGGTTCCCTTTTGTTTTCTTTCACAAGTGAGTCTAACTTATTCTCTTTAAGAATCATCATGATTCTAAATTTCCATGATGTGTAGTTGTTTGCTCCTGCAAGACGATCTTCAAATCTGATCACACTTGACATTATGAAGAATGTGATGTGAATTCGATTTAAAAATACAAATTTTTCCTAAGCAATCTGATATCTAGATTTGATTTGGATTCACTCAACTTGGCTCTGATACCATGTAAATGTAATCAAATCTTTATCAAACTAGGAGCCTAAGGATTCTAATAAAATTCTAAGTGTAAGAATTTTGTTCAAGATTCTAAGTCAGAATTAATTTCTCTTATATTGAATGTGTTGATTGCAGAACATTTATATATTTCGATGTTTGCATATCAATGAATAAGCCGCCATATATACGATGGCAGACATGCCTCTACAAGAGACACGTCTCATGAGAGGACGTGTCTCCACAAAGTGGAGAAATGTCCGCTCATGGGACGTGTCCCTTGGGCACGCGGGCTCCAAACAAACCGAATGTATTTCGGTTAACACACATAAACTAATGTGTGTGGCAGCAATATATATATTACGAATTTCGTTTTTATTCAATGCAGACTTTGAACATTTCATTTATTATTTCGAATTTTATTTATGCTCATAAATTTGAATTTCTTATTTTCAAGAAATATTTATATGAAGAGTAATTTTGATCACATATAAATGATGATGATGCAATCAGCAATCATCATTTATATCTGACCGAAGCTACCTTTCATCAACAGATTTCATCACAAGACTTCCAAAGGTGCAAGGTAAGGATTGTACCTATGTGGTTGTTGATAGGCTCACTAAATATGCTCATTTTCATGCTATATCTTCAAAGTCTAAGGCTCCACAAGTGGCTGACTTGTTCTTTGGAAATATTTTTAGACTTCATGAGCTGCCAAGGAACATTGTTAGTGATAGGGACAAAATATTTATCAGCTTGTTTTGGTAAGAAATTTTTCAATTGGTAGCTACAAAATTGACCCCTAGCACAAGCTATCATTCTCAAACCAATGGACAAACGGACATTGTGAAAAAATGAATAGAAGGTTACTTGAGGAACTATGCTACAACATAGCAAACACCATGGGTTAAGTGGCTACACCTTGGGGAATATTTCTATAGTTCTAGTCATCACATGTCTATAGATTTGACACCTTTCAAGGCACTCTATGGTTATATTGCTATTTAATTCATGGATTTGATTTTTTCAGATTATCGGGGCCTAGAGATTTGATTCAACAAAGCTTAGACATTGTGAATGCACTCAAGGAAAACCTATAGCAAGCTCAAAACCAGCAAAATTTGTATACTGATTGCCACTTAATTGAAAGAGTTTTGAGGTGGGAGACATGGTATTCTTGAGATTACAACCATATAGACAATCTTCCCTCAAAGGAAGTGGTGCTAAGAAGTTGAAATCGGGATTGGTGAGGTTGCATATGAGTTAGAATTTCCAAAGAACAGTAGAATTCATAACATTTTTCATGTGTCATGCCTTAACAAGGCCCTTGGACAATAGGCCACTCCCTCATTGGAGCTGCCCCCACTTGATGATGAGGGAAAATTGATTTTAGAGCTTGAGGCAATCGTGGATGTAAAAGAAAAGAAGTTGAAATATACCCCTTCGTTTTTCCCCAAATTTTTTCCACATAAACTTCACTCGTTAGTGTTAGCCCAATGAAAGATAGCAAACTGAAAGCAACCCTTCACTTTTTGATCACCCAGATCCCAGAGTGAGCAAGGTGAGAGCATACGGTGTAAGGGGATCTAATAACAATAAGAAATGTTGGCAGTACAAGAGCTATTGGTGGCAAGCCAGCCAATAGAGAAAATGTAAATACTTGGCGGCAAAGCCAACCACTTCCACTTTTCAGCAAGCTACAAGAAAGTAAATGAAAGCAAAGAACTTGGTGGCATAGCCAGCCACTTACACTTTTCAACGGGCTATAGAAAGTAAACAAAAACTCAACCACTTATCCAATGGGAGCGAAATACAAAATACTAAGAATGGAAAGTTGATTAGCACTACTAAATCAGCGATTACAATATGAGATCTAACACAATATATCATGAGAGAATCATACAATATGAGATCCCAAGTGTTAGGTATCCATCCCAAAAACACTACAATGAAAAGGCAACATGAAATTATGAGAATATAAAAAAATTACTAGATCTGATACGCTGCAACAACAGTCTGATATAAAAAGCAGCGAACCAAAATAAAGAAAACCTCATAACTCCCTCCATACTCCTCTAAATGACCTCAAACCTGATGCAAATGATTCCAAGAAGCTAGGCGTCCAAGTCCTAGCAACCAAACTCCACAAACCAGCAATGAAATCTCAAGCACGCATCCCAATGAGCCTGCTGCAAATGGTATGACTTCCCAAGCTGGTCGACCTCATGCCAGAAATCATATACTCATCTAAAAATCACCAAAATTGGAGTAAGAGGGCACCCCAACAAGAGGAAAACTCAGCAACAATACCCACAAAAATATCTAAACTTCTCAGAACAGTGCAAGTCAAAACGTGGGTCAACTAGGTTTGTTTTGAACACTTCCAAAAACTCCAACAGCAAAAGAACACACCAAAAAGTCTCTAGAAAACATCAAAGCCACACCTAATAGAAGTAAATGGGAAAGCCATCACCATTGAAGCTCAATCTGCAACCTCTAAATGAAGAAGCAATCACTATCCAGCTAGGAGTTATCTTGCAAACTTGAAACTGAAGAAGAACTAGGAGGTGTACCAACCTCGAAGAAAAGTCTAAAAATATTTCGGCAACACTTCATTATGATTAAAGTTTGATAACCCAAATGAGGAGGAAGAGAGGCACATTTATAGGCTTTACACGTAGAAATTCAAAGCTCCTTTTCCCTCCAAAAAGGGACACCCAAATGAGGAATAAAATAATATTTATTAAAAACTCATTCACTTGTCTACTTAGGCGTCCACTTTACCTTGGCATAAATATTAACTTAAAATGTATTTTTTTCTCCAACTTTGGCGTCCAAGTCAAGAATCCCCTTTTTAAAAATAACTTAAGTCGTGAAGCGTAGACGTGGGAGTCCAAAAGCAACATCAAAATAAAACATAACTTAAGTTAGTACCTTTCCATTTTTGAACTCCAAGAACACTGGAAGAGCCACTGCCAAAAAAGAACTGAGTCACTGCCAGAAATAGAAACTGAATGTAGAACTGCGCCAAACCACAATGCCAGAAATAGCACTTACTATAAATAGCATACTGCTAAAAATAGTAAGTGACTCCAAACACTGTTTGAGCATATTTCGGGTAGCCATCGTAACTTACTAAAAATAGTAAGTCCAGAGATAGTCACTGATGAAAATGCACGTGACACCCCCCTAAAGCTCTTTGAAAACCCAAAAAGACCCAAAAAACATACTGGCAAACTCCTGCAACCAAGCCTTGAAAACTCAAAGAGATACCTCCTAGAAAATAGGAGACCCTAATTCTGCCTTCGACTAGCCCACGGGACTCCGGAAATGGGCTATCAACCACTGAAAAGCAAAGGGCTAAAAAGGGGACATTATAGAAGTTGAGAAACAAGGTTATTCTAGAGTACTTGGTGAAATGGAAGAATCTTCCTCTAGAGGATGCTACATGGGAGGGAGTGAATATTTTTGAGCATCCGAGTTTGAAATTGCTTGAGGGAAAGCAATTTGGGGTAGTGAGGACTATCATATTCCCTCATTAGCTGAGTCAGCCAACAATGAATAAAAAAGTGTTTTTAAACACCCATATTAATTAATATTTAAATATAAATATAAATAAATTGTTTGAAATTTAAAAAGGGCGGCTAGTTTTGGGCTGACCCATATTTTAGATAAATAAAAATAAGTTTTTATTGCTAGTTGGCCTAGTTTGGGTCCCTAGCACCAATATTCAAACAGGTTTAAACAAGTGTCTTGTAGGCTAGGCGAGGATCAGGAGATCTTGTATGTTTTTGAGATGATTTTCTCAAGTTGTGCAAACTAGGACGCAACCCCTAACTGCTCAACTAGGAGGATGCCAACCCTGATCTGGACTTACCAATTTTCCACTCTTTTTTTTGCTTCCTTAATCAGAAATCGCAAATTAATTCTAAGGGTTTATTGCCATGTTAGGCACCACTGCAGATTAAAGGGTTTTAGGTGTAGCAATATGGTGGTGGGCTATTATGGAACCTGTTGATGCTCATCACAGCACTCAGTCACAAACTATAAGTCAAGTTGACAATTAACCAACCCAAGGCAACGAGCAGCTCTCAAACCCCAAACCTCATTCATAGTGGAAATCACACCAAGCAGGTTGTTGTAGCTTGGCACCAAGTAGGGAAGTTGAGATATCAAGTGGATCTGGGTGAATCATTTAACTAAGAACCTACAACATAAATTGATTGATCTGAACCACCTAGAACAGCAGACTCAAAAGGGCATTCAAGGAACAACAAGACTGCGGTGAACCCTAGAGCTGGTGTCCCTCATAGTCGTTGCCTCCTTTGTGTACCCAAGTGTGTAGGGGAGTCATTGAGGACTTGAATTGGGGAAATTAAACCCGAGGGTTTCACACCTTAGGCCTGCTGGATGATTTACCAGAGGATACCATTCCTTAGAGGCTGATAACCTTATACATTGATATTAATCACCTACATCTGTGGTGCTATAAGCTTCACCATCTATGCTAGATTTCATGATTGTTACAATGAACTAAATGAGCAGCAAACTGAGTTTAATTTCTTATTACATTTCCTCTTGTATTCAATTTCTGTTTGGACAATAATATACATGCAACCTTGGTGCAGAATGGTATTTATTTGTTTGTTTTGAGATTTGTTGGTTATACTCATATAAATATGGTTTGGTCAATTAATAAACCCTAAGGTTAATTTCAGTAATCAGCACACCTAGTATTATCAGCAGATCATAGATCAGAAACCCCCTATGTTCTTTGTATATTTGTTTGACTAACCAGAAACCGCAGTTCCTAGAGAAGGGTAAATTACAAATATCTCTATCTACTCCTGATTTAAAGCAACAATGAAGTTACTGCAGAATTTTCATTGAAATGTTCACCGCTTGAATTTTCCTCTCTTCATATACTACTTGCAAAATGAGTTAATTCTTTGTTATGTTGAGGATAAACAAAATAGAGACTAGAGAATGTATAATTACATATTTGTTAGGTTCAGGATAACATACAAAATTCTATTTTATGTAAGCATTTAAGCATTGAAATTTAGAAATGGGTAAAAGACCACAAATGCCTAAGTTGGCCCACTTATAAGAGTTAAGATTAATAAAGAAGTGGAACATTTTAGGTAAATTAATAATGGAATTTCTAGACCATTGGTTTGAGATATTTAAGATGTAATAGTTTCACCCTTTAATAGTACAATAGACACTTGATTTATATTAAAGACAAATCTTCTTCAAAAGTATTTTGGAGTAAATTTTTTTGAGCCATTTTAATAAACATATTTTCTACCTTGTCAAAAAAATTGTTTTTTCATAAGAGCCATTGAGAGAGAGTTGTAGGCAATGAGGTTGGGTTTGTCTCCAAGCTCCTCCATCAAATTGAAGGCTTCTTGTTACATCCCAAATTGTGAGGTTACTATTTACTAGTGATATAAAAGGTAGAAATGAATGTAATGTGAAATCTGGAGATGTTGGTACCTTGTTATCAATGTGTATGTTAGCTCATTTGACATTGTTTCATTTGATGTTATTTCAATTGATGTAATTCATGTTATAATACTACATATATGTGAATAGGAGGATAATGAATCTTGCTTTTTGAAACTTGATATGTTTGTATAAGTACTGCAAATGTTATGAACAAGTAACTGTCGTGGTTTTGTGGCAATGGATGCAAGAACAGGAACCATTCCTCCAGGCGAAGGGGAAACATCACTCGGGAGAGGAGCTTGGTCAGGTAACCGGTAAAGTGAACTATTTGAACATACACACACTCACCTTAGACTGAGTAAACCAAGTCAGTTTTGTATGAGTATAAGGTAAGTCATCCATAGCTTGTATGTCTTGCAAGTAGAGGCCTTGACTACTTATGTGTGTGAAGTTTATCCTTGTGCTTGATTGTGAGATTATGATCATCATGGTGGTATCATGTTTGGATGTGAACGTCTGAAGTATGCATATAAACACATGTATAGTATATATACGTATCCGTAAGTATAAACATATCGATACAGGCGTAAGTGACAAATGGACTTGTCATACGGTTGTGTTGATATGGTGCACGTACATATACGTGTACATAGAGGATTATACTGCGGTATATATATGTTTATAAGCATACGTCTGATAATGCGAAAATATTAAATATTTGCCCTAGAATTTATATATACACATATACATAGATATATATGTTAAAAGTATGCTAACTGGCTCGCAATATATGTATTCGACAATTAAATATGTATGTGTATATATATTTATATTTGTTAAATATAAATATATTTATATATGTAATTATATATAATATTATTATAGTTATATTAAAATATATAAGTATATTAAATACTCAGGTATTTAAACATTTGTATGTTTAATATATTTAAAAGAACTATAATAAATATTTATATAATAAAATATATAAATGTATTTAGTTAAATATTTTAAAACTCGTAATTGTAAAATTAAAAGATTTAAATCTTTTAATTAGAGAAAATATTATAGTGAACTTTTGGAGAAATAATATCATATATATTAAATATATATATTTGGAATAAAGAAGAAATTAAAGACTTAATTTTCTTAAGTCATTTGGTAAAGTAAAAGACTTAGCATTTTAAGTCATTTGGTAAATACCGAATAAATTTTACCATGGGAAATAAAAGACTTAGCATTTTTAGTCATTTGGTAAATATCGAATATTTATGCCATGGGAAATAAACTTGGTTATGCGTTGAAAAATATGGGGAATTCTTTCACCGTGGGAAAGCTGGGAAATAGAACACCAGCAGCAAATATTTCATTATTCGATATAGTGAACTTTTGAAAATAGAAAATGAAGGTGTGATGCTGCAAAATATGCACGCACAGGAGAGACCTGGTCGCGGGATTGTGAAACGCGATTCTGTAAATGCGTGATGAAACCTAAAATCTAGGCCAGGTGGGACGCATCTATTCATGGACATTTTCCTGCAATGAATGACAAATCCGCCATTTTGGACGGCATTACAAAGGACGCATGTAGGTGTCACTCAGCCATATTTTACCATGTGATGTTTGAATCATTCCTCACAAATGGAGGTCGACTCACCTTCTAAAAGCTGAATAAGCTTCTGTAATGCTGCCACCATGAGTTTGACACTTTCAAATAGGTAGAGGTGTCGATTCTCATGCCAAAACTATAGCTTTGTTGTCCTCAATTTTTGACATGCCAAAAATTGGAGCAACCTACCAAAAAATTTGAAGTTTTTCTCTCTAAAGCATGTTTTACGAGGTGTTGAGGTCAGAAAACTTTAGATTTCAATTGATGATCCCCTTGGGCATCCTTTCATCAACTCCCCTTTCCATTTTTGTAAAATTCTAAGTCATTTTTCTTGTCTTTTTGGTCCAATTCGGGTTTTTAAGTCAGCTCAACAAAATAGGTAATTTTAAGTCTAAAAGCAAAATTGCTTAAGTTGCCAAAAAATCCGAAATTGCATAAGTTGCCAAAGAACCTGATTTTTGCTAAAAGCAAAATTGCTAAAACTTCAAAAAGGCTCGAAATTGCTTAAGTGACCAAAAATCCCTACTTTGTCAAAATGAAAATTGTCATAAGAGCTAAAAGGTCCAATTTCATCTATTTGACAAAAATAAAATTGTTGAAGTGATGAAAAGTTCCTATTTTACTCATGAGTAGTGAAAAAAGTTGCTAAGTGAGCTTGAAAACCCGATTTTGGTTATTTTTTATTGTTGCTTGGCTCAAAAACCCCGATTTGAGAGTTTGCCCAGATTTGAAGAAGAGTTTGTGTTCAAATTCTATTGTATACCTCTTTTTAAGGAGCTTTCATAAATTCTTCAAATCAAATCGCGTCCTCAGCTTGATTATTAATCTTCTCTTCTTTGCTGAAGATTGTGCAAAGCATTTGGGGTTTTCTCTTCATTTTTGAGCTTCTCTTTTGTAGGTATGTGTTTTTATCTTGTCTTTTCCTTTTGTTTGTTCTTCCTCACTGTCAAAACCGTGCTTTGACTTTGGTAAAACGTTTTTTTTTTATGATTTAAGTTTCCTCTTCAAGCAAAAAACGTGTTTTGTCTTGACCAAATCACGATTTTATTTCTAACGCCTTTTGTCTTGCATTGGATGTTTTTAGAAACCTAGTCTTTGTTTGTGGTCATTCTCTTCATATCAGCATAGCGTTATTTTTGAGATTTTCTTTTCAAACAGCAAAAAATCGTGATTTCATTTAAAGAAAAAAACGTGATTTCCTTTGTCAAGCGTGTCTTTACTTTTTATTAAATGTTGTTTGCCTTTGAAAACATGTCCCATTCGCAGCTGAGAAACAAGTTATGCATGGACCGTCATGTTTTCATGCCACCATAAGAGGGTCATTTCTGAAATCGTATTTTCTCATGGTGAAAAAGCGTTTCTTCACAAACGTCTCCTTTTGAGTGAAAAACGTGTTGTGTTTAACCTTTCCTGTTGAGAAGCGTCAGTTTCATTTGGCTCCTTGTCAATACGTCATTTTGAAAAGTCATATCACATACATTGCATCTGAAAATGTTAGTCACAAAAGCCATTTTTGCTAAGCGTCTTTCCTTTTAGCAAAAACGTGTTTTTCTCACTTCTTCATTCTCCATTTTCCATTCTCATTTTCCTTCACCAAATTCACCTCTTTCATTTCGCCACATCTCATTTGCTTTCGTTTTCATCTCCATCAAATCTCCATTTTTTCACAAAGTATGCCTTGCCTAAATTCGGGTTTTCATTATCAAATAGCAAGTCAAGATTTGTCACAAGGATTGCAATTATAAAAGTTGCAAAAAATAAAATTGCTAAGTGTTCGAAAAATCTCGACTGCACTTTGTAAAATTGCTGAAAACACTCAAAAACCCAAAATGCTTCAAAAAGCCTCAAAGTTGAACTTTTTTGGACTTGATTTCAAATTCAAGTTAGAAAACCTTTTTGACTTGCTGTTCCAAAATGACAAACGTTGCTTTTAGTTGCAATCATCCCACAAAGATTCGAATTGTTCTTTACCATTCATTCTCCATCATCATTCAGAAAGCAGTTTCATTACCCTAGGGTTTGAGTCTTGTTGTTAATAGCTACCATGTCTTCACGTGTTGATGTTGATGATGTTCTAACCTTATGTGGTTTTCACCACAGCCTTGCAGATTCCTGCTCAATGACAGACGAACCGACTTCTCCAACAAACAAGAAGATGAAATACAAATTTGATGAGTATCAAAATGAGATTTCTCCATCTCACGTGGTCTCAAACATAGATGAGATCAAGGAGATAGAAATTGGGCATGTTGATATGTCCGAGTTTCTTAAGAGGGCAGAGAAATCGACTTCTCATGATATGCAGTTGTTGCTGAGGAGTCATATTCACCTGGTGTCTACTTTTCATGTTGCTTCCCTTGAGCCGGAATTCGTTCTTGCATGTGCATCCCACTTTGACAGTCAATCTAGAACCATCAAGGACGACGATGGCAACGTGGTTATCAGACTTGATCTAGAGACTATCAACAGAATCTTTAGAGTTCTTGATGCTCCTACATATTCAGATATCACAGTGAAGAGTGCTCATAATCATTACAAGCAGAAAAAGAATGATTGTATCAAACATATCAATCACAGGTGGCTTCTCAAATCACGACCTTGTGTAACCCAGATACCCAAATTATATCAGTCTGATTTTAAGGAGGAGATTAATGATATGATCACTCTCCTAAGCAGAATAGTGGGGTTGAAAGTTTCCAATATGTTTGAAAGCTGGATGTATAAATTCATCGTGGTTATCAGAAAAGCACAGTACCCGATCTTCTGGGGTGAAATAATCAGCGACAGTTTGTGTGAACAGCTTGCACAGGTTCCAACCACACTCACCTTCTACATGAATTCATATTTGGTTTATATAGCAGCTTCATTGAGGCAATTTCCAGGCCTTTCTACTAAAGGTGATAGATCATTGGTTCCTGTGTGGGAGTTGTTGTGACCTTTTTCACACATCACCCCATCCAAGATGGGGACCCCCTAATTTTTGCTCCATTCTGGTCTTTTGGCTTTGGTTCTCTCTATCTCTGATCTTTTGTCCTTCCGGGGATGTCCCGTCTTTGACCTAGATTGAAATGATTGCCAAGTCTACGAAATTAGGGTTTCCGTCCTTTAGGCTTGTTTCAAGACAAATTGGGTTATCAAGGTGAAATCTAAGTGCAGCAGTGCAATCAGGAAGCTCAAGGCAGGATCCCACTGAAATCCGACAACTTACTATTTTTAGTAAGTACCTAATCTGAGGTCTTTTCCTCAGGATTTCAGGATTCTAATTACTTCAACACATTCAGGCAGCTTCAGAGCATCCACACGTGAAGTTTGAACAGATTCAGACAATTGGCTATTTTTAGCAATTCAGCCTTTGGAGGCTATTTTCAGGGCTTAAACATACAATTCTCCGATGCATGACTGGAGAATGGATCTGGGTTTTTCAAGACCTTCGCAACGGTATAACATGCAAACCGAGTTGAGGACTTTCAGAGTACAGCCTTCAGAGGCTATTTTTAGGGTTTGTATGCAGAATTTTTCAATGCATGTCCAAGTATTCCATGTGGGTTTTGCGAGAACTTCGCAATGGTATGACATGCGAACGGAATGAGTCAGTTTTAAGGGACTTACTATTTTTAGCCAATGCCGGAACGTTGACCAGTTTTTTGGGTTTTTTGAGATCCCCCGGGCACTGTGACATGCAAACTCATCCGACGTCCGATGGACCACTTTCTGGACACTTACTATAAATAGCAGCTTCAGCCCAGCGGTTACCTAGTGTTGTGACCTTTTCACACATCACCCCATGCCAGATGGGGACCCCCCCCTATTTTTGCTCCATTTTGGTCTTTTGGCTTTTGTTTTTTGTCTCTCTCTCTCTCTCTGATTTCTCTGTTCTTCTGGGGATGTATCTGTATTTGACCTAATTAGAAATTTTGGCCGAGTCTGAAGGGAATCTGTGAAGTTAGGGTTTTCAGGCTGGATTAAGATTAAATCAAGTTGATAAATTGACAGCTAAGCTTAACATTGCTTCCAGGAGGCTCCCACTGAATTTTTATCATGTTCTGACGACTTACTATTTTTAGCAAGTGTTCAATCTGTGAGCTTTTCATCAGGATTTCAGGATTCTAACTACTTCAACACATTTAGGCAGCTTCCAAGGGCCTACGCATGAAATTTGAGCTGATTCAGGCAACTGGCTATTTTTAGCAATTCTGGCTTCACGAGCTATTTTCAGGGCTTCAACATACAATTCTTTGATAAATGACAAGAGAATTGATCTGGGTTTTTCTAGACCTTCACGATGGTGTAACATGCAAACCGAGACGACCACTTTCAGAGTTCATCCTTCAGAGGCTATTTTTAGGGTTTGCATGCAGAGTTCTCTAACGCATGTCCGGATATTCCTTCTGGGTTTTTCAAGAGCTACGCAACAGTGTGACATGCAAGCGGAGGAGATCAAATTTCGGGGACTTACTATTTTTAGCCAGTGCCGAAAAGTTGACCAGTTTTCTGGGTTTTTCTGGGTTTTTTGAGATCCCACGGGCAAATTGACATGCAAAATCATCCGGCAGTGGATGAGTCACTTTTCAGGAAGTTTCTATTTTTAGTAGGTACACTCTGGCAGCCGCCCCCAACACTCCAGTTCAGCAAACAGAACGACATGCAGAAGGAACGAAGTCAAACGGAGACCGTTCGGGATACATACAAGTCAAATTAGGGTTTCCACTTTTATAGGGGGGTAAAATCCAAAAATAGCCGAAACGAAGCACCCCACCAATGTCAGCACACTTCAAGGTACCTGCTGGCAAAATTTGAGCGAAATCGGAGAACTTACTATTTTTAGTAAGCCAGGGCACGGCTATAAATAGCAGGTCTGCACCCGAGGTTGGCATCAGAGTAACACTCAAGCTATCAAGATCAAGCGTTGCAACTTTCAGGCAAAACGGAGCTACTAAAGTCAGAAAGTCAAGAACTTACTATAAATAGCAGGTGGCTATAAATAGCAGGTCAGGGCAGATAACTGGCAAAACGGGTTCACAAAGCAAAGAGTATCATATGGTGAAATTTTCAGGCAAAACGGAATTGAGGAAGTCAAGGAAATCAAAGACTTGCTAAAAATAGAATGCAAAAGCAATAGCAAGCAAGAGGACTTGAAAATTTTACTAAGTGTGCAAAAATGAAAGTAAGACCCCTCAAATGCGCCCATGAAGGGGATGAAAGTTGAAAAGTTTTTAAGTGTTGGAGAAATAGAAGCTCCACCCATAAAATGCGCCCTTGGCTTGAGGTGAGGGAGTTTAGAAAATTCCTAAGTTACAAAATAAAAGCTCCCCCTCCTAAATGCGCCCAAGGCAAGACAATGTAGCTTGCTGGTTGAAATTGTTCTAAGGCATGAAAATGAGAGTAGATGCCCTCATATGCACCCAAGGAAGAGGGTGGCATCAAGAAATATTCTAAGTCCTCAAAAATGGAAGCTCAAGGGTGGAAATGCGCCCTTGAGGTGAGAGCCACTCAAAACATTTCTAAGTGCTGAAAATAAAAGCAAGGGGTCTCAAATGCGCCCAAGAGGGAATGAGAACTTGAGAGAATTTCTAAGTATGGCAAAAATAAAAGTAGCACCCCTAGAATGCGCCCTCAAGGACATAGAAGCCTTAAAAAGTTTCTAAGTGAGATAAGATGAGATCTCATGGGCTGAAATGCGCCCAAGGCAATGTAAGGGACTTAGAAAATTTTCTTAAGTCATGCAAAGTTATGGCACCACTAGGAAAATGCGCCCAAGGTAAGCAAGGGTCTAAGGAATTTTTTCTGAGTTAGAAAATGGAGGCAATGGACCTCAAATGCGCCCAGCTTACAAGGTTACATGGAGGACATGGCAAGAGAATTTCAAGGTGTGGAAAATACCTCCTCCATAGGTGAAGTGCGCCCAGCAAGTAAAATGAAGACTTAGAAAAAGTTTCAAAGGCAAAAATGAAAGCTCCTCTATCAAAATGCGCCCAGCAAGAAAAGAAAGGCTGGAAAAATATCTAAGTGTTTGAAATATCCTCTTCACTAGCTGAAATGTGCCCAAGGTCATGTGAAGGTGGTAAAAGTTTCTAAGGCAGGAAAAATAGAAGTGGATACAAGAAAATGCGCCCCTCATGGGTAAAGTCAAAGAATTTAAATTCCTCTAAGGTATTTTCAAGGGTGAAAGTGTGAGGTACGCCTAGGGGGGTGATGTTAAATTTTCCAAAGGCAAGGTGAACTGTGCCCGTGAGCAAGAAAGGGAATTTCTTCAAGGAAGCAAGAAAAATACTAAGGCAGGAAAAATGGAGATTACAGGCGTGGAATTCCTCCAAAGTGAAAAGGGAATAAACCTTAAAAAATTTTATTATTTTTCAAAAATAATAAAAATTAAACTTACCCCTTCGTCTGGATACACATGGAAATTATGATTTCTGAGGGGAATTTTCTTCTGGGTATTGAACATTTCCCACTGGGAGATAATTTAAGGTTCTTCCACACCTTGTTCGTGTTGTTTCGACAAGGATTTCTGCCTGGCACCCGTTTGGCAAATTTCCTAAGGCCCAGAGGGATAAATTTTCTAAGGCATGGTAAAATAAATCTCAAGGGGTCAAATACACTCACGGGGAAGAATTTTGTCTAAGGCATGAAGGAATTTGAAAATGAACTGAAGCTCGAACATCAAGCGTTCAAATGCACCCCCCAAGATGAAATATCTTCTAAGGCACAAACTCCAGGCAAGGTGGTGGATACGCCCATGATGAAAGTTTGCTAGAAAAGTGATGAATTCTATCAAGATTCGGAGATCAAGCGGTCAGAACATGGAAATAAGGTAAGTAAAGTGAATTTAGATTATAAAGTGTTCTGATACTCTTCTTTTGTTTTGCAGGATGAACGTTGAAGCCCAGGCATGAGGACTTGATGAAGCTAGACAACATTGCAACTCTGGAAACGAAAGTGAAGATTTGTCTAAGGCACTAAGAACGTGATGCAAAAGAGGCAAATGCACCCAAGGCAGTGGGCTAGATAAATATGAAAGTCGCAAAGAAGAAGGGCGTCCAGGAGTCAAAGCAACAGGAGGGCTGAACGACAAATCCTTTCAAATTTTATTATCTGCGGAGACGATCTTAGAGATTCTTTTACTCTCCTCCTGACGCAACGGAATTGGCGGGCAGAACAGTGGGAACGCGTTTCTGGACGAGGATCTTCTAGAAGAAGATAGTGGGCATTAATTGCTCGTAGTGGGGAGTGGAGAATCTTTTGTGCATTTATTGCCCCACTCCTCTCAATGGCGGTTTTTAGGGCAAAACCCTAATTAGGGCATATGTGGCTCAATCTGAGCCCTTCATTGTATTTCAATCGAAGCCGTCCACTGAATTGGACCTATTATAAAAGGGGCATCCCCCCTCATTTGTAAGATATTAGAAGTAGACATTAGATCAGAGAGTAGAGTAGATCAAGAAGTTAGAGTAGATAGGGAGATAGCTTAGAAGTTAGCTTAATTTGAAAAGGAAAGAAAACTTTCCCTTTGAAAGTTTTGTAAGAGGTTGTTGTGGAAAACTCTCATAATACAAAGGTTTATCATTGCATGGTGGTTTTATCTTTTATTGTGAATAGCTAGCAAGGCCTTTTCGTCTTTCCAATTCAGATTGATAGAGTAGAGTAGACTTTATTTTATGCAAATCGTTGTTAATTGTGGAGTGTGGCGTTGTGGTTTGAGCATACCTTCTTTCATCCATACCACTAGCGGGCTTGCTGATGGTAAGTTCGCCTTGTGTGGTCAACTGGAATATCAGTACCTAACTTCGGTTGTGATTCGTGTGTTCATTTGCGTCGTTGTGACGGAGTGCACATGTTGAATCACAATTTGAACATCTTACTCATCCTTTGAAGATCGCACCAACTTTGTCAGAGTTGTCCGAAGGGAGACGAAGCGAAGTCTGGTTTGGAGATTGTTTAAGCCGATCCTCGTCCTCCACCCTTTAGGAGTAGATGGTAGCATCTCTAATCCTTATATCCTTTTACATTCAACATTATCCGGTTAGTTTAAGAACCCGAGCGTCATCGACAAATCTCCTGAAATTTGAGAATCCTTTCTTCTGAATGAGCAACTCACGTAAGTCCCCTTGAAATAACCAGCATATTCACATCAACCAACTGAGTCTATTCGCACTAAAAGGAACCTTGGAGTTGAACGCATGAACTTTCACGCAATCTTAGCATGCGGAATACTTTGATCAAGAGGGAATAGAGTGACCGTTGGACACTTTATTCTGTGTTGATGTCGTCATAAAAAACACGTCAACACCTAGCACTTCATTCCAACGAGCAAAGTGACAAACAGTAGAAATCAAGGCGATCAGGAGCAATCGGGAGCGCAGGCAAGTCAGATTAGGGTTCCCATGCTATGTCTAAAAATAGATGGAACAAAGTACAGAGATGTCAAAGCGAAGCACGCCACCAGGATCAGCATCCTTCAGGCTACCTACTGACAAAATTTGAGCACGATCTAAATACTTACTATTTTTAGTAAGTCATCTCATGGCTATAAATAGCAGGTACTGTGCCTAAGGCAGGTGTGAACAGGTCTCTCAGAGCATCAAGAACAAATGGAACAAATTTCAGAGCAAGCAGAGATGCAAAAATTGATCAATTTTAGGGTTTGCTAAAAACAGCAAATGGCTAAAAATAGTATGTACTGTGCCAGAGAGGGTATGAACAGGGTGACAAAAGTCAGCGGAGGCACAGCTGCGCCAACTCCAGCTCAGAACGAGATGAGATGCAATGAAACCCTAATTTCTCCGAGTTTACTAAAAATAGAAAGCCAAGACATGGCTAGGGCGTTGAAAATGTATAAACAACAACTGGCATAGAGACCCATGAAATGCGCCTGAAGTAGGGAGAAAATTGCTAAGTATGGAATTTCCCTCATGACATGCTGAATGCGCCTTCAAGGATAAAATGGAAGTAGTAAAGGTCAAATGCGCCCACATGAGGCAAAGGCATGATAAGTTTCACTAAGGCATGAAAATTCCTGGAGGACCCCTCAAATGCACCCAAGGATGGAAACAACATAGTTGAAATGCGCCTAAGGGAGGTGAAGAGCCACTAGATATGGGCGGAATTCCTTCTAACACCCTCAAATGCGCCCAACATGGAAGTTGCATAGGCTATATGCGCCTAGGGAAGGTGAAAAGTCACCATAGGCGTGGAATTTTCCTCCTCACATCTCAATATGTGCTCAAAGAAGGAAGTCTACGTGCTCATATGCGCCCAAGGGAGATGAAAGGTCACTAGGTAGTGGCGCTTTCCTTTGCATATGTGAAAGGCACTTGGAAAGGGAAGTTGCCTAGTCAAAATGCGCTCAAGGGAGGTGAAGAGTCATGAAAGGCGTGGGAAATTCCTCCTGCCCAAGGCAAATGCGCCCACAAGTTCCCCTTCCCTATGGCAAATGCGCCTAAGGTAATAAGGTAACAAGGTAAAAGGTGAGACATTGAGTGGTAAAAGGGAAAAGCACCAAGGTAAAGAAGTTTCCTCCTCACCATGTGAAATGCGCTTGGGAATGGAAGTCCACCATGTGAAGTGCGCTCAAGGAAGGTGAAGGGTCACCATGCGCCAAAGGCAAGGTAATACTAAGGGTGGCGTGATTTTTTTTAAAGGCTAAGGGTTGGAATTTTCCTCCTCACCATGTGAAATGCGCCCAAGTGAGTTGAACTTGGAAATGAAAATTGCTAAGTATGAGAAAGCAAGTCTAGGCGTGGAATTGCCTAAGGAATGGAATGGAAGCATGGCATGCTAAATGCGCCCTTTAGAGGGTAAGGTGATAAAATTTAAATTTTAAAATAAATTCCTAAGGCATTTTCTAAAGAGAAAATGAAAATGCGCCTACAGGTAGTGCTAAAATTTCCAGAGTAAAAGGGTCTTCAGAGAGAAAATTCTTCAGAGGGAAAATCAAAGAATAATGCCAAGTCAGAGAAACTTGAGATTGCAGGAGTGGAAGACATCCGGATGTGAAGAGAACCTTAGCCATTTTTATTATTTTTAAATAATAAAAATTAAAAGTACCCCTTCGTCCAGATACACATGAAAACGATGGATTCTGAAAAGAATTTTCTTCTGGGTACTAAACATTTTCGATCCAAAGATGATTCAAACTTACTCCACGCCTCGCTCATATCGTTTCGGTGGATATTTTGCCCAGTGCCTATTTTAAATAAACTTCCTAAGGAAAATTTGAAGGATTTCTCTAAGGCAAACAGATAAAATGAATGAGAAGTATTTTGCTAGAAGTTTGAACTGGATAATTTTGCCAAAGCGAAGGTGAGATCAAATGACTTAGCTAAACAGTTCGAAATTGTTCAAGGAAGTGAATAATTTGATATTTTAAAGGAAACAATGCGATGAGGCAGACTTGTGCAGAGATGATAAATTCATGATTCTAGAAACTTGAGATTCCAATGCCTCAGATGACAAGTGTTACGACTGGAAAAGAGAGGGAAAGTGGAATTCGAAAATGTGCTAAGTATAGCCTCTACAGGAATTCGACTTGGCTATAATATTCTGAGTCTTCTTCATTCTCCTCACAAGTTGCTGAATGTAGAGCATTTGTTGAAGCTGAAATACGAGTTTGCAAGAGAAGTAAAATATTCTCAAGCTGCTGGAGGAGTTCGAATTTGTGAAGTGTGAAGCTGCTGAAGTACGTTTTTGCTAAGAAGTCTCAAGTTGCTAAGAGGTGCGAACTTCCTAGTTTCCAGTGGCTGAAAGTGAAAAGTACGATTTAGCTTGCTGAAGTTGCAGTTGCTGGGAGATGCGAATTTCCTAGTTTCCAGTTGCTGCAATTGCTGAGAAGGTACGACTTTGTGAAGAAGTTTCATTCGATTGCTGAGATAAACGAGATTAAGTTTGGACATTTTTTTGAAGTTGCTGAGGAATCTGAAGTTGAAAGGGCTGCAGTTGCTGAGAAGTACGAATTTAAGAAGAAACTTCACAAGGTTGCTGAAAATGCATTTAGGAGAAGTCTCAAGTTGCTGAAAGTACATTTTTAGAGGAAAGTACGAATTTGAGAGAGGTCTCAAGAGCTGCCGCAAATACCGAAATTTCACAGTTGAAGTGAACAAGACAGTTGAGGTTTGCAGTTGGAAATGGCAGAAGTGTTGCAGCCTTTTTATTTAAAAATCTGCTGGCACCCTCAACGGTGATTATTTTATTTTATTAGAATCTTGTTTTCTAACTATCTTGCCTCTTTGCAGAATGGCCGAATCAAGCAGAAGAGCTGCAAGCAGGAACAACTGCACCGAATCTAGACAAGTAGTGATCAAGAAACTGAGCAAGTCATTCTTGCCAGAGCCAAAATTTTCATCAAAGCTAGGCAAGTTGGCTGACACAAATTTAGGCTTGTTCAACATGGAGGCATTCAGAAGAAGGATAATGGGGACTAGAGGCCATCACCCATCGGTGACTTCGCACGGTATTGTCAGAAGTGGACTATATGCAGCTGCCAATTTTCCACCAACTATCCGATGCCCAGAGCTCATCATGGAATGCACCCACCATTACAATGTAGAACAGAGGACAGTCACTTCGCCAGATGGCAAGGTATTGGCTAACCTGACACCGGAGGCAATCGGAGAAGCGTTTGGGATTCCAGTGCATGAGAAGATGATCTATAAGACGAAAGAGACGGCTGAAAGAATGTACTCATCCACAACGGACCGGTGTGCTGATTTGATAAATACTAGGTGGATGATCAAACCCAAGCCAACTCGTACAAAATTTCCCAAACAAATAGTCTCAGAAGATTTGAGGCAAGAGTTTGGTGATTTGATTATGATGTTGAGCAGAGTTGGAGGATGCCCCCAAGCGTTCATCTTTGAACCTTGGATGTTTTATTTGGTCAACTTGGTACTAGAGGGCAAAGATCACATGGACTGGGCACTATTGATCAGTGACTGCATTCATGAGCAACTCCATGGGGTGAGGAGAACGAAAATGTTTTATATGAGCTCTTACCTTGTCTATATGCTGGCTCGCATGACAAAGTATAGAGGAATCTCCTACAAGGAACCAATTGGATGTGGTCCCCATCAGTTTAAAATACATGAGGCTTGTCCACAGTTGCATTTGACAAACACAACTAATTACAAAAGGGTAAATGACGCCTTCACGATGCATATCACGAGGACCTTGCAGCAAAGAACCCATCACAGAATATCCAGGGAAGCACAGGAAATGATCAAGAAATTCAGATGTTGGTTTATCCAATTTCCAAAGTTCACCTACATAAGGCTGCAAGGATTCTTTTCGTACCCTTATAGATTGCCTCGGTATCCCACAAATAGGATAGTGATGCTGGAAGTATCTAGGCAACTGATTGCCTATGATAAGATTCAAAAGAAGAAGAAGAAAGGTGGACTTGGATTCCCAATTACCATGGGGAATTCAGATGAAATCTGCCCATCGCTGCAAGCAGCAAGGGAGGCGGAAGCGGAGCTCCAATTCTTTCACCTTTCCTATCACACCAGCAGGCACTACTACGATCCCCACAAGAACATCAGATGGATATTGACAAAAGAGTTCAGGCACAAGGCACAAATCGAGGACTTTTGGGCCAGTGCAGTGGATGAGATCGAGGTTAGGAAAAGAATGTTCTCTCGGATACCATTGGTGATGGTCAAAAAGTCCGAGATTGTCCTAGTACCGGATCAGATTGAGGAAGACATAAACGTAGTACAGGCTAACTACGAAACAGTGAGAGATACGCCCCTGCCACTCCCAGATTGGTCGGAGCCAAAGATCACTGACTTGGATACACTTTGTATCCCAGTCTTGACATTTACATGGAGTTGGATAGAGAGGCATGTCAGCCGACTCAAGGGAAGGTCTATTCCCCTCACGTACAATTTGATGGGAGACAGCAAATTACTGGCAACTAATCAGAGGAGAAGGAGTAATCCAACCCCAGAGCCTAGAAGAAAGAAGCCAGTTCGACCTGAGCCTGTGGTAGTTGATGAGTCCTTGCATACGCCATCTCGGGCACATTCTCCAAGCTTACAGGAGGTGTCATTGTTTGTTGATCAGAGGGAGAGATTGAATGTAGAGCAGACAGTGCAAGTGGCAAGTTAGCCACCTCGTAGGGAATCAGTGGGCCAAAGCATCAACATGCCCCAAGAAGATAATCAGCAAGAAAATCAGCAAGAGACAGATGAGGGGACGACTACTGATACTCAGTTTCAGCAAGAGATTGAGGCAGCTCTCGAGGATGATGCTACTTCCGATCAGGATGCCCAGAGCTCAGGAGACACTGAGCCCATTGATAATGTTGAGCCTCGCCGAAGCGAAGGCAGAAATGAAGTTCACGAGGTAGAGGCCGAGGTGGAACAGCCTTTTATTATATCAGACACACGATAGGAGGTGCCATAATGGCTAAGGGATAGAATGAGGCGTGATCCTGTGGATGAGACCGATCCCGCAACTGAGATGGAAGAATTATTACAGAGGATCAACGCACCTCCAGCAAAGAAAAAGGCTAGGAAGTTCTCTAAAATATCCACGGATGAGGATGGGTCTCAAAATTTACATGTAGCGGCGCCTCGGGTAGAGTGTGATCGGGATGAGGCCGTTCCCGAAAATTATGTTGTTACAACTATGGAACTTAGCCGCCCTACTGGAGTACAAGTAGTAGAGGAGTGCGATAATTCCTATCGAGCACTCAAGGATAGATTGTCCTATGTTGAGGGCAAATACAAGAAATTGAAGGTAGAGCACAAGACACTGATTGGCTACGTGCAGCACTTGTCCTGTCCTTGTGGGCAAGAGAATCCGGCAATTCAGCTTCCAGCTGAATTTTCTAGGGAGTCAATCAGTGGATTAGAGGATTTGAAGAGAATGGCACAGCAAGCAGACAAATGGGTTGCCAACGTCTGAGCAGAAACAAGGAAGTTTATGGAGGATCTTGCACATGCCTATCGGCAAGCCTCCGATATTATGGCAAGGATGGATGCAGTTAACCATGCTTGGGGTGAGGCGCGTATCTATCAAACGAGAGTTGTTCTCTGTTTAGGGGCTTTGATGGGCATACCTCAACAGACTTTGGTTGAGGGAGGTGTTATTCAGCAAGGGGATAGATACGACTTCGCCGGATGGTACTCTTCAGTAGTCACAGGCCGAGGATTCTACGATGCATCACAGACAGATTTTGTCAAGGTCAGAAAGGCCATGACGAGTATCTTAAATGGAATTCTCAACACATTGGAGGCAATCTTTGCCAGGAGGTTGACTTCTGAAGAGGTAACTGCAGATGGATTGAAGAACAGATTAACGCCATTGTTTTCTGAAGTGAAGACCTTCACGCAAGATGATTTCGAAAACACTGCTACGTTCTCCAGTATCATACAGAACACCCAGGACGCCCTTGTTGCCTGGAAGAAATCATGTGCCCGGCATGGGCAAACAGTTACAGTTTTGGAATTCTAGTTGGATCACATTCCTCCCATTTCGGATCAGGAAGTTGAGGCGGTATTGGTCAGGTTCATCAGATTTGCAGCCAGCGAGAAGGAGAAAGGAAATGCCCTTCTGAACGATGACCTTCTGGAGGGAGACGACGTGCATTGATGGCGGTTAGTGGTTCATTGATGAGGAGTGGAGGGCGCATTCATTGCCCCACTCCTCTCAATGGCGGTTTTTAGGGCTAAAACCCTAATCAGGGCTTAGGTGGCTCGATCTGAGCCGTCCATTGTATTTTGATCTAAGCCGTCCACTGGACTGGACTAGATATAAAAGGGGTGTCCCCCCTCATTTGTAAAATAGTTAGAAGATATCAGAGTTAGACAGAAATCAGAGATAGAGTTGAGCTAGATAGAAGTTAAAGTAGAGCTAGGAGTTAGCTTAGTTGGAAAGGAAAGAAAGACTTTCCCTTTGAAAGTTTTTGTAAAAGATTGTTGTGTAAGACTCATGATATAAGGATTTCATTGATTGGTGATTTCATTTTGTGTTGTGGGCAGTTGGCGAGATCTTTTCGTCTTTCCAATTCGAATAGAGTAGAGTAAAGTAGATTTTGTTTTCATGCAAGTAGCGTTAATTGTGGAATGTGACATTGGTTTGAGCATATCTTCCCGTATCCATACCACTGGCAGACTTGCTGACGGCAAGTCTGCCCCCTGTGTGGTCAACTGGAATCTCAACACTTAACTTCGATTGTGATTAGTGTGCCCACTTGCTTCGTTGTGAAGGGGTGCGCATGGTGAATCTCAATTTGAACATCTTGTCCATCCTTTGAAGATTGCACCAGCTTTGTCAGAGTTGTCTGAAGGGGAGACGAAACAAAGTTTGGTTTGAAAATTGTTAAAGCTAGTCCTTACATTCCACCCTTAGAAATAGATAGTAGAATTCCTATCCCTACCTCTTTTAAATTCAGTATTTCCCGGTCCGTTCAAACACCAGAGCATCATAGTCAAAACCCTTCATCTGCTTGGCAAATAAAATCGAACAATTACGTAAGTCCCCTTGGAATACCCAGCATATTCACATCAACCAACTGAGTCTATTCGCAATAAAAAGAACCTTGGAGTTGAACGCATGAACTTTCACGCAATCTTAGCATGCGGAACACTTTGATCAAGAGAGAATAGAGTGACTGTCGAACATTTTATTCTGTGCTGGCGTTGTCAAAAAACACACATCAACAGAAGTATTATGATCAGCTGACTTTAAGGCAAAGTCGGGTGCATTATAGAAGAGTTCAAGATGCTTTCTTTGGTCATCTCATGTGTTTATTTGACAAAGCATTGGAAAACAACAGGGTATCTGAGGCTGCTTGGAGAAAAGTAAATGAGTGTGGTTGCCTATTTCTTCAATTCCCTACCTTCACTTATATGAGAGTTGGTTGTTTTGAAGACCAACCTTATATGCTTCCAAGGTATCCGACAGATAAGATCATTTTGATGGAGTTGGGAAGGTAGTTGATGACAGTGCATGCACGTCAAGCTACACAACATAAGACTGGAGTCAGTATTTCATCACATAATCCATTGATAATTGGGAGGTACTCTTTGACAACTTCCTCAAGGGAAAAAGCAATGGAGGCTGAACTTCAGGAAATAAAGTTAAAAAAATTCCAGGCCAGAATGGAATTTGACTACAAAAGAGTGAAAGATAAAATTAAAAGAGCCTTCACTCATGTACACCGCATTGAAGACATTTGGGCAGACCTCCGAACAGAAAAAGATATCTATAGAATGGATTACTGCAAGCTCACAGTGGAGCAAGTTGTTGATCTCAATCTGACCTTAGTTCCAGAAGGAGTAATTGATGATGGGCAGGTTTTAAATCCTGAATATGAAGAACAAGAGGTCACTAACGCTCCCATTCCTGCAATCCAGTGGTCTCAGAAGGAATCTACCTCTATTTTTGGTAGATTTCAGTCAGTCTTAGCAAATACCAACACTTGGCTCAAAAGCATAGGTGTTAAGACTATAAAAATCAGAATCGGAGCTGAGGATGATTCAGCTGGGCCCAAAGGATTGAAGTCAGAGGTTAGAGACACATCAAAAGAAGGAGCTTCCTCTTCAAGTACCAGAATTAAGTTGAGAGTAAGTCGAGCTGTGGAAGAACCATTGGAGAAGGAAACACTGAAGGGGAAAGAAGTTAAGGAAACACAGATTCAAGTTTTGGATCAGCAAGAAGAAGAGGAGGTTCTTGAAACCTCTACCATTCTAAGTGAAATGTCTCCTCACGTTGAAGCTCCAATACCTGTTTCAACGATATCCCCTATTTCTCCCATTGGCAGTGATGTTGATTCTTTCTCCACAGTATTTGTTTCTTCCATCCCACCTTCAGAAGCTATTCATCATTCCTCAGCTACATCAATAATGAAAACACCTGTGAGAAGCTTGCATGACAACTTGGAGAATGTTTTTGATACAAATCCAATCTTTTCGGAAATATCAGAGATAACTCTCCCAAAAATAGATACATCAGCAACAAGCTTTGATTGTTTCATGGCTGATCCTAGTCGCGATTTGTCTTCTGAGCAAACCATTGTTGCTATACAAATTGAGGCACCTCCTAGAATTTCAGTTGTGACACAAACTGAGTCCATTTCTATGCAGACTGCAGTTGCTGTTTCAGATGTGAGAACCTTGGATCTTCCTCCATGGTTAAACTCAATTGCTCCGAAGAGAAAGAAACAAGCAGTCTCTCTTGATGTGTTTGATTTCCAGAAATTGAAGAAATCCAAACCAATGGTTGCAAAGAAAGCAAAAATAGTCTCACAAGTGTTTATTGACAGCAATAAAATGAAATATGTTGAGATAGCAGAACCTCTTGTTGATAAACCACATGAAGAGATGCAGGTGTCTGATTACAAATTCACAAGGGTGGAAGTAGGCAAGCAAACTCATGCTAATATGATGCAAGATGCTCAGAGTTCAATGACAGTCTTGGCACAAAGCTACAATGAACTTCTAGCCAAGAAGGAGAAACTCAAAGAGGAAAATGAACAACTAATTTCAGTTATTCAAAGGATTACTGGGTCATCAAAAACAGTTGGTTCACTATCTTCGTCTCCTAAAGAATCAATCAAGCAATTAGAAAGAATTGCGCAAAAAGCTAAGGCAGTTGATTCCTGGACAGCTCAATTAATTGATCAAGGAATACCAGTGGTTGAAAAGGCATTGAAGAATTTGAGTACTGTCAAAGCAGCAAGATTCAAAATGAATCAAACTCTAGAAGCCTTTCAGCAAAGTCTACATTCTCTTGAGAAAGACTTAAAAATTTGGCATGAGATAGATCAAGTGAAGCTGGAAATTCTGTGCAACAACTCAATGATTTCAAAGAGGGAAAAATACATAGAGTTTGAGGAACTTATGACAAACAAGTCATTAGTTATTCAAGATCTTATCAAAGATGTCCAGGCTACGCTTGAGATGAGTGCTGAAGTTGAACATCATATGCTTTCAAACTTTGAGAAAATCCCTTGCAAAGTTCTAAGTCCTGAAGGGGAATTGCTTGCAGCCAGTGATGTTGTTTCTCAGATTACTACAAATCTTCACCAGGAGCTAGATTCAAATCAGTTTTCTATGGATACAATCCATAAATTTGTCAATCACCAGCTGGTCTTTAACAAGATGCAAGCTGCTTTCGAAGAACATAGAGAGGCAACAGTCAAATACTATGATGTTATCACAAAGACCGTTGTCGTTGCTAGAAATACGCTTGGTCCCGATCCTGATCAGTTGCAGGGAAATATCAGCAAGTTTCTATCTTTCAAAGCTAGGAACAGGACGAAGTGAAAAATATTAGATTGTTTAATGTATTTTACTTTTGACAAAATATATGTAAAAACAAGTTTTGCAATTGCAAGTTTTCCTTTCTTGCAGTTTTGGAAAATGTGATTAAATGTAAATTCTTACAAGACAAATCACAATTTGGATTGTAATTTTGAATAAGTCAATGGCAGTTAGTTAGCGGTTGAGAGATTTTCTCAAGTTTGTTGAGATCCTCCCACCTTTTTCTCAAGGCCTCTCTCTTATAAATACTTGAGGAGGTCCATTGTAATTTTTATCTTTTTAGCAAGCAAGAAATCTCTGCAGAATTTTGTACTCATAAAGGCTTTGAGCTTTATAGTTATAAGTTGTGAATTTTCAAGTAATATCAAGGAGTTGGAATTTCAGACTTTGAGTTGAAGCCCTACTTTGCATCCTTTGTGTTCTTATGTCATTTTGGAGCATTACTTTGTGTCTACTTGAAAATTGTGGAGTATTGTTGAAGAGAGATTTAATTGAAATATCTGCAGTCTTTGTGCTGTAAATGTTGAAAGTTGAATTCGTAGTTAGTATTAGAAATTGAGAAGAATTGCAAGACTTTGTGCTCGTAGTAATTCTCATTTAGAGTACTTAATAGGTACATCATAGTTGCAGACTTTGTGCTGTTTTATGCTGTATATTTTCATTAAGTAATCATTCTAAAAAGGGTAGATAGGATTTCATTCTTCAAGACTTTGCGCTTGTTGGTTGTTTTCTCGTCCCAGAGGAAGTGACGGAAGTCTGTGTGCTTTCAGGAAACTTTATTTCCTCTTTCTTTGTTTCACTGCATAGCTGTTGTAATAAGTTTTCTTAATATTTTCTATTGCTTTTCTGCGAAGAGAAAAGAATATAATCTTTCCTAAAATAAGAGGAACGATTGATGTCCTACCCATATTAGTTTTGTTTAGTTAAAGGGGGAGCCTTCCCTTAATTAGGAGAGTTTTATCTAACGTGTTGTGATTGAAAACACAATTTTGTATGCTTTTCCAAGTATACAAAATTTTCAACCAACAAGCTTGGCATGAGAATCCGAACTCTATAAATTGAGCTCATTTTCTTATCATTTTACCAATTCACAACTTACCTTTGCTAATTCCGAATTTTCCCTTGAGAGCCACAATTCATCATTGCCATTTTGTTCAAGCCTTGAGAATTTCATTTGCTGCATTTATACATGTGCGCACCTGCTGTAGAAATCAACTTTGAGAAAAGTAGTAACCAGCATTACCAGAAATTATACTCCAGTCATTCTGAGCTTCAGCTAAAAGATTAGTATCTGGAAAGAACAGTAGGAGAGAGGGATTAATTAAGGAAAGGAACAAAGGAGCTACTACTAACTGAATCAAAAGAATTCGCAAGCAGCCAGGAGGCCAGTTTAAGGAAACAGGCATGAGTGTCACATTCTTTAATATCTTTGTTTTTAGTTTAGGAATAAAAGAAAAACCATATGTTTATTTATGCAATAAATTGTATTATAGCATAGGTGGAACAGTCAAGCAAAAGAGAAATTATGTTTCTTGTTTATAACTGCATAGACTAAAGGGAATGGCTTGTTTGCAATTTAAAATAAAAAGGAATGGCTTGTCTGCAATGAAACATAAAGGAAAAGGGGGAAACTATTATTCCACTTCGTTTGGAAAAGGGATTACTAAGCATAAGGAAATATGTTTGGATAGATTGCATTTTGTATGTGCGTAGCCTATACTATATGATCTCCATATAAGGAGAATATGTGTGAAGTAGATACTAGATACTAGGAATGAAATGAAGATAGTGGTCTAGTAAGGTTTTTTTCAGCTTAAGTTATAGGGATAACTGAGGTAAGCTAAAAGTACTCCTAGGATAAAGATTTCCTGATTAGGAGGAATGGTATAAGACACTTGTAGATTGTTTCATTTCTAAGTAGATTGTTGAAGGTAGGTTGTCTGAAATAGGATATACCTCCCTTATGTAACTATTTGAAGTAGATTGTCTAAAGGTAGGTAATCTGAAACAGGATATACCTATCTTGTGTAAATTATTTAGTAGAATGTTGTAGGTTAGTCTGGGATAAAAGATTATCCAAAAGTAAAGGACGATACCTATGCGTAGTGTAAGATAGCCTTAAGTCAAATCGGCCTTGAGTATTGTATATGATAGATGACCTTCATTCGAAATACTGAATGAGAATACTTTGGCCAAAGTAGTGGAATGTACGACTTCCACTTAGATGTGAGATAGCTGAGACTACACTGTTAGTTCATCGTGATCCTTGTACTAGTATGAGATTGTGAAATAGCAAGATTCTAGTTCTGAATAGGACACAACACTATACTCAGTTGGGTTGTCGCAGCCCGATACTTTACCAATCTCTTCGTTCGAAGGGAGGGCCATCTATCGAATGATAGATGTGCGGGGGACCGCATTAATAGTCCGTGGTTGGCGGAAAAGCGCCTGAGTGATGTTTCTCCTCCATAGCAGGCGACAGATACACCAAGATTTGAAAGGAAGGGAACCTAGACCGTCTTACTACTATTTGTGCAAAAGCTTACGAGTTATGTATGTAATTGTTTTACTTTTGTACTCTAATTTATATTCGCAATGAAAATGGAATTCATGTGGAAATATATATTGTAACTGGCATGTATTTATCAATAAAGAAAGGAAGAATTTTATTGTAATATCTTGTTACTTGTTACTTTTATATGTTTGAAGTGAAATGTTAGAAAAAAATTTAATTACCCAAGGATGGGGTCATTACACTTCTTGTGTCTCTTGGACTCTTCCACCCATTCCATATGCATTTATGATTCTTTTAATCATGCTCTTATTAACCTCACAACCCTCCATCTCATTTCCTTCAAAACAGAGAGCATCTCATCAAACATTTTTTCTCTACCCAATATACCAAGGATGTTGTAATGGGCATCTATGTTGTGTTCATAGCCCTCCTATCTATCTACCTAATTGGAAAACCTCAAGGCATTTTCGGCTCTGGTTTGGAGGTTCAACTCCTTCAATACCAAATTAGATTTTAGGTCCTAGGCCCTGAGGTCCATCATGTCCTTCCACTTATCACTTAGTTGACTAGTTTTGCAGATTTCATTGAAGACATCCTCCTAATGCACACACATTGCAAGAGTGATAACTGCATCAGAGGGCCTAGGCCTATTCTTTATGGGTGTCTTAACCCACCAGTTTTGTAGGGCTTTTGTTGTGTTTCAATAGTAGTAGGGATGAGTATGATAGAGAATCCCTTGAAATATTGAAGTGGGCTTTTTTGTACTTGCAGGTTTACCTTGCCTGTGAAGAAAATCTCTTTGATGTCACATTTAAATATTGAAGGCCTCAGCCCTTTGGTAACCATTCTTATTTTTGTTATATTTGTTTTTATAGTTGTTAACAAAAAGTGTCGTGTGCAAATCTGTTCAAGGAGGCAAATTCAGATGCTTGTATAATTTTGCCTCACACTCCAAAATATTAATCAGTTGTCAAAATTGTTTCAATTTGTAGGAAAAACCATTCTTCTCAATTCAACAAAACAATTTTAATTGACAACGATCCTATTCCCTATAGGGAAAGCCCCTACACTTCTTAACGGTGCAGGTGCTAGCATATGAAGATAAATACCTATGTATGCAGCTCAATAGCTGGGTCTTGAGTTTTTACCTGGCCACTAAACCATAAAACACAGTATGCTTTGACCAAAGATTTGCTTCACACGCACGATTTAGCAAATCTTGCATTAATATCAAAATAATTTGGTAATATTTCGAGTGATATTTATCGCAGTATCACATATAGCCTAAGGAGCTTAAAAAGCTCTTAGACATGGCCAAGTTGTCTAAGCTTCCATTTGTACAAATAGAAAGCTAACAAGCTCAGTCTAGAGTTCGATTCCTGCTGCCAATCACGCTTCAAAGCACCTCTAACAATTTGGACTCTTATTATTTACATCGCAAAGAAAATTTTAAGAAAAATTCGAAGGAAGAAATAAATTTGCAAAATGCAATCAGTTTTAGGAGAATCTTGCAGATTAAAAAGTTAAGAATTGTATGCAATGCAGGCAAATTTTAGGATTTTAACATCAATTCACTACCAGTATGTGTATATTTTGAAAAATTTAATAAATAAATTTTGACCTATACACCTCGATTTTGAAAATTCAATAGCAGAATACTTTCCAAATGTGACTAAAGAAAGTAGCATAGCTCTTAACCTTTAACTATTTAGAAAATTTTAAGCAATTTGCAAAATTTGTACAAGCGAAATGCAAAAACAAGAAAATAAGTAATGTAGGCAAGTTTTCGGAAATTAATTAATTTTATAACATTTCCTAAAAACAAAAACAAAAAAAAAAAACTGCTTAGACTAATCAAACAATTTTATGTCGATTTCAACGATTCTATGAAAAGAATTTGGAGAGTTCTTTCATTCATGAAAAACTAGCTAATTGGCGAAAGAATTGGCTGAAACAGCCCGAATAAGACTTGCACAGAAAAGAGGAATAACTTTAAAATGTAATAGCAAAATATTTTGCAGATGAGTTAAAGAAAATTGAAAGCACCTGAGCCTGAACCTGTAGCGAAGGCGACGGTGAGAAAGAATTGTGAGAGAAATCCGAGACGAAATAGAAGATCAGTGAGGCTGTCAAAGAATGTATGAGAAAGCAGTTGAGCCATGATAACATCGTCCGCATCTTTATCCTCCTTCAAATTCAAACAATGCCTTTAAAAACAAATTCCGAAGAATGTCTGTGCCGCTACCTACTTCTTTCGTATAAAAATTTGAATTCCTTCTTAAACACATGTATAAAACCTTGCGCGTGCTTGTGCAGAGATTATCTCAGAATTATTCTGCAATTGCTCGTAAATTTGGACAACCTTTACGCTGCCATAAGGGAAAAAGATTCCCGCTAAAAATATTTATAGTGAAAATATGGCTGCCCCAAACTTTTGGCAGGAGATTTTACGTTATTCTAGAACATGCGAACCCCGCCCTGCTAACGGGAATGTATTTGTAGTGGATAGTAAAACTAAGTAGACTATATGGGTGGAGCACTCTTTCCGGCTGGGCAGTAGAGGTATTGAGATAGAGCTTCTAATATTCCTAATCCTAAGGCATTTTGAGCGTCTTATTTTCTATTAATGAAAAAAATTATTAGAATTGCTTTTGTATTGTTTTTAAGTTTGGGAGTTCAGCATTTTCAGTGGCAAAATCTTGCAGGTTGGTGGAAGGCTACATGTTAGCTTCCTCATACCGGCCACTGCTTCGAAGTAGTTTTGGTCGTTTTATATATAACATAGTGGAATGACCCCACAGGTTTTATCGTGCACATTGATATAAATGTGCATGCTCCACTTAACCATCGAGGCACCAACAATTAACATCAATTATTCCGGTCATGGTTAATGAACAATTTTTGTTTTAGTACTTAGTTTTTCATTGAATGAATGAGATTTTAATGACGTCCACCAAATCAAAACAGTTTAAGATGTAGGTTGTAGCACAAAGTATGTAGAGGTTTAGTTAGGTAGGATTTCTAAAAATATTTGCCGAGAATGTGGTATCTAGTTTTGTCTTGATGTGTATTTAACAATATGTTTTTAAGATTGTTTTTTTTTTTTATAAAAGAAGGATTATTACAAATGATTGTTATAACTAGCAATCGTACTTTGGTGTGCAATAGGTACGTCGAAGAGGTGTAGGTGGTCAATTAAGAAAAAATATGGTTTATGTTTTTTATACATTTGTGTAGTACATGAGATCAATTGATAAATCATTTTTAAAAAGATATGATTATTATTATTATTATTTTATTTTATTTTATTATATAATAATATTTATATAACTTTTTTTTTATTTAATGTATTAACTATTATACTCTAACATATTAACATACATATAATTTTCTTTTTCCTAATCTATCCAAAGATCAATTATACTATGAGATTTTTTATGAATTAATTTAATTTGATCTATATAGAAATATATTAATTCTAATAATTTCATATTTATATTTAATATTTTGTATTATAGAATATAATATATAATAATAATATAATCTATATATATGTTATATAATTATATTATATATAATTTAATCTCTATTATATAAAATATATAATATTTATTTATATTTTGTATTCAATGATAATATAATAATTATTAATTAGTAATTATAAAATATATATATAATAGTTTTGTTAAAGAATATAATATATAATAATAATAAATAATATAATTATATATTTATAATTTTTTTATTATTATAATTAATATAAAATTTACACTTTATATTAATTATGCTAATATATACTTAACTATGTAGGGTAAAGGATGCCATAACATTAAAATCTAAGTGTGCTCATTATTAAGATCTTGGTGTAATTTTAATTTCAATAAACATAGTCTAAAACCCTCGCCGAAAATAGCTCGCCAAATTGGAGGAGTGAAAGGTCAATACCAACAAGGAAGAGTTTGGAGGAGCGGAAACCAATAGCGGTGGGAAAGTAGTAAAAAGCAGCTAAAATAGGCGAAAATGATGACCGGTTGAGATTCGTTTAACTACATTACAGAGCCTCTCAGGGCTTTTCAACCTTGGCAGACAAATTGAGCTTGGGAAACTCAAATAGGGACACACCTTCGACGTAATTATATTTAAATTGTACATAAAATGTATGTAAATGTTTATGAGGATAAATTCAAAGGTGCCATAAAACCGTTGAAACAATCAATGGGACTTTTTCATAAAATTATGAAAAAAGAATATTAGTAAAAAGAAAAAATACATAGAATCTAAATTGTGTATTATTCATTAAAGGTTATTACATTATATAATTACATAGAAGCACAACAAACTCCTATAATCAAAGAACTAAACATGAAAACAAATTGTGATTTATTAACACTTAACTATCTAACTTGGACACCTCTAAGACTCCTATTATTTGTACTATTACTAACACGTGTTCAATTCTTCAAATTCATGATAGTAAACACACACGTGTTAATGTTGGATGTGCAATTATTTCAAACACCCTTCCTACAGCCAAACATCCACTAAACTGTCAAATGAGCACACCACTACTCCTTTGAAACCTCAAGCAACTTTCCTCCAACTCCTCTCCTCCTCCAACACCATAAATGGAGGCATGTCAAGGATATTTCCTCTTATAATCTTTTTTAGATATGCTTTTGATGATTCCAACACATAATATTTATTAGGATGGTTTATTTTCCTTCTTCATACTTTGAAAGTCGAACTAGCCAAACTAGCAACGATAACTAACAGTAGCAACAACAATAGTGCACCAATCATGGAGTTTTCAAATTATTATTTTTCAAACCAATTGTCCCTCAACTGCAACCATTCCACCATAAGTGGCAAGCTTCAAATAGGGGATTTTAAGTTGCAAAAGAGTGATTTGATGTCATTTTCACTCAGTAATAACAAATAGACTTTGTAATGTCCCTAGTAGGGATCATACTAATTCTAACTTAAGTTATCAATTTCACAAGTGAATAAGGGATCTAGAGAGTACCTTGGTTGATTTTAATCTTGCAAACAAGTGAGATATCAATTACAACCATGTTGGTTGAAAATTTTGTATACTTGGGAAAGCGTACAAAATTGTGGTTTCAGCCACAGTACGTGAGATAAACTCTCCTATTTTCAAGGGGAAGGCTCCCCCTTCGCTTTCTATTTTACCAATTTAGAAAATAATTCTAGCTACAAATCTATTCTAAACCTGGGTGAAACTCTTGTCTTGTTCTCTTTTTCCAGAAAAGACAATTATCCTTTTCTCTTATTTCAAAAAAGAATCACAATTGAAAGCATAAATGATTAATGAAGTAAAGAAAGAAGCAAAGTTTCCATGAAGGCACAAAGTCCTTCGTTGCTCCTCCGGGACGGGAAAACAAATTGAAAGCTCAAAGTCTTTGACAACTTACTCTCCTATCAACCTTTTTAAGATGGTTTTCTGGTAACCAAGTACAATATGTAGTAGCTCAAAGTCTAATTACATGATGCACTTTACATGCACAAACATAGAAAATAAAAGCAGCACAAAGTCTGCAAGTTACCCCCTTTGCTTGAGCGTTCTACAATAGCTTCAAATGTGACAAACAACTCAAAGTTTGCAGTATCACATCTGAAAACCAATCTAAAACTCCAAACGTAATAAGTAGCTCAAAGTCTGCAAAATTCAGCTTGAATCCCTCTTGTATAACACCACAAAACTCACAATCAATATGTAGAAAATGTCTTCACATAATACCTTGAATCAACACAAAGTTTGAAAGCAATTTGCCTCTTTTATTGATTGCAATCTGATTTACATCTAAACTCAAAGTCTTAGAGTGCACATACAAATTGGCAGAGTTTTGTTGCATTGCCAAAAGATAAAAATTATAATAGACCTCCTCAAGTATTTATAGGAGAGAGGCCTTGAGAAAAAGGTGGGAGGATCTCAACAAACTTGAGAAAATCTCTCAACCGCTAACTAACTGTAATTGACTTATTCAAAATTACAATCCAAATTGTGATTTGACTTGTAATGATTGTAATTACATTTTACAACTTTGCAAGTAATATTATTACTTGCAATTACAATTTTCCATTTTACATGTAATTTGTCAAAACTAAATTACAAATACATAATTGAAACTATTCTAAGTGTCTGAAGACACGACTTGAACTACATCATCCTTGATTGGGTCTTCATGCTACTGTTTGGAAAACATGTTTCCATCTCCGTCTTGAAAGTAGTCCATGCTCAATCATGTCACTTGTTCAACTCCTTGTGTGGCTTCGTCATGTTGTTGTTCTTTCTTTGTATCATTCTCCAGCCTTAGAATTTGCTTGAAAAATAAGGCCCATGCCTTATATTATTGATTTGGTAGGTCATGTGTGCAAACAGGAGTAACGAGAATGAGACAAAAGGGCTGCAAAAGTGAGGCCAAAGCTCAATTTCGGGTTTTGGAAGGCTGACTGCAATTTTTAAGTGCAAGGTAGGAAAAATAAGAAGTCATTGCAAATTTCAATTTGCAACTTCAAACTTGCAATTTTAATGAAAAATCCCGAAATGCTATTGGATGATAAAAACCCGAAATTAGGTCAAAGCCCTATTTTGTAAAAATGGTAACGAGGATTTGATGGAGATGAAAACGGAGGTAAATGAGATGAGTAAAATGAATGAGGTGAATTTAGTGAAGGCAAATGAAAATGGGAAATGGAAAATGTAAGTGACATTCTTGTTGAAAAGAAGGCATTTAGATGAAAACGCATATGATATTTCTTAGTCAAAAAGGTATTTTCAAAAATGAGACTTCCACAAACTTCTTTTATAGCCATTTTGGATAACATTATTTAGAAAAACCGTGATTTCCATTGTAGGGAAACACGTTTTTTTTAATTTATTGTTTTGATAAAGACTTTTGGCAAAAGATGAAACACGTTTTTTTTGTATTTGTTGTTTTTAGTGAAACCGACTCCATTAAAGCAAGGGAATGATGGTCTTGTTGAACAATGATATTAAACAGCAACAAAGAATATGCTTTCGCTTGAAGAAGAAAACCAAAACATAAATAAATAAATAAAAACGTTTTTACCAAAGGCAAAGCACAGTTTTGACAGAGAAGAAGAACAAACAAAAGGAAAAGAAAAGATAAAAACACATACCTGAGAAAGAGAAGCTCAAAAATGAAGAGAGAACCCTAGACGCTTTGTGCAGGCTCAACAAATAAAAATGACTTGATTTATTGCAGCTGAAAGTCTGATTTCTTTGCTAGAAATTAATGGAAACACCATGAAAGAAGGGAGACAATCAAAACCAAATTCAAACTACCCTCTTCCAGCATGGCATCGGGTTTTTCAAGCTCAACAACAAAAGAAAATGGCGAAAAGAGACCAAATCGGGTTTTTTAAGCCTTTCAGCAACTTTTCTTTTGACAATTTGGAAAAATAGGAACTTTTGGGCTCATTTAGCAATTTTGCTTTTAGCAAAATAGGAACTTTTCACAACTTAAGCAATTATAGGAACTTTTTGGCACTTTGACAATTTTATTTTTGACAAAATAGGAACTTTTCACAACTTAAGCAATTATAGGAACTTTTTGAGACTTCAGCAATTTCACTTAAAGCAAAATCGGAACTTTTTGAGACTTTAGCAATTTTTGCTTTTAGCAAAGTAGGAACTTTTCACAACTTAAGCAATTTCACTTAAAGCACCATAGGAACTTTTTGACACTTTAACAATTTTGCTTTATGACTTAAAATTTCCTATTTTGCTGAGTTGCCTTAAAAACCCGAATTTGACCAAAAAGACAAGAAAAATGACTCAGAATTTGACAAAAACGGAAAGAGGAGTTGATGAAAGGATGCCCAAGGGAATCATCAACTGCAATATAAAGTTTTACAACCTCAACACCTCGTAAAATGTGCCTTAACACACAAAGATCCCTACTTGCAATGGTGATCAAAAATCCCGAAATTAGACAAAACAAGGGGAAAAATATGTCAAAATGTTCCCAAATTTCGCTCAAGGAAAACTAGGAAGGAGACCAATGGCTGCACAATTCAATTGGAGAATTTTTGTGCCTCAAAATGCATGCCATAGAGATTTATGAATAAATTTTAGGCAAAATTTCATATGGGTTGTCCAGTTTTGAGAATTCAAAATTGAGGACAACAAACCATAACCTAACAAGAGAAGCATTGTGTTTCAACATTAGTAATTCCATGGTAGCTTTACTATCCTAATTACTACCTTACCTCAAAGTTCCCACCATGTGGAGAAGTATGAAAGAGCGTGATTGATGGGGTGCCTTAGTTTTCGTGACCTCATTTGGTATATGCCATTCATATGAGGCTATCTCCTTAATCTCATGTGGTGCATGTCATTCATATCATATGACCTCCTTGACCTCATGTGGTGCATGTCATTCATATGAGTCAGTCTAGGAACGATCCTAATTCCCTCATCCTTCCAAGCGCTTTCCACTCCCCATAATTAATCCTCCCCTCTTGTTACACCATGGTGGGAGGGTGAGATTACAATAGTTACTCCAGTGACCAATCTAGACCCAAAGGAAGTACCCTTTGACCCCAAAGGCAAGTACCCCCTTGGCCCTTCATGGAATCATCTTGTTCCCCCTCAGGTGATGTTTCTAGTAGAGACCCCTTTGCAGCATTTCCTTTGTAATCCTCATTTCCCATCATAGTGGAACATGAGAAAAATAATATAAGCAAATAACCGATTATAAATATGCAGATTAACAGTGTACACATATTATAAATAAGAATAAATGATAAACATGTCTATTGATTATCGCTTTATTTTATTGTATAATTTTTGAACATATTACAAATAGAAATAAACAATAATGAATATATATATTGATTATGTCTTTATCCTAGACTCTATAAATTTATGAACATATTATAAATAGAAATGAACAATCATGAATATGTCTATCAACTATGCCTTTACCCTATTCTATGTTTTTGTGCAGAATCATATCTCATATCATCTCAAATATTACCCGAAGGTATGCAGCCTATGCTTAACCCTTATTTTTCCTAACTGATACCTTATTCTCTTCACTTCTTATCATTCTTATATCTTAATGTTTGTGTCGCCACTTTGACACTTTTCACTCATTTGGACCCTTGCCTATGGATTTTGGACCTTTTTCAACCTTTTTTTACCTCTTTCTAAGCCTTGTTCCAAAGTGTTGTAAGGTGTTGTAAAACATTTTCACACTTTCCTAGGCTTGTCATCACTAAATCAACCCTTTCTTATGCTATAAATGACCCCTTAATGCACATACATGCCTTATTTTAGTGTGTTTTGTGAGACAATCCCAACAAACAATATTAATCATACTTTAATCCTTGACAACTAATGAAAATTGCCCAGGTGGCGATTGGGCGACCTAGTCCCATGTGGCATAAAAATTAAAATAAACTTAAATTTCTTTCAGGATTTTGTCTCTAAAACCCTAAGGTTGACCTGTATGGTGTTATTTTCAGGAAATTTAGGGCACAACTTGTATAAATAAGGAATTTCCCCTCATTTTTGGGGCTCCTAGTTCATTATTCATTCACTCTCCTCTCAGGGTAAGTGCACAAAGATGGTTCCCAAAAAGGGGACTTAAGTGGACAGCTTTTTTCTGAAATCAAGAAATACTGACCTTGGACATGAAATTGAGGATACTTACACTCAAAAATTTCAAATGGAAAAAAAGAAGGATTCAAGTGCTCTAAGTCTACTTTCTAAACTACTAATTTATTTTGAAAATGGTTGAGATTAAGGGGTTCAAACGAGGGACGTACACAAATTGGTGTTGTTTTTGTCAAAAAAACATAACATAGCAACTCTTGTATGACCCTCGTACGATGAATTTTTTTTTAGTATTTTTATAATCGCAGGGGTCAGAAGTTAGCTAACAGTATGTAGTTGATGCACGATTTTTATGATAATTTTTTAATGAATATTTGATTTTTTACTAATTTGCGAAGTGGACATTTCCTGAAAAACAAAATTTTGGCCGTGCTACCCCTACAAATTTTGGAAACTAATTGATTTTTTTATTTTTATTTTTTATAAATTTGTAGAATGGAGTCTAGTTTCTAAAAATGTAATTTATTTGAAAAATCGATGAACAGTTAATTTATCACGAAAAAAATACCAAACACTATTTTTTGGCAAAAAAAGACATACAGATAAAATAAATTATGGATGAAAGGCTTAACATTTTCAAAAAGTGAAAAAAATTACATCGTTGGATAGTTAAGAGAGAACTTAACATTACCCATGTGTTCGATTTTTTCGATATTGAACCACGTGCAATCCTGACGGTGAGCACGAACTTGATTATGAGAAATATGGTAGATTTTTTAAAAACACGTCTTTGGTCATTGGGAATGCCCTCCAAGCCTTTGGGTTGGTATTCCAAGGCAAATACCAAGCCTAAGGCTCGAGAATTTCCAAAGCAAGATATAATACAAGCGCGTTATAATGCGCTCGCGTTATATCTCACTTTTCACATGGTTTTTGCTTCTGCGGCAAACATGTCAACTAAGACATAACGTGAGCGCATTATAACACACTCGCGTTATGTCTTCCTTTATGTTAAATGTTAATATATTGAATGTATGTTGATATATTTGCATGTTTGTATGTACATGTATGCTTGTATGTCATGTATGTATGTATCAATGCATATATATTGTATGTATGCCTCTATGTATGTTAGATTGTATCTACACATGTATGTATGTATGCTTGTATGGATGTAAGATTATATGTACATATGTATTATGCTTGTATGCATCCATTTATGTATGTCTTTAGACGGAGGGAGAATTTAGAGAGAGAGAGTCTGGAGAGATGGAGAGGGGGTGGAAGTGAGATTTTAAGAGAGAGGGAGTGGGAGAGAAGGGGGTGGAGTGAGAGGGACTTACCTAGGTAGGGTGGGAGTGATAGAGGGAGGGAGAGGGAGAGAGAGAGGGGGGGTGGGAGAGAGAGAATTTAGGGAGAGGGAGAGAGAGAGAGATGGAGAGAAAGAGAGAGTTATGTAGGTAGGGTGCCAAAGGGAGAGACTTGAGAGTGTGAGGGGGGTGAGAGGGAGAGACTTGAGAGATAGGTAGTGAGAGGGAGTTTGAGAGAGATGGAGTGGGAGAGAGAGAGGGAGTGGGAGAGAGGGAGTGTGAGTGAGAGACCTAAGAGAGGGAGAGGGTGTGGGAGGGAGTGACCTAATAGAGGTAGAGAAAGAGGGGGGTGGAGTGAGAGAGACTTATCTAGGTAGGGTTGGAGGGATAGATAGAGAGAGGGGAGAGAGACAAAGAGAGAGTTACCTAGGTAGGTTTCCAGAGGGAGAGACCTGAGAGAGAGAGGGGCTGGGAGGGAGAGACATGAGAGGGAGGGAGAGAGAGGTAGTGGGAGGAGAGAGTGGGATAGAGTGGGAGGGACATAAAGAGAGATGGATAGACGAAGCGAGAGAGGGTGGTAGGGATTGATTGAACAAGAGATACGTAGAAAGAGGGAGATGGTAGATAGAGACAATTAGAGAGGGTAGGAGGGAGGAAAGGAGGGAGAGGTGAGATGTATAGATAACGAGAAAGTGATAGAGGTTGAGGGTATAGGGTTGAGGGATTAGGGTGGAGGACCTATAGGGTTGATGGTTTCTAGGGTATTAGGGTTTAAGGGTTGAGGGTTGAGGGAATAGGGTCGATGGTAGAGGGTATTTGGTTGAGGGTATAGGGTAGAAGGTTTAAGGGTTTTGGGTTGAAGGGTTTAGGGTTAAGGGTTTACTTGGTTGAGGGTAGAGGGTTTAGGGTATAGGTTTGAGGGTATATGGTTGAAGGATTAGGTTCAGGGTCCAATGTAAGGGTAGAGGGTTTAGGGTCTAAGGATTGAGCGTTGAGAGATTAAGGGTTGAGGGTTGAGAATTGAGGGTTGAGGGTTTGATGTATAGGGTAAAGGGTAGAGGGTAGAGGGTTTAAGGGTTGAGGGTTGAAGATTGAGGGTTTAAGGTATAGGGTTGAGGGTTGAGCGTTGAGGGTCTAATAAATAGGGTAGAGGTTATAGGGGTTGAGAGATTAATGATTAACGGTTTAGGGATTAGGGTAGAGAGTTTTCCTGGATTTCATAGTATAAGGGTTGAGGAATTAGGGTTGAGGGATGGGTTTAGGGTAGAGAGTATTGGGTTGAAGGGTTGAGGGTTGAGGGATTAAGAGGGTATAGGGGTTGAGGGATTAGGGTTTAAGGGTTGAGGGTTGATGGTTGAGGGATTAAGAGGGTATAGGGGTAGAGGGATTAGGGTTGAAGGGTTGAGGGTTGAGCGTTGAGGGTTGAGGGATTAATAGGGTATAGGGGTACAGGGATTAGGGTTGAAGGGTTGAGGGTTGAGCGTTGAGGGATTAAGAGGGTATAGGGGTTTAGGGATTAGTGTTTAAGGGTTGAGGGTTGAGGGTTGAGGGTTGAGGGTTGAGGGATTAAAAGGGTATAGGGGTTGAGGGATTAGGGTTTAATGGTTGAGGTTTGAGGTTTTAAGGATTAAGAGGGTACAGGGGTAGAGGGATTAGGGGTGAAGGGTTGAGGATTGAACGTCGATGGTTGAGGGATTAATAGGGTATAGGGGTAGAGGGATTAGGGTTGAAGGGTTGAGGGTTGAGCCTTGAGGGTTGAGGGATTAATAGGGTATAGGGGTAGAGGGATTAAGGTTGAAGGGTTGAGTGTTGAGGCTTGAGGGATTAATAGGGTATAGGGGTAGAGGGATTAGGGTTTAAGGGTTGAGGGATTAAGAGGGTATAGGGGTTGAGGGATTAGGGTTGAAGCGTTGAGCGTTGAGGGTTGAGGGATTAATAGGGTATAGGGGTACAAGGATTAGGGTTGAAGGGTTGAGGGTTGAGCGTTGAGGGTTGAGGGATTAAGAGGGTATAGGGGTTTAGGGATTAGGGTTTAAGGGTTGAGGGTTGAGGGATTAAGAGGGTATAGGGGTTGAGGGATTAGGGTTGAAGGGTTAAGGGTTGAGCATTGAGGGATTAATAGGGTATAGGGGTAGAGGGATTAGGGTTGAAGGGTTGAGGGTTGAGGGATTAATAGGGTATAGTGGTAGAGGGATTAGGGTTGAAGGGTTGAGGGTTGAGGGATTAAGAGGGTATAGGGGTTCAAGGATTAGGGTTGAAGGGTTGAGGGTCGAGGGTTGAGGGATTAAGACGGTATAGGGGTTGAGGGATTAGGGTTTAAGGGTTGAGGGTTGAGGGATTAAGACGGTATAGGGGTTGAGGGATTAGGGTTTAAGGGTTGAGGGTTGAGGGATTAAGAGGGTATAGGGTAGAGGGATTAGGGTTGAAGGGTTGAGGGTTGAGCATTGAGGGTTGAGGGATTAATAGGGTATAGGGGTAGAGGGATTAGGTTTGAAGGGTTGAGGGTTGAGCGTTGAGGAATTAAGAGGGTATAGGGGTTCAGGGATTAGGGTTTAAGGGTTGAGGGATTAAGAGGGTATAAGGGTTTGGGGATTAGGTTTTAAGGGTTGAGGGTTGAGGGTTCAAGGTTAAGAGGCTATAGGGGTAGAGGGATTAGGGTTGAAGGGTTGAGGGATTAAGAGGGTATAGGGGTTGAGGGATTAGGGTTGAAGGATTGAGGGTTGAGGGATTAAGAGGGTCTAGGGGTTGAGGGATTAGGGTTTAAGGGTTGAGGGATTAAGAGTGTATAGGGGTTGAGGGATTAGGGTTTAAGGGTTGAGGGTTGAGGGTTGAGGGATTAAGAGGGTATAGGGGTTGAGGGATTAGGGTTGAAGGGCTGAGGGTTGAGGGTTGAGGGATTATGATTCTCCCTCCCTCTCTATCTCCCACTCTCCCCTTCTCCCACTCTCCCACTCTCTCCCTCCCACTCTCTCCCACACTCTCTTTCTCCCACTCTCCTCATCTCCCACTTGCCCACTCTCTCCCTCCCTCTCTTTCTCCCACTCTCCTCATCTCCCACTTGCCCACTCTCTCCCTCCCTCTCTTTCTCCCACTCTCCCCCTCTCTCCCTCCCTCTCTATATCCCACTCTCTCCCACACTCTCTTTCTCTCCTAATTTCTCCTTCTCCCACTCTCTCTCCCACTCTCTCCTCCCTCTCCCCACCTCTCCCTCCCTCTCTATCTCCCTCTCCCACATCTCTTTCTCCCACTCTCTTTCTCCCACTCTCTCTCTTCTCCCTCTCTCCTCTCCCTCTCTCGCTTCCTCTCCCTCCCTCTCTCCCTATTTCTCTCCCACTCTCTCTTTCTCCCCCTCTCCCTCTCCCTCCCTCTCTCCCTCTCCCTCACACACACACACTCACCTCTATCTCCTCTACTATAAGGGTGCAGTGGACAGATATAGAATTAGGATAGAGGGTATAGACAAAGAGGGAGAAACTAAATATATTAAGAAAACCATATTTCACATAACGCACTCGCGTTATAACACGGCCATGTGTTTTACTCCACTAAAAATGGTTAAAAATTCTATATACCCATGATTTCAAGGCCCACAGTTTGCATATTCCCCTGGTTTTGCGTGTGCTTTGACAAAAAAGTTTCTTTCTGATGATGTTGTGAAGTGTGCAAGCATGTTTTTCACATTCCATCACATTTTCCATGATCTTTCTACCACCTTTGCATGAAATAGCAGAGTTTCCACGTTGAAAGACATATAGTATCAATTGAAGTTTGAATTCCATTGAAAACTGATATACAATTGAAGTTTGGAGGGGAACAAGCTTTTGAACAAGTCGAATTGTTGTGGAGTTTGAAGAAAGAAGAAGCTCTTAGCTAAGGCTACATAATTGGGTTGAACTCCTCCATTTGAAAGTTTGGTTTTTTAGGTATGTGAAGTCTTTACACATTTTCTTTCATTCTATTATGGCTTTCTTTCATTTTTGTTTTTCATTATAATTTATATCCTTACATTGTCATTGTAACTATATTTCCCTTCACACCACATTTGATTCATATACTCAAATTAGCATTAAGAGTTCCCAATTCCTTAAGGACCTTCAAAACACCTTGAAAATCTTGAAAATAACTGATTACAATCAACTAGATTCCTCAAAACATCAACCAATGATTATGTCATTCACAACTTGTCTTAAATATTCCATAATGGCACCACTGTTTACAAAGACAAACTATAATTCTTAAGAAACAACCAAACCATTATTTGTTTAAGAAATCTTTGTTTGAGTTAGTACAACAAAAATGAAACCTTTCAGAAGTCTTCCCTTACACACAAACTTAGTTCCTTTGTTCACTGTCCACATTACTAGTAGCCAAGCATCTGCAAACTGTCACATGTATCTCCCAAACCATGCACACACTTCAGACTGTGATACTCATTTTTGATGCAGAGTTAGAGGATCCAAAACCATTCAAGATGTCAAATTTCCTTCAAGAGGCATCTAACAAGATTAAAAAGGCCTTATGGACCAATCCCAACACTCGTCTAAGTTGGACAACAAACAGAAACACTATTTCCCACTTTTCACCCTTGGAATCTAGTAGTAGTGCAAAACCAATTTTGGGCCCTTAACTCCAAAACACTAGGAAAATAAAAGAATGATTCTAGCACCCATTTCAGAGTTGCAAGACATACCTTAACCCATCACATGACTCCTTTGGGGAAACTTTAAGAAAACTGACCTTTTCACTTTTTTAGGCCTCCAAGTATGCCAATTTTACAAAGGAACTACCCTTAGATCCTCACACCAGACATCCAAACCCAAAAAAATTCTTTAATTAGGTTTCAAAATAGGATATTTTCTAGGTCCTAGGACCTTACCCACTCAACTAAGCTTCCAATACAAAAACCCCCATTTTTCAATGCAAACAGGGAGGGTTTATAGAAACTCCTATACTCGGGCCTTCCCAGACCATTCCAAAGAAACAAACATATTCAAAATACCCTGCACAAGGTCAAAAGTTCATTACATAGACCACTTCTTCAACACTTTTTCAAAATCACTCCTTGGTTCCTCAAATTCTCATGGAAAAGTGCTTGTTTCAACCTAAGAACCCCATCCTATTGTCATTAGTTTCATTCCAAGGAATGTTAAATAGTAAAATACCCTACTCTAAAAATGTACATGTCATCCCACTGAGAAAAAATTCATAATAGTAGGTGGGATGGTCATTTCATAATTAAATCCTACTCAAACCCTTGACTAGCTTGAAATGAGCAGTTTCAAAAAATTGTCAATTTCTCCCTTCAAACGTACTGTTAAGCCCTAAGAACTGATGCATTAAAGAGTTAAGACATGTGCCTACAATATTATATTATTTTTGTATCAAGGGGAGGCTATACAGATCCGTACAAGTGCAGGAATGTGCAAAAAAACCAGTGAATTTCTGGAAAACAACATTTTTTTATCATAAAAATGGATTTCAAAATGAACAATACTCCTCCCTTCGAGCCAATGGAGGTTGTTTAAACCTTTTTCAATGAAAACCAACTCCCCCCAACACCTATAACTAACAAACAACCACCTTTGAAAGCATATAAAAACTTTGTCTATGCTTCCATAGTTTGTACGCATTTGTCTATGGTAGGTTAACTTTTGTACATGATGATTGTAAGTATTATTTAAATGAATCCTTCAATGACATATATTTTTCAATTAACTTGAATGGATACATTTTTTTTAGGAACTAATATTTGTCTCATTACCATGGTACAGATAAAATTATCCGCCATGCCAAAGAAAAAGATAAAGAGGAAACTAATAGATGAAGAGAACGAAACCTTCAAAGAAAATGAGAGAGTTCGAGTGGCGACATATTGTGAAAAGAAGAAATTGGAAATGATTGATGAAAACAAGCCGATTGTAGAGGAACCTCAACTGTCAAAAAGAGAATAGGAATTGGCAGCACAAGAGGCACGAATGCGAAAGCATCATTGTAAGAGATTCAAATATCGTAGTTGGAGACACACCCTCAACGACAAGTGAATATGAAGGGACACCATTAAGCACAAGGGAATATGGAGGGACACCATCTAGCACAAGTGAATATGGACGGACACCATCTATTGCAAGTGAATATGGAGGGACACCATGTACCACAAGTGAATATTGTTGGACACCATCCAACACATCTCAAGTTGAGAGTACATCATCACTCAGAATTGACGAAGAAGGTATGCCATCATCCCCATGTGAACCTCAAGGTATGTCTTCTTCTCCACCCTCAATTGAAGGTATGAAATCTAGCCCACCTCAATTAAATATTGATGAAATTCCTAATGTTGAGATGTATGTACCTAGGAGAACACCACCTAGAATTTTGCGTAGAAAGCCAAAGTATTTGATTAATATTGATGATGAGATTTTGTAGCACATGGAAGGTAATATTTCAACATGCACTTGTAGAAGATATGCTGATAAGATTTGGGAATGATTCTTTGAAAGGCTAAATGAGACTACAATATGTCAACTATTTCTTGAAATGATGCGGGGTGTAAAGTATAGGAACATCATGAAGACTCTTGGGTTGAGAACATCAAATGCATCGAGTAGAGACACTATTGTGAAGAAACTAATGGATGCTTATGAGAGTGTGGGTAAGACCTCACACTCAAAGGATAGTAATGTCACCTGACGTGTCATTACATCGACTTTGGTAATTTTTCAAACAAAGAGACCTCATCTAATTAAAAAGACTAGTGAACAAACGGGAATTAGTAGAAAAACTTTATCAAGAGCCATTCAAAGGCGGCAAAGAATTGCGGGAAATGATTCAAATAAATTATGGGCATTCTCGGGGAGACTATCACGAAAAGATAAAAAAGTTGTCGAAGCCTTGAGAACACTAATTAAAGAGTATTGGAAGAATAACACAAGGCCATCTCTGAATCAAAGGGATGTGGTAAGTGTTGTCCTCAATTTTTGAATTCTCAAAATTGGACAACCCATATGAAATTTTGCCTAAAATTTCTTCATAAATCTCTATGGAACGCATTTCGAGGCACCAAAATTCTCTAATTGAATTGTGCAGCCTTTGGTATCCATCCTATTTTGCCTTGTGAGAAATTTGGGAACATTTCAACATATTTTTCCCCTTGTTTTATCCAATTTCGGGATTTTTGATCACCATTGCAAATAGTGATCTTTTTGTGTTAAGGCACACTTTACGAGATGAAAAATCTCTATTTCAGATATGGAAATTATTCCTTGGGTCATTTTCAATCTTTGCTCCAAATTTCATCGCATTCCAACTTCATTTGCCTTCTCTTTGAGTCATTTTTTCTTATATTTTGGGTCAATTTCGGGTTTTTGAGGCTTCACTGCAAGTAGGAACTTTTTGGCTTCATTGCAAGTCAATAATAGGAACTTTTTGCCTTCATAACAAGTTGTAGGAACTTTTTCAATAACTTGCAAGTTGTAGGAACTTTTTCAATAACTTACAAGTTGTAGGAACTTTTTACTCACTTTACATGTTATGTTCAAAAAGTAACTTGCAATGAGCTCTAAAAATCCCGATTTCACTTAAAAGTGAAAAAGTAACTTGCAATGAACTCTAAAAATCCCAATTTCACTTAAAAGTGAAAAAGTAACTTGCAATGAGCTCTAAAAATCCCGATTTCACTTAAAAGTGAAAAAGTAAGATTGCTAAAGACTCTAAAAAGTCTGACCCTTCATGAAAAATTGCTAAAGTCATGAAAAAAACTGAAATTGCAAGTAAAGGGCATTTTTTGAAGTTATTTGTTATATTTTTCAATTGCAATGAGCATCAAAAAACCCAAAATGAGTTTTGCAAGTGTTTTTTGTGGATTTTGTAGCTTTCTCTTGCTCATATGTACCTCGATTGAAGAGATTTTGGCATGAAGAACACTTGGCAAGGTCTGCAACTTTATTAAATTCCCCATTTTTGCTCTACCACTGCCCCATTTTTGCAGATTTGAGTTTGTTCTTTGTTTCTTTTTATTTTTCTATTTTTGTTGCTTTAAACCTTTTGTTCTTGTGTTGCCTTTCTATGGAGATTGAGATTGCATATTATAAAAAAAAGTGTATGGCTGAAAATGCGTTTTTCCACTTCACACACCCTTCATTCATTTCTCTTTCATACACCATCATACTTCATTCGCCCTTCATTCATAAAAATGTTTTTCTCTCTCTTTCATTCGCCTTTCCATTTCATTTTTCATTCACTTGCCTACATTTCATATTCATTTGCCATTACCATTTTTCTTCATCATCATTATCATTTTCTACAAAAATGATGCCCTTGGCTGAAAATCGGGTTTTCATAATCTGATTACAAGTAGGAGATTTTGACCAAGGTTACAAGTTAAAATGATAAACTTGCAATGACCTCTTATTTTTCCTACTTTGCACTTTTACTTGCAATGGCTTCCAAAAATCCTGATTACATTATACCTTACTTGCTGTCAGCCTTCCAAAACCCGAAATTCACTTGTGAGCCCATTTTTGCATCAAATTATCCCTTCCCTTGTCAGTCTTGTTTACACACATGATCTATCAAACCAATAAATCAAGGCATGGGCATTGTTTTATAACAATTTCATCTTGAATGAGGTGTTATGGGTTCTTGAACAAAAGAAGAAGACATACAACAGTAATTCATGGAGCAGCTCGAAGGTCAATAATCCTCATGAAACCATCTAGGGACAAAGTGAATCAAGCATGGAAAAAGGATGCAACGAAGAGAAGAACTTCCTAAAGAAATGGTACTACTCCAAGCCTGTGATAAGGTTGAACTTCACCAAGGACACAAAGATCATTAAGAATGCAAATTCTCATTCCAAGTTCGAGATCTCTTCACCAATCTTGAATACTTCAAGTTCTAAAATCTTGAAGCAGCATGAAGATCATCGCAGATGAAGGATGATGTAGTTAGAGTCGTGTCTTGGACACTTAAAATAATTTCAATTATGCATTTTGTTTTCGACAAACTACATGTAAAAACAAATTTTGTAATCGCAAGTGTTTCTTTCACTTGCAGCTTTGTAAATTGTCATTACATGTAATCAAGTTACAAGTCAGATTACAATAGGACTTGTAATTTGGAATAAGTCAATTGCAAGTAGTTGGCCGGTTGAGAGATTTTCTCAAGTTTGTTGAGATCCTCCCACTTTTTTCTCTGGACCTCTCTCCTATAAATACTTAAGAGGGTCCATTGTAATTTTATATCTTTTTTGGCAAGCAAGAAAACTCTGCAGAATTTTGTAATTATAAAGACTTTGAGCTTTATAATTACAAGTTGTTCATTTTCAAATAATATCAAAGAGTTGCAGATTTCAGACTTTGTGTTGAATTCTCACTTTGTGTCCATTGTGTTCTTATGTCATTTTGGGGCATTGCTTTGTGATCATTTGAAAATTGAGAAAGATTGCTAGGGAGAGCTTCAATTAATATATTTTCAGACTTTGTGCTATCAATATTGAAGATTGAATTCATAAATTAGAAGTTAAGAAGAATCAAGTCTTTTTGCTCGTGACGATTCTCATTCATAATAGTTAAATAGATACATCATATTTTCAGACTTTGTGTTGTTATATGTTGTATATTATCATTAGAATTATCTTTTAAAAGGGTAGATAGGATTGCAGATTTTCAAGACTTTGTGCTTGAGGTTGTTTTCCCGTCCCGAAGGAAGTGACGGAAGTCTTTGAGCTTTCAGGAAACTTCATTTCCTTTCTACTGATTTTATTTGCAAGCTGTTGTTATAGTTTATTTAGAAAAGTTCATGTTACTTTTCTACGAAGATAAAAGAATTTAATCTCTCCTGAAACAAGAGGAAAGATTATCGTTCCACCCATATTTGTTTTTAGTTATTTAGATAGGGGGAGCCTTCCCTTAAATAGGAGAGTTTAACTCACACACTGTGTTGAAATCACCATTTTGCTAAACCTCCTAAGTTTACAAAATATTTAACCAACAGTAAGAAGGAGAATCAGTAGTCAGAATCGTGAGCCACATCCAAAGCATTTTTTGGATATGACTCAAACCCAATTTTTTCAAAAATTTGAAAATAATTATCCTCAAATTAGTATTTCTCAAAGATTTTTTGAAATTCTTAAACATTTTTATGTCAAGATAAATCACACATGCACTACTTGTTGTTGTAGACTACATATTGAATTTTCTAACCATTATGATGTTTATCGCTCTATATGTTAGATTTGCATACTAAGGATATTTTGCAAGATTGTGGCATACAAGCCCCACCAAAATCTTCAAGAGAGTTCTTATCAAAAAAATTATGTGAAATAGAGGATGGCCAGATATTCTATAGGACAGCATGCTTGAATGGTTCATGCGAGCGTTGTGGTGGCTTCCAGCGTATGCTAGTATGTCAACATATGGAAAGCACAGATGAGGTGAGACAAAAACTAGTAGAGTTCGGGAAGTATAAAATAGTGGCATATGCTACAAAATATGGGTCTCAAGCAAAAAGGTGTGAGTTGGTTATTGAGAAGATTCCAGTGTACCAATTTATGACCACATTTCATGACAATATACCATCTGAGTATGCAATGCATACCCATAGAGCCTGATGGCTACACACGCATTTCAAGCTATGCAAGGACACCTTTCCAATTGGAAGCATAGTATCCGTGGTTGACTTTGCAAAGAACTACACTCTACAGCCACAACATGAGGTATAGTCATAGTAGTACAACTCCACACAAGTTTCGATATTTGTACACATAGCATTCATTCATGCATCTAATAGTACAAATGAGCAAAGGAAGGTATTGAGGGAGTACCACTTTTACATTAGTGATGATCACACGCATTCTCCAGATTTCGTGCAAGGTTGCTTCCAGAAGTTCTATAGTGGTTTGGCTCAGAGGGGCTTAGAATACAATCAACATATAATATGGTCTGATAACTATGCATCACAGTTCAAGAACTCACGCATGTTCTACTGGTTGTGCAGGATGCATGTCATTATAGGTATTAAACATATGTGGAACTTTTGTGAGGCCGGACATGGAAAAGGGGAGCATGATGGTGCAAGAGCATGCGTGAAAATAGCATTAGCATGAGAAGAGTTAAAGTATAAAGACAATGCAAAGTTGACAGATGCAAAATCAATCGTCGAGTGGTGTAATGCTTTGATGGGTCCAGGTAATGAAGGTACATCTTCAGTTCGTATATTTTTTTGGTTGATGGATGATACTAACATTGCACCATATGAAGACTATTGTACACTAACAGGATCAAGTGAGGTACACTCTTTCCTTAGCTCAAATGAAGGTTCATGGAGTATTGATACACGAAAGATGGCATGATTTTGTTCTTCATGTACAATGCAAGCCTAGAATTATTGTGAGTCAAGGGAGTGGGTTGACAAATGGTTCACAAGTTATCTTAGCACACTTCACACATATTGCCCTTTGACGGCATTGGAACTGACATAGATGGAAGCATCGGTCGACTTTGACCACGTATAAGATCGAGCTCAACCAAGTGATATATCTACTTGCTTAGTTGTTGAAATTCCATATCGTTATCTTACTTTGTACTGTATTTGTAATGTTGACAAATTTCAAGGATTTCCTACACATATCAATGTAGGGCATGTTTATGCAGTTATTGCAGATGAAGACAATGAAGAGGGAACAAACTATTACTTGTGTCATTGTGTTGAGGCCAAAAATAAATTGGAGGCCCCAGTTATTGATAGAGAAAACATCGAATACCCTACTTGCTCAGTTGTGGTTACTGGAACATGGCTTAGAAGGTACCCACATTCAAGTGTTAAACATTGGCTATTTCAGGACTTTGACATGCATCATAAGATTCTTCATTACTCGAACCTTGTCATGGCATCCAATGTTCATTTGACCAAATATGGGGGTAGACCTTTGAACAAGTCCTTGTGGAAGGTCCGTGAGTCTGACCATGAGGCTATACTTGACACAATAAAGAGTAGAGCAGACCCGAATGGTTCATTGGATTAATTTGTAAGTATATGCACATTGGTTCTTATTAATTTATACTTGTATGCACATTAATTTGTTTGATGCCAATGCTATCATCTTCTTTTATAGTGATTGGTGTCCCCTTGCAAAAAATGCAGATATACGAGCCATCCAAGAGAATGTCAACCAGAAAAGCAATACAACATCCTTATTTTGATTATCTTGACAAATTTCAATCAAGATTTTAAGCCATTAGAAAAGTGTGTGCAAAGCTTGGTGAGGGAATTTCAAGTTATTCATTTGAAGTTAACCTTATCATGAGCATCTATGATGTAGACATTATAAGAGCATCTGAAATTTCAACTTACTCTATTCATGAGAGGTGTTGTGTGCAATAGGTATGTTGGAATTCCTAGTGAAGATGTATGACCAGGAGTGACTAAGTTGTGAAACTTGCATGCCTATTTGTAAGTGTCTTCCATCTATTTTTATTTCATTTCCATTTTGGATGCTCTTTCTTTTTCTCTTTTACTTTGCATATTTGTAAGTAAACTACTAAAAATTGATTGATCTCTCATTGCAGAAAATGTTGATTTAAGAGCCATCAAAGAGAATCTCAACCGAAAAATCAATGCAACATCATTATTTTGATGATCTTGACAAACCTCAATTTTGATTTCAAGCCATTATAAAAGAGCGTGTGAAGCTTAGCGAGGGAATGCCAAGTTACTCAATTGAAGTTAACCTCATAATGAACACCTATGATGTAGACATTTAAAGAGAATCTCGAATATATGAGTGACATTGTAAAAGATCTGTGAGAATGAAGTGTTTGAGGCATTGTAGTAAGATTTACTTACATAATGACAAACTCTCATATCCACAATTGTAATAAGATCTACTTACATAATGACAAACTCTGAGGCATTGTAATAAGATTTTCTTACATAATGCATTGTTGGGGCAACAATTATCATGTATCCAAACCCTCAGATCCACAATTTGTCTCAGGACAAACTCACTCCACCATGCCAAACCAAAACCCTTATTTTATGCAATATTTTATCAAACCCTAGGGTGAAACCTCATTTTTCATGCCCTTTTCCATCAAAATCTATAGGGGTAGCAACATAAACCCCATAAAAATTATTCCCTTTTACTTATAAATTTCTTGTCTGATCCTACAGGATCGCGTTGGGCCCCTCTAGAAAAACCTCTCTCAGTTTTTCTTATCTCGGAGTGGTTTTTCCGTGGTGGCGGATTTTCACTTCATGGAAAAAGTGTTAAAATCAATTTGTGCAAAGTTGCAAAGTGGTACAACTTTCGTTCTACAACTTGTGTGACTAAGCGGACTGTTCCAACACGTACGAATAGGTATTTTTATGCTAGGCATGGTCCTCTTTCACACTGAATCACGTGAAATCGCTACGAGCTATGTTCCATGAGATCGATCCCTTAAGGGTCTAAAGTGCAAACTAGCTGCAAACTTCAACATGCTATTACTTGGATACCATGATGCTTAGAAACTTCTCGTCTAATCCTACAGGATCACATTGGTCCCCTCTACAAAAACCTCTCTAATTTTTGGCTATCTCAGAGTGGTTTTCCCGTGGCGGCAGATTTTCACTTGATGGAAAAAGCATCAAATGCAAGCAGTGCAAAGTTACAAAGTGGTGCAACTTTCATTCTACAACTTGTGTGACCAAGCGAACTATTCCAACACATCTGAATAGGTATTTTAATGCTAGGCATGGTCCTCTTTCACATCGAAACAAGTGAAATCGCTCTGAGCTATGTTCCACCGAATCGATCCCTTAAGGGTCCAAAGTGCAAAATAGCTGCAAACTTCAGTATGCTATTACTCGGATACCGTGATACTTAGAAAATTATCGTCTAATCCTATAGGATTGCATTGGGCCCCTCTACAAAAACCTCTCTCGATTTTGGCTATCTCAGAGTGGTTTTCTCGTGGCGGCGGATTTTCACTTGATGGAAAAAGCATCAAATGCAAGTAGTGCAAAGCTGCAAAATGGTGCAACTTTCGTTCTACAACCTGTGTGACCAAGTGAACTATTCCAACACATCCGAATAGGTATTTTTATGCTAGACATGGTCCTCTTTCGCACCGAAACACGTGGAATCGCTCTGAGCTATGTTCCACCGAATCGATCTCTTAAGGGTCCAAAGTGCAAAATGGCTGAAAATTTCAACATGCTATTACTCGGATACCATGATTCTTATAAACTTCTCATCTAATCCTACAGGATCATTTTGGGCCCCTCTACAAAAACCTCTCTCGGTTTTGGCTATCTCAGAGTGGTTTTCCCGTGGCGACGGATTTTCACTTGATGGAAAAAGCATCAAATGCAAGCAATGCAAAGTTGCAAAGTGGTGCAACTTTCTTTCTACAACTTGTGTGACCAAGCGGACTATTCCAACACATTCAAATAGGTATTTTTACATTAGGCATGGTCCTCTTTTGCACCGAAACACGTGGAATCGCTTTGAGCTATGTTCCACCAGATCGATCCCTTAAAGGTTCAAAGTGCAAAATGGATTTAAACTTTAGCATGCTATTACTTGGATACCGTGACACTTAGAAACTTCTCATCTGATCCTACAAGATTGTGTTGGGCCCCTCTAGAAAAACCTCTCTCGATTTTGGCTATATCGGAGTGGTTTTCCCATGGTGGCAGATTTTCACTTGATGGAAAAAGTGTCAAATTCAAGTTGTACAAAGTTGCAAAGTGGTGCAACTTTTGCTCTACAACTCGTGTGACCAAACTAACTACTCCAATGCGTCTGAATAGGTATGTTTATGCTAGGTATGGTCTTGTTTCACACTGAAACACGCAAAATCGCTTTGAACTACGTTCCACCAGATCGATCCCTTAAGGGTCCAAAGTGCAAAATGGTTGCAAACTTCAGCATGCTATTACTCAGATACCGTGATGCTTAGAAACTTCTCGTCTGATCCTACAAGATCATGTTGGGCCCCTTTACAAAAAGATCTCTCAGTTTTGGCTATCTCAGAGTGGTTTTCCCGTGGTGACGGATTTTCACTTGATGGAAAAAGCATCAAATGCAAGCAGTGCAAAGTTGCAAAGTGGTGCAACTTTCATTCTGTAACTTGTGTGACCAACCAGACAATTCCAACATGTCCGAATAGGTATATTTACACTAGGAATTGTCCTCTTTCGCACCGAAACACGTGGAATCGCTTTGAGCTATGTTCAACCAGATCGATCCCTTAAGGGTCTAAAGTGCAAAATGGCTGCAAACTTTAGCATGTTATTACTTAGATACCATGATGCTTATAAACTTCTCGTTTGATCCTACAAGATCACGTTGGGCCCCTCTACAAAAACCTCTCTCGATTTTGGCAATCTCAGAGTGGTTTTCCCGTGGCAGCAAATTTTCACTTGGTGGAAAAAGCATCAAATGCAAGCAGTGCAAAGTTGCAAAGTGGTGCAACTTTCGTTCTGCAACTTGTGTGACCAAGCGGATTGTTCCAACACATCTGAATAGGTATTTTTACTCTAGGCATGGTTCTCTTTCACGCTGAAACACATGGAATCGCTCTGAGCTATGTTCCATCGGATCGATCCCTTAGGTTGGAGGAGTCTAAAGTTGCAAATTTATAATTTGCTTAAAGAAACAAATTTGAAATGCAACGGTTACTTGTTTTGAAAGTTGGTTTTTAATTAGTTGAGGGCGTGGATTAGTTACAGAAGGGTGTAAAACACCATGTAAAGCCTTGAGAGGCTCGAATGGAGGTTGTTGATAAACTTTTGGAGAAGATCTAATAAGAATTATTCACACTGTTCTTTGTTTTTTAGATTTTTTATACAAACTTATTGATCCCGTACTTGGTATGACCTCTAGCTTCTTGTACGGTCCCAAGGCTGACATGGATTAAAAGAGGGTTTAGTTCACAAGAACCCATCTCTCATGATAATGAATGGCCCACTTAGCACTCATTGCATCTAGCTAATGCTCACAGAGGTGAGGCACTAGGCCTTCCCGGGAGGTCACCCATCCCAGTAGTACTCCAGCTCAAGCGCTTAACCACAAAGTTTTTTCCCCAAGGTTAAGCCCACTTAGCTTGCAATCCCATTTGCAAAACCTTCAGCAAGTGTTGTGCCTTATGAAACATTCATTATAGAGCCCCTTTAGCTCATCAATTGATAAGTAGGAGGTATTTTCTACAATGTGTCAAATTGTGATATTGCTATCAGTATTCAATTATGTAGTTTTCGAGTATAAAAGAGAATAAGAAGGGAAAATCAGGGTAATCAATTTGCAAACTCATTTTTATTATTGAATTACATTTGCGTAAATCGGGACAAGTAACCCTCTTGTGGACTTAGGGTTGCAAGATTTGATCTACAACATGTTCCACTATTTCTTCAGTAGGATCAAGAACACACATAATGAAGGTGTGTTTGCAGCCATGAAAGATTATGGTTCGAACTATCCAGAAGAGTGAAGTTTTATCTCGACCAACCATATATATACTATGGTTTGTTTAGAAACAAGGATGGGTTCTCTCTTCATCGACATATACACTATTCCTCGATGTGTTCACACCAGTGTTAGAAGACTTGGACTCGCCTCAAACTTGACAAGCCAATTTTTTACTTGGACTCGGGCTTGGAGCCCAGACTCGACAAATAGAAAAACCTAAGAAATTCAAAGATTTTTAAGGATTTAAAACTTGTTTCATGCACCCTTTAATAAATAAACCTTAAAGACACAATAGCAATATCAAATAGAAATTACTATGATCCCATACACAAACATACATCAATCACATAAGTATAAGCGCAAATTTTAGCTAAAGGAAATAACACATTTAGATATATAAATATTGTGATATTGCTATCAGGATTCAATCGTGTAGTTTTACAAGTCAAACTCATTGACCCATGATTCATGAGTAGTGGTTCACAAGAACCCATCTCTCATGATAATGAATGGTTCATAAGGAGGAAGATAAATCTTCATACATTTCTTCTATCACAAATGAGATATGTGCTTGGTTTCATGAAGGTCATGAGACAACCATTAATGGGGAGTGGATACATGAAGAACCAACGGAGAATGATAATGGCTTCAGACTCGTTATAAAGGATAACTTCTTTTATTTCAACGATGCAAGAGGTTTTTGGTTTGACTACCAAAACGAGCCTATGAAGAATGCGTGTAACTCCTTTGAACCTTGAGGATGTTCTTACTCCATCTCAAGAATCATGCATTGAGGATGACATAGATCAATGCTAGGGCTAACCAATTAATAATTATACACATGAATAATTCAAGCATGTACATGTCAATAAGGGAAGTACAAGTACTCAAAAACATGTAAGCCTCAAAAAGTATACACACGAATACATAGTATACACAAAATAAAACAAAGTATATGTAAAAATACAAGGTATATGCATGAAAACACATAAGCTACAAAGTATACATTTGAACACACATAAGTCACAAAGTATACACGTAAGTTGTAAAGTATACACTTGAATACACATAACTCATATCTATTGAACCATCAATTTAGAATGCAAATATGGACAGGCATCGATAAAAGATATTTGTATTAACCAAATAGCCATGTAGGCATACATCAATATATGTCGATATAAGTATGAAATATATGTATAAAATAGCCATATAGGCTTATGAGAATGCCATATAGGCATACAATGTCAAATATGTCCAATAAAAAATATGTACAAAACTGCCATGTAGGCATACAACAAAGGGCTCTGAAATCAAAAGTCATTGCTCTCCATGCTTTGGAAATACAATCTTTCCCTTTCCTTTTTGATCGGATGGTGATAGGTTTGTCACTCATTTTTGTTGTGCTCGAGGAGTGCTCCTGCTACTCCTCCTAGGGTTTAGTTCAATGAGAAGTTTTAACTGTTACAATAAGTAAAGACATGAATATATAGAAATTACATTATAAAAAATGATATATTTGACAAAATAATCACTTACTGCCATCTCATGATCTCTCTCCACAAGGGAAATATTCTCACGCCCATGCTCAGGCATGCTCAAGCCCTATATAAACCATACAAATAGAAATTAAACTACGTGAATCAATAATGGTTTGATTTTTCACTAACTAACATCTATAAAAATAAATGTAAATTGAAATTTACTAATTTTCCTCATACCTCTCCTGTCAGAGCCATCGAGGATTGTATAGCAGATGTCACACCAATATCCATTTCCCTCATCAAATTTGGAGGTGTATCATTGTGCAACATCTGAAAATAAAACAACAAATTATACAACGTAATCAACGATGTGCATATAAACTACACAAATCTATTAAGTACTTGATTCATTAGCTAAACTCTTTATTCTATTACCTCTGTGTAGGTTTGAGTAAATCCACCGCCACTAGGAAATGTTCCATCAAAACCTCCAATATTAGTTTGTTCAACATCCAAAATTGCATATTAAATTACCATTCGTAAAACGATGCTATTAACATGCAATAAATTTATAATTGTTTACTAGTTACATACCCTAGCGATAGGTGTACTACAGAAATAAGTTGGTGGGGGCCGGTGTATCTAGTCTCAACACTGTGACCCTGCAATTTTATTAAAATCATAAAACATTTTTAGTTAATCTTACATTTCAAAATTGAAATTTAATAAATTAAATTCAATGAATATGCATTAACTTTTACTTGACTATCAATGCCATATGCCTAATGCAAAATTTCAGCTGTCCTCTCCATCTCCATAGTTGCAGACGGATCCTACGTACCAGTCTCCTGAGTGTCGATGGGGTCATATGAACAAGTAGCCCTGCAAGATTGACACACATGCGTTTGAAGGCCACCACTCAAAGACTCCCCTGGATGGCATTGTAGAATAGGGCTAGTATGATGGATGACACTCTGGGTCAAAGTGTTGATTGCCTGCAATGTCTCTACATCAGCACTTTCCTTCGTGATGGAAGGCATAACAATGTGCTCACGAGGTGGCCTAGCGAGAGCTCGTCTACCTTTCCGCGTAGGATCCGGTTGTGCACCAAGTCTATCCTAAGCTGACCCCCTACCTCTCCCTTGGAAATCCCCCATATCAAAATAATTTGGTATCTTGTTCAATATGAACTCACTGTATAGTTTCCTAAGGAAATATTGCAGGACCTCGCAATTGTTGCACGGTGGGTAATCGAAGACCATGTACCACCTATCATAAAACCGGTCCCTAATCTGTTGGTGGTGGCACCAATGGATAGGAAACCTCTTCACATTGAGGGTAAGATTTTGATTTGTGTGTGGGTCGGTGAATAATGAGCACAAATCACCTTTTGTAATTTTTAAATCCTTTACATCCTTGTATGATAGTTTATTTGCATAATGATCCCTAGTCGTTTGCCTCCTATCTTGCCATCCAGTTAATTAATTGAATCTACATTTTTTAACATATCTTTTAATGAATTTGCTAGGGTCATTCTTTCTGCGGTTGAACCATTTGGATCACTCAACCTACTGATCAAATCCTCAATTTGCTTTTTGTTGTTCTCAATTTCACTCATTAAATTTTGGTGAGTGCCAGGAGGGGGTTGAGTGATTGGTGGAGGAGGTTGATGTTGTGGTTGATTTTAATCTTGAGGATTTGGTTGGTCTTCCTGTTGAGGATTTGGTTGGTCCTCCTATTGAAGATTTTGAGGGTTTGCAGGTTGATTTGCATCTCCTAAAAATTCAAACAAATATATATCAAATTCAACCTAAAACTAACAAATTCAAAACAAAAACCATAGAATCCTTACCTCTCACAGCTCCTCGTCATCGTGGTGCCATTGTTGCGAAGAAATATCAATTGTTGGTGAAGAAATTTGTTGAATTCCTCCTCCTAGAATGCCAGCGCGAAATTGTGGGGGTTTTGGCCACGACTGCAAAAAAAAAATTAGTCAAAATGCTAATGATAGATTTGCATTTGTTTTTTTGCTTTTAATAGTCAATAACGTGAGCACGTTATAACGTGCTTGCGTTATCAATTTGTAGTTGCCGAGCCTCAGGCTCAACATAACGATCCATAACGCGAGCGTGTTATAACGCGCTCACTTTATTGATTAACAAATATTGTTTTGGAGGGTTTCCACATAATTGCTACCCATTTCCATGCACCCGCCCCTCAATCTCTCATCTCTCCTTCTTCTCAAGCAAGCTAGGGTTTGAGTATTCTAAGTCACCAAGATACCTCTCTCAAGAAGCATTCAAGGGTTGAATCTTCCATTGTTGCAACTCAAGATCAATCATCAAGATAAGGTAAAACTCCATTTCTCCTTTGTTCCATGCTTCATTACATCATTTCTCTATTTTGGTTTGATTACTCAAAAGGGGTTTGACTAAGGCAAACCCCTAATCCCTAACAATTAACAAGTTTTCCCTCTTTGTGTGATTTGCAGGTCTTGTAGGTAGATTTGGCAAAGAACCAAGGTGGAAAAGCCTTTAACAACTTGTCCAAGCTCTTCAAGGTTGGAGAAACCCTAGTTGAAGCTTGGAAGACACCTACATATCAGAATTTTCACTTTCAAGACTGGGCAGTTGGAGGAGCAAAAAGCACAGACTGAGAGCTTCAGATCCCACTTTTTTTATCTTCAAAAATTTAGAAGAGGACTAAGTCGCCAAAAATGGTGACCTAGTCCCACTGAAGCTATTTTTCAGATATTTTTAGAGATCTAGATACCCTTTTGGCTGAAAAAGGCTTCAGACCAGTTTTCCAGAAAAAGGACTAGGTCGCCCAGAATGGCGTAAGTGTCCTAGTAGGCTTAAATTCCAGATTCAGCAGCATTTCCAGTCCTCTACAATATTCCAGGTGCACCCCTTCACTTCTCTTAATTTATGTAGTTATGTGTTTATGTTTCTTAGGTCATTTGTACATCACAATGTGTTTTCCAGCATTTCATATTCTTTAGTTTAGCAATAATAAATCATTTCTATTTTTCATTTATAGCACTTAGACACATTCAATCACACACATCACACCTATTACAACCCCCAAACCCTCTTTGAATGAACCCTAAAATGAAAAGGTGTGAAAGAGAGACACATTTCTCAACATAACTTCTAGGTGAAAAACCCTAGAAGCTCATTAGGGAATCCTCTTTCCCTACTTCATTTTTGGTGGTTCAATGTCATAATAGGAAGGTCGCATCTTTTTGATGAGCAATGTCCATGTACATGGACATGTATTTTAGTTAGTGACTAGCATCTATTATTATTCATTGATTACCAATCGGTACATATATTTGAGTGTTGCCTTTCATAGACATTCTATAATTAGTCACTCCTCTTGTCGATTCGTGTAACGATTGATTTATGGCTAGATTTTATATTATATTTTCTCGTGCTTAGTCGGCCAAATTTAATATATTCTTAAATTTTTTAAATGGTGGTCAACCAAGCTTTAGAATGGGTTTATGGAATGGGGTTCTTTTAATTAAACTACATTTGTGGGTTTAGTTGTCATGCTTAGGGATTGGCCTTAGTGATATTTATTTCATTTAATCTAAACGTTCTATTTTATATTTGTTTATTTAATATCTATGACTTCTTAGGAAGCGACATGGGTTAGTTTAGAATATAGGTTATCACATTATTCAATATTTATGAATTTCACATATATCACTATTATAGTTATATTTGCCTTACAATTTTGGGTATTCTATAATATTTGTATCATAATTATAATACTCATCTATGATAATCATGATTAAGATAATAACATGGTTAAATTGTTAATATTATATTTATAATTATAATGTTATCTATGATAATTATAATTATAATGACATCTGAATTACAATCACTCATATTTATTCGATTTTTGTTATTTGTATTCTAATATTTCATATTTGGTGTTAAAAAATTTAGGGGACATGACACACTTCTTCTACAAAAATCTTTCTACTCCTCCTAATAATGTTGACACACTTAGCTCATCAACTAGTCAACCATAGTTACATGACTACTTTCTGCAATAAACATTACCTATCCTACAGTACTTATATCTTACAAGGATCAACTCTTTCAAGATGCTCACATTTTTATAAGCATCCCATGATGGATTCGTGCCTAATTTAACTCAAATATCATGATAAAGCCATGAAAAATATTAGTAGTACAAACAAGAAATACATACAAATTGAATTGTATATTATTTATTGAAGAAGATTACATTATATAATTACATGCAAGCGTGCAATGAACTCTTATAATCAAGGAACTAAATTTGACAATAAAGTGTGATTTATTGACACTTGATTATCTAACTTGGGCACCGGTTATTGCCAACAATATTATTAATACATGTTCAATTCCTCAAATTTATGGCAACACAAAAACATGTGGATATTGGATGCACAATTATCTCTAGTACCTTTTAGAATGGATCAAATAATATGTATCCATCTTGAGCAAATACCCATTTCATTAAAAGTTTTGTGTTTGATAATTTGATAGGTAGAATAACAAAACTAGATTGGAAATTATTTTTATTTAAAAATAATAATGAAATCCTTGCAAAAATTATGCACCATATGATAAGACTAGTTTTTCATAGCAACCCTCCACAAGTAGGCCTTTTGTTCATATAGGTATGATAAATAAATAAGATGTTTTGTTCATTTAAAAATAATAATTTGGTTGCATGGGATGTGGCTTAGTCTTAAGTGTAGATAAAAAATAATGTCAACAACTCTTTTGTGGATGTATACTCTTGTGTTTTACTAGTAAGTGAGGATTTGTGTTGGGATAAAAATTTGACTTTTGTGATTAATTCATTAAGTCTACTTGGAGGATTGATTTGGGTGTTGGAAATTTATATCTATACTTGCTTGGGACCTATTGGTAAGTTGAACTATGAGCCCAAAATTCCTAAGGTATTATAATCTTCCAAGTGTCAGGGTGGTCAAACTTGGGAAGATCACCACAAACATGTCTTCAAGTTGAGCAGCTAAGGACCAATGCTTGATGTTGGTAAGACCTCCTTCACTTCTTGCTTTGCAATACCAAGGGGTGTTTTCCATGAGATGTTGGATGGATGGTCGATAGACTAAGTAATTACCTCGAAACAAACAATACCCATTGCACAATGTATCCCAGTACTAGTGTCACTATATACCTGTGTGCGAGTTTGGAGATATGAGATGGAGAATCTATTAAATAGATAATCTACCATAAAAGTGTCTAAAAATATAATGTACGATAACCCCTTAGATATTTTAAACATTCAGACATGACAACAAAACACACAAAAACATAAAACTGAAAAGTGTTTGAATTGATGTGTTTTGGGGTGTGTTGAGCATTGTGGGAAGAAAACTAGTTACAAATCCGTAACTTTATCCATTGGGAATCAAATCCTTTGAATTCAATAAAACATATGATAATAGAGACCTAGGTGATATCCTAACCAAGGTATTACAAAATACTATGTTGTTTAAAATACACAAGCAAGTTGGGTTCTACATGCACATTCAGAAAAATGATAAATGGTTGAGGAATATTAAGAGAGTCTACTTAGTAATCCTTAGGCATACCCATACATTTCTTTATTATGTTGAAAACATACCTTACAAAAGCTTTGCAATAATTTTACAGCCTTTTTTGGTTCAAAAACTAAACAACATGCATTAGAAATATAATTGAACATACATAAGGAGACACTTAATGAAGGTTGATTTTTCCATTAATCAAACAATCTTCAAAGCTTACAAATTCCATCACAAGATTGGGAAAAAAACCCAGATCATTATAGTATTGAAATAGTTGACCCAAAACTGGAAACTGAAACCCTAGGGCTTCCTACAAGTGTCTTTCTTTTGTTGATGGCTCTAAAATGGATCTTCCTCTTAAAATTATTATCCTCTTCCTTTTGTTTTTTGATAACCTGAAAATGAACCTAAAGCAAATAAAACCCATGGCCAAGTTGTCAAGGGAATGTCAAAGAGTTCCACAATTGGAAAACCCTATTTGCAACCTTTTTCAATGCTCAAAAGACATTTGTCCTTTGTAAATCTAATATGACTAACAAGGGGCATGAAAAAATATTCCCTGACCGATGCCATACACATGCATTCAATGATCATCATGGTTGAGTGCATCTTGAATCAACAAAAAAACCCTTGAATTTTTTTGGAAATGGTGAGCTAAAAGTGCATTTTACTAGGAAAAGGATCTACAAACATTAAATGCAACATGGGTGCCACATAATTCATTATATCCACTCCAAAATTACTTAAAATCCCTCAAGGAAAATGCCTAGATCGAGCTCAAAGAGTTGCAAAAGTGGGTGAGCCTTGGTGAGGGTAGTTGAAACCAATTTTTAACGACATTTGATTGTTGCAAGATTTCAAACCCTGTCCACCTATAGAAAAATGACCACCTTGTGGTTGTGGCATGAGAGAGCAAACCTGGGAAATAAATCTCATCACTATCTTACAGAGTTTTTAGCCTCAAATGGACCTGCAAGAATCTCAACCCCATTAGGTCAAATTTATAACAGATGCTTGTCCAGTACAAATACAAAACCTTGCAATGCCTTCCACCTTTCCTTTTGACCTTTGTGAAATATTTTCTCATATCTTCCTTACACAAAAAAATGGCTTCCAAGTGTACCACAAGATATCAACCCTCATCTACTTGTCATGTGGATTTGTGTAACACGCTAATCCTTCAATGAAGTAAAAATTCCTAAGTTTTCACTTTGTTAGTAAATAAACTATGTAACAAGCCATTGCAATAAAAAAATTATTTTCTTTATTGATAATATACAAACAAAGATGAAATAACATAATACAATAAGGATTCCATTTCGTTACAATAATTTCACAAGTTAAAATCATACAAGAATGCATACATTTACATACATAGCTCAATGAGCTTTGGAAAAATAGTTGTAAGAAGTTCCAGGATCCTTCCTTTCAAATCTTGGTTTTTTTTGTGCCTATTGTGGAGGAGAAGCATCACTCAAGCACTTTTCTACCAACCACAGACTCTTAATGTGGTCCTCTGCACATCTAACATTAATAGATGGCCCTTCCCTTCGATGAAGAGATTTGTAGAGTAACTGAATAACGACAACCAACTGAGCATAGTGTTGTTTCCTACATAACTAGAACTTGTAAACCCATAATTTGGAACTAGCATGTAATACTGGGTCATGGTGAATTGACAGTGGAGCCAAAGGCAGTCACACTACTTTGGCCAATTTTTTCTCATTCAGTACTTCGAATGAAGGTCATCTATCACATACACTACTCAGGGCCGATTTGACTTAAGGCCATCTTAAACTAGGCATAGGTATTTCCTTCAATGGATAATCTATCACCCTAGAGATAACCTTCACCATTTCTACATACTTGGAATAAATCTACTTTAACAAGTAAGTACACAAGCTCCCTCCCATACTAGATAAACAATCCTAGGAGTAAACTCAATCTATGCTAGTTAAATCAATAACCTAGCTAAGAGTAACTCATATGCCATTCACGTTTAATCATATCTAGTATGTAATACCTATGATAAACACCAACCTCCTATTATAGAGTACATACAAGTACATCATAAAAACAACATAATAGCTTCTATTTCCTTATCAAATCCATTCTAGTTTCCCTAAATGCAAGTACTCATAAAAGATCATTCAAAACATTCATGGAGAACAATCTTTCATAAATAAAATAAAAAGGAAGAATATCCTCATGTTTGTTATCGCTTATCCAATCAATTAACAACAATGCAACTTCTCCAAACAACAACTAAACTGGTTATAGCTTCTCAAGAGACGTCACAATAAACCTCTAATATTTAAGTTGATAGAATACTTCTCTTAAATACATCTCTCTCTCAATATAATATAACTCTCTCTTTCAAATAAAACTGAGTAAACTGGAAATAATGCAAAGTAAAATGCTTGCAAGAATGCACGTCCCAAACAAGTTGTCAAGCTCCACTATTTATACAGTGATTTAGTAACTTCTTAAATCCTACAGTTTAGGCATGAGTTCTGACAACAACAAGCATGCACAACAACACATATATCACAACTAAAAGGTGGCGAACATGTAATCTCATACTCAGCTAAAGCAGTTATAGATCGACCATGTTAATCGACAACAATAAAGACTAATCCAAATCTCCAAATGATAGAATTTGGTTCGCGTTTCATAATGGACATCTACAAGTATAAGGATTCAAAGGTGGCACCAAGCATCAACATTCACCCTCAGAGTTGGCGTGGTTTCCTTCTTATCAGAAACATTCACTATCAAAAATACGACACCATGCTTGTATCAACCAAGTCTCAGCATGAGTCGATTCATATAATAAATCAGTTTGACAAAGTTGTCGACTTGTTCACACGCCTCTACAAATTTCTGGTTTAGGCATAATGGCATGGCGTTTAAATTTGCTAAGTTAAAGAAGATACCCATAAAATGTGTCGACTTAGTCTTCACCAAGTATCGATTTAATAGAGTGAGCTATATTATAGTATATGTGCTCCACTATGTGTGGCAGCAAGAGTAAAACTCGGTCTTGCTAAATACAGTCACAAGTAACTTATAATTAGCCTCTAATAATCAGCCTCTATCATTATTAATGATAGTCGATTTCAAGTAATAGATAATATATTAAATATATATTGATATATATATTATTACATATACGTATATATATATATATATATATTTATATATTTGCACATATATGTATATGTATATGTATATATATATGTTAATATATATTTATATATATCATAAGCCATCAATGTAAGTATACATTCAATATTCAAATAAGTATAATCACAATAGTATTCACATACTAATCACAATATATCGATTGTATGCGTATATATATGTATATAAGTATATGCCTCTATCTACATGTATAAGTATGTATACATATATCGATACATCTATATGGGCATGTCCATTTGCCATCGTATGCGTGTATCGATACATATATACATATGCATATATATATACTATACATATATACATGTACACATTCGATTCACATATATCTATTAACAATTACCATTATATTAATAAAAATTTATGTGTGGTACATCTATACATATACATGTTGTTAGATCCTTTTGACATTAATGTGTATATATATACATGTACTCCATATATGTCCTTTTTATCAATATACCCATAGTAAAACAAGAAAGAACTCCAAAGCTCAAATAGATAAAAATCACCCAATAATGCACTCAAAGTAAACAAGACTCTACAAATGTAGACACATCAACTAAGGATGACTTACCAAATTCCCACTAAATGACACAGCTCAATTATTCTACTGTGGTGTGTGTATGCTCAGATAGATTTTGTTACCAGTTACTTGACCAAGTTCTTCTCCTGAGTGATACTTCCCCTCCGCCTGGAGGAATTGAACATATACCTGCAACCACTAACACATGCCCACGATAGTCAAATGTTCAGAAAATATACAGTATATATCTATTAACAATTACCATTATATTAATAAAAATTTATGTGTGGTACATCTATACATATACATGTTGTTAGATCCTTTTGACATTAATGTGTATATATATACATGTACTCCATATATGTCCTTTTTATCAATATACCCATAGTAAAACAAGAAAGAACTCCAAAGCTCAAATAGATAAACATCACCCGATAATGCACTCAAAGTAAACAAGACTCTACAAATGTAGACACATCAACTAAGGATGACTTACCAAATTCCCACTAAATGACACAGCTCAATTATTCTACTGTGGTGTGTGTATGCTCAGATAGATTTTGTTACCAGTTACTTGACCAAGTTATTCTCCTGAGTGATACTTCCCCTCCGCCTGGAGGAATTGAACATATACCTGCAACCACTAACACATGCCCACGATAGTCAAATGTTCAGAAAATATACAGTATATGTAATACATCACCAAAGTTAGAATATTAATTCAGTAACTATTCAAACACATATATGCAGCACTTTTCACACAACATCAAATGTGATAACATATATTCATAATGCATTGATAACAAAGTGCAAGCATAATTTATTCATCTCCAGAATTCACATTACATTCATATTTACCCTACATAGTAATAGTAAATAGTAATTACACAATTGAGGTGTAACATACTTCCCCCCTTGTGAATCAACATCCCCGATGATTTTATGTAGCAACATAAAATAAACAAACAACATAGTGTTTCAATAATTCTCAAAAGCATCAAGAACATGAGGAAACTTTTGTTGCATCTCGACATAGTCCTCCCAAGTGGTTGAGTCTTCTGCATACTGGTCCCACTAGAATTTACATTACAAGACTTCTCTATTACACAAGTGAAGCTTACGTGTACTGAGCACCTTGATGGGCTCGAGAGTTACCACTTTGGGGTCATGTACTTGTAAAGTAGTCCAATCAATCACATGATTATCACCTGGTATATACTTTTTGAGGTAGGACACATGGAGGACGTTATGCATTCTAGCAAGAGTTGGTGGCAACACAATTTGATAAGATACAAGATTCACCTCCTTTAGAATCTCAAAAGGTCCTACATAATGTGGGGCTAACTTAGAAGACTTTCCAAATTTAATGGAGCTCTTGTGAGGTTTCACTCTCAACAACACTTTGTCACCAATCGTAAAATTATGGGGTACTCTTTTTGCATCAACATAGCTTTTCTATTGGTTGTTAGCTTCAACTAACCTTTTCTTAACAATCTTAACTTGCTCCTCCATTTTCGTTAACATTTCTGGTCCAAGACTCACTCTATCCTCAAGTTTATCCCAACTTATAGGAGTTTGACACTTTCGACCATACAATGCTTCGAAAGGAGCCATCTTTATCGCAGAATGATAAGAATTATTGTAAGAAAATTATACTAAGGGTAAGTAATATTCCCAATTGTACTATTGATCTATACAATACATCCCTAGTAGGTCTTTCAATACTTGATTCACCCTTTCAGTTTTCCCATCTATTTCTGGATGATATGTTGAGCTAATATTCAGTTGAGTCCCTGGTGTAGAAAACAAAGTTTTTCAAAACCTAGAAGTGACTCATGCATCCCTAGCTAAGATAATCTTCTCAAGAATCCCATACAATCTAAACACTTCTTGCACAAATTTCCTTGCTATGACAGGTGCTCCATCAGTTAGATTCTCGAGTATAAAATGTGATACTTTGGTAAGCTTATCTACAACCACAAGAATGACATTGTGTTTATTCTTGACATAGGCAATCCTTACAAAAAGTCCATACTTATGACTTGCCACTTCCCCTCTAGTATATCATGTGGGTATAACAAGCCTACAGGATGATGATTCTATGCTTTCACCCTTTGACACTCAAGACACCTAGCCACAAATCTAACATCTCCTTTCATCCCTTTCCATACTATATTTCTTAACCCTTCTACGTCAGGTATATACATTTTACCCTTATATCTAAGTCATCCATTAGGTTCAAAATGAAAACCTTCATACCTAGAATCTTGTGGATTGCTAGTGAGTGCTTGCTTGACTTGCAAGTAGTACTCATCCTCTTTGCATTTCTACAACACTTGCCCCTTAAAGTTAGTTAGAACTGTTACTATTGTAGCAATACGCCATCTTTGACTCAAAGCATTGACAACCTGATTTTCCTTCCCTTTTATATAACTGATATTGAAGTCATATTCAGATTAGGTTGAGTAAAAAGATACTTTAACCCATTATGATCAGTTTTCATCTCAAAGGGTTTTCCTAACAAGTAATGCCTCCACATTCGTAATGCATGAACCGCAACTGCTAATTCTAAATTATGTGGTGCATAATTCATCTCATAAGGTTTCATCTTCCTAGATTCATAAGCAATTACTTGCCCATCCTGCATTAACACACCTCTTAACCCCTCTCTGGATGCATCTGTGATAATGATAAAGTTACCCTCAGGATTTGGTACTTTCAAGATCAATGGGGTGGTTAACTTCTCTTTGAGTAGGTCAAAAGCTTCTTGACACTTCTCAATCCATTCAAATTTCTTTCCTTTCTTTTGTAAAGAATTAATTGGGAAAGTGATCTAGAGAAGTGTTGTCCTCAATTTTGAATTCTCAAAATTGGACAACCCATATGCAATTTTGCCTAAAATTTCTTCATAAAATTCTCCAATTGAATTGTGCAGCCATTAGTCTCCTTGCTATTTTGCCTTGAGCGAAATTTGGGAACATTTCGACATGTTTTTCCCCTTGTTTTGTCTAATTTCGGGATTTTTGATCACCATTGCAAGTAGGGATCTTTGTGTGTTAAGGCACATTTTATGAGGTATTGAGGTCAGAAAACTTTAGATTTCAATTGATGATCTCCTTGGGCATCCTTTCATCAGCTCCTCTTTTCGTTTTTGTCAAATTCTGAGTCATTTTTCTTGTCTTTTTGGTCGAATTCGGGTTTTTAAGGCAGCTCGGCAAAATAGGAAATTGTAAGTCATAAAGCAAAATTGCTAAAGTGTCAAAAAGTTCCTATGGTGTTTTAAGTGAAATTGCTTAAGTTGTGAAAAGTTCCTACTTTGCTAAAAGTAAAATTGTTAAAACTTCGAAAAGCTCCTAAAATTGCTAAAGTGTCAAAAAGTTCCTAAAATTGCTAAATGAGCCAAAAGTTCCTATTTTTTCCAAATTGTCAAAAGAAAAGTTGTTGAAAGGCTTCAAAAACCTGATTTGGTCTCTTTTTGCCAATCTGAAAATCCCCTCCGTCAAAAAGCATATTTTTCAACATCTTTCATCGTAGAGCATTCTACTTTGAGTTTCAGGCTTAGATAGTGATACCTGGTACTGGCCAACTGCCATTGACGACCTCAAAGGTCCTAACTTTTCTCCTGAAAAAATGAAAACCACCCACCAGCCTTAAACTAAATTTTAACTGAAACCAACTTCACCACTGTGATTGTGATGTGAAATAATCCAATCAAAATTAATTTCAGCCAATTCTGACAAGTTCCTATTTTTTAGGGTTTTGAGCTAAAAATAGATTTCAAAAACCCTAATTTTCAAAAAAATTCAAATTTTCAAATTTTGCCAGTATCTTCTTGGCATCACACTGACTAAAAGCCCATACTTTATTTGCCCAAAAACTGAGTTTTGACCCCATATTTACAAGGTTTAGACCATTTTAAGCAAAATACCTTAATGAAGCAAAAAATTTGGTTTGGGTACGACACAAGGTATGTTGTTTGCTTTCCATTTGCCATTTTTCTCTTCCATTTACCTTGTCATTATCTCACTATTCTTATCATTTTTCCTTCCCATACTTGTAAAGTTTACTTGTAATAATGTTTTTCCATATTGCAAATAAGTCACCTTTCATTTGCACTTGCAATCAGCCTTCCAAAACCCGAAATTGAGTTTTGGCCTCACTTTTGCAGCCCCTTCGTCTCATTCTCGTTACTCCTGTTTGCACACATGACCTACCAAATCAATAATATAAGGCATGGGCCTTATTTTTCAAGCAAATTCTAAGGCTGGAGAATGATACAAAGTAAGAACAACAACATGACGAAGCCACACAAGGAGTTGAACAAGTGACATGATTGAGCATGGACTACTTTCAAGACGGAGATGGAAACATGTTTTCCAAATAGCAGCATGAAGACCCAATCAAGGATGATGTATTTCAAGTCATGTCTTTGGACACTTCAAATAGTTTCAATTATGTATTTGTAATTTAGTTTTGACAAATTACATGTAAAATGGAAAATTGTAATTGCAAGTAATCATATTACTTGCAAAGTTGTAAAATGTAATTACATGTAAATCATTAAAAGTCAAATTACAATAGGACTTGTAATGTTGAATAAGTCAATTACAGTTAGTTAGCGGTTGAGAGATTTTCTCAAGTTTGTTGAGATCCTCCCACCTTTTTCTCAAGGCCTCTCTCCTATATATACTTGAGGAGGTCCTTTGTATTTTTTATCTTTTGGCAATGCAAGAAAACTTTACCAGTTTGTATGTGCACTCTAAGACTTTGAGTTTAGATATAAATTAGATTGCAATCAATAAAAGAGGCAAATTGCTTTCAAACTTTGTGTTGATTCAAGGTGTTATGTGACGACATTTTCTACATATTGATTGTGAGTTTTGTGGTGTTATACAAGAGGGATTCAAGCTGAATTTTGCAGACTTTGAGTTGCTTATTGTGTTTGGATTTTTAGATTGGTTTTCAGATGTGATACTGTAGACTTTGAGTTGTTTGTCACATTTGAAGCTATTGTAGAACGCTCAAGCAAAGGGGGTAACTTGCAAACTTTGTGCTGCTTTTATTTTCTATGTTTGTGCATGTAAAGTGCATCATGTAATTAGACTTTGAGCTGCTATATATTGTACTTGGTTACCAGGAGAGTAAGTTGTCAAAGACTTTGAGCTTTCGATTTGTTTTCCCATCCTAGAGGAGCAACGGAGGACTTTGTGCCTTCATGGAAACTTTGCTTCTTTCTTTACTTCATTAATCATTTATGCTTTCAATTGTGATTCTTTTTTGAAATAAGAGAAAAGGATAATTGTCTTTTCTGGAAAAAGAGAACAAGACAAGAGTTTCACCCAGGTTTAGAATAGATTTGTAGCTAGAATTAATTTCTGAATTGGTAAAATAGAAAGCGAAGGGGGAGCCTTCCCTTTGAAAATAAGAGAGTTTATCTCACGTACTGTGGCTGAAACCACAATTTTATACACTTTCCCAAGTATACAAAATTTTCAACCAACAAGAAGCTTGTGACAAACTTTCTATAATACCCTACTAGACCCATGAAACTTCTTACCTCTGACACATTCTTAGGTACAGGCCACTTAAGTACCACCTTGATCTTAGCTAGATCTATTGAAATTCCATCTACCAAAATTACATGACCTAGATAATGTATCTTCTTCTGGAAGAATGTGCACTTAGAGAGTTTACCATACAACTTATGTTCTCTCAGACGTTGTAGGATGATCTCTAAATGCCTGTAATGTTCCTCATCATTTCTAGAATAAATCAGGATGTCATCTAGGAAAACTAATACAAACTTGTCTAAACAGTCAAATACACTATTCATCAAGTTCATGAATGTTGCAGGTGCATTTGTTAAACCAAAGGGTAAAACAATGAACTCATAGTGTCCATATTTGGTTTTGAACACAGTTTTAAAGATGTCTTCATCCTTAATCCTCAATTGATGATATCCACATCTCATAACTATTTTAGAGAATACGGCGGCTCCCCTCATTTGATCAAAAAGATTGTCTATGTGTGGCAACACATACTTGTTCTTAATCATAGCTTTGTTAAGCATATAATAGTCGATGCACAAACACAAAGAATCATCCTTCTTTTTAACAAAGATGACTGACACTCCCCAAGGCAAAACACTTGGTCTTATTAACCCTTTAGAAAATAATTCATCCAATTGTGCCTTAAGTTCCATAAGTTCAGTGGTTGTCATCCTAAAGGGCACCTTAGAAATAGGTTCATACCTTGGAACTATATCAATAGAGAAGTCAAATATTATTTTCAGAGGCAACCCTGGTAACTCATTTGGAAACACATTCAAAAAATTTCTCAATATTGGATACTTCTCCATATCCAATTTTCTAATTTCATCTATTTCACCATCTTCTAATTTCTGAAAGCTTTTGAATTCCAAGTTATCATGATCTTTTTCCAGTTCTTCTATCTTGACGAAAAATAGTTTACACCCTTTCTTCTTAGCTCTTAATAGTTGCATTGCCATAATTTGATGAATCCTAACCCCTCTAAGTATCCCTTGAAATTTTACGTGATTTCCAAAATCATCTAGGCATTCTATAGTTTTAGCATGACAATCTACCTTAGCCCTATGTCTCCACAACCAATTCATACCTACGATAATGTCATATGATCCTATAGGTGCAACATAAAGGTTTACTTTCATAGAAAAACTAGGTAGTTCTATCCTAACTTCGAATACACATTGTTCCACCTTTTCTTTTGTCTCATTTGCATACTCTACATCCCAAGACATTGCCATGTATCCAACCTTCATATATAATTGCTTAGCTACTCTAGGTGAAATGAAATTATCAGTTGCACCAGTATCGATAAGAACATAAATAGGTAAGCCAAACAAAATACCTGGTGTTTCAACTGGAGTTACTTGATACTCTGCCTAACGATCATCCACAATTGCATGTATCACATACACTACTCAAGGCCGATTTGAATTAAGGTCATATTAAACTATGCATAGGTATTTCCTTCAATGGATAATCTATCACCCCAGAGATAACCTATCACCATTTCTACATACTTGGAATAAATCTACTTTAACAAGTAAGTACACAAGCTCCCTCCCATACTAGATAAACAATCCTAGGAGTAAACTCAATCTATGCTAGTTAAATCAATAACCTAGCTAAGAGTAACTCATATGCCACTCACGTTTAATCATATCTAGTACATGTAATACCTATGATAAACACCAACCTCCTATTATGGAGTACATACAATTACATCATAAAAATAGCATAATAGCTTCTATTTCCTTATCAAAGCAATTCTAGTTTCCCTAAATGCAAGTACTCATAAAAGATAATTCAAAGCATTCATGGGGAACAATCTTTCATTAATAAAAAACAAGAAATAATATCATCATGCCTGTTATCGCTTATCCAATCAATTGAAAACAATACAGCTTCTCCAAACAACAACTAGACTGGTTATAGCTTCTCAAGAGACATCACAATAAACCTCTGATACTTAACTTGATAGAATACTTCTCTCAAATACCTCTCTCTCTCAATAATAGAACTCTCTCTCTTTCAAATAAAATTGAGTAAACTAAAAATAATGTAGAGTAAAAATGCTTGCAAGAATGTGCATCCCAAACAAGTGGTCAAGCTCCACTATTTATACAGCGATTTGGTAACTACTCAACCTATAGTTTAGGAATGAATTTGGACAGCCGCAAGCATGCACAACAACACATATATCACAACTAAAAGCTGGAAAACATGTAATCTCATACTCAACTAAAGTAGCTACATATCGACCATGTTAATCGACAATAATAGAGACTAATTCAAATCTCCACATGATAGAATTCGGTTTACATTTCATAATGGAAATCTATAGGTATAAGGATTCAAAGGTGGCGCCAAGCATCAACATTCACCCTCAGATTGGTGCAGTTTACTTCTTATAAAAAATATCCAATATCAAAAATGTGACACCATGCTTGTATCGACCAAGTCTCAGCATGAGTCGATTCATATAATAAATCGGTTTGACAAAGTCATCGACTTGTTCACACGCCTCTACAGATTGTTGTTTGAGGCATAATGACATGGCGTTTAAAGTTGCTAAGTCAAAGAAGATACCCATAAAATGTGTCAACTTAGTCTTCACCAAGTATTGATTTAATATAGTGAGCTATATTATAGTATACTTGCTCCACTATGCATGACAGCAAGAGTAAAACTCAGCCTTGCTAAATACAGTCACAAGTAACTTATAATCGGCCTCTATCATTGTTAATGATAGTCGATTTCAAGTAATAGATAATATATTAAATATATATTAATATATATACATTATTACATTATTTATATATATGTATATATGTGTGTGTTAATATATATTAATATATATCATAAGCCATCAATGTGAGTATACATTCAATATTCAAATAAGTATAATCACAATAGTATTCACATACTAATCACAATGTATTGATTGTACACGTATATAAGTATATGCTTCTATGTACATGTATACGCATGTATACATATATCGATACATCTATATGGGAATTTCCATTTGTCATCGTATGCATGTATCAATACATATATACATATGTATATATGTGTATACTATACATATATATGTGTGTGTGTGTACACATTCGATGCACATATATCCATTCACAATTACCACTATATTTACAAACATTTACGTGTGGTACATCTATACATATATATGTCGTTAGATCCTTATGACATGCATGTGTATATATATACACGTACTCCACATATGTCCTTTTTATCAATATAATCGTTATAAAACAAGAAATAAATCCAAAGCTCAAATAGATAAACATCACCCAATAATGCACTCAAAGTAAACAAGACTCTACTAATGCAGACACATCAACTAAGGATGACTTACCAACTTACCACTAAATGACACAACTCAATTTAATTGTGGTGTGTGTATGCTCAGATAGATTTTGTTACCAGTTACTCGACCAAGTTCTTCTCCTGGTTGATACTTCCCCTCCGCCTAGAGGAATTGAACATATACCTACAACCACTAACACATGCCCACAATAATCAAATGTTCACAAAATATGCAGTATACATAATACATCACCAAAGTTAGAATATTAATTCAATAACCATTCAAACACATATATGCAATACTTTTCACACATCAAATGTGATAACATACATTCATAATGCATTGATAACAAAGTGCAAGCACAATTTATTCATCTCTAGAATTCACATTACATTAATATTTACCCTACATAGTAATAGTAAATAGTAATTACACAATTAGGGTGTAACAATTTGGATTGCAAATGCAACTAAGATTTATGAACAAAAATTATGCTTGTATGAGAAACCCCATCGATAACATCAACAATGATGTCACAAGAAGAATTGGAGACCTTCGAATGCGATAACGTCACCATAACTTTGGTATTGTATGGTTGTAGGAAGTCGGGCCTTATCAGCCCAAAAAACTTGGCTTTCCAATTTGAAGACTTTGAAATCTCATACGGAAGATGGACCCTGAAGTGCACTTGTGGAAAATTCATTAGCAAGTGCACAAATAAGATTAAATCAGATGCAAAAACTTGCAAGTGTGGATGGACGCATCTGACCCGCAAAGGTTCTAATGGACCAAGAATCTCCATATGATTGTAACTTGTTCATTTTTCATCAAAACTTGGATTGAATCTAACCTATATATAACCATTAAATCCCTCTTCAAGATGCACAAGATTTTGCAACTTCTTCCTTTATCTGAATTTAATATTTCTAATGTGGCTCCAAGGGTTTTGTTTGGGTGACACGTGGCAATTAATAATTGGCCCTCAAGACCTAATTCATGTGAAATTTTCCTCAACACTTAGTTGATCCATCAAATCTTATGTGATGATTGCATGGAAAATGAAGCCAAAAGGTCGTTGTGATATTTCCACCTCCATCAACACTAAGCGGATAAACCATGCCCAAGTGTACCACACAGTATTATTCTCTCCATCCACTCCATGCAAAAAATATATTTGAACCAAATGAAAGTAAGCCAATGTGGTGGTTGAAATGGACTTCAAGATTTGGCACAAGGAGACACTTAGCCACTTTGCAGAAAACTCAATTAAATATTCTTGTCAGTCAACTCACCTTTTAGCCAACTTTGATTTCTACGAACCTTCATTTTGGAAAACATGTTTATTTCCTTTGGTAGAGACTAAATTTTACAAACTAGGACCTTTGTTGACAATACTTTGAAGGAAAGAAATTTCACCAAAATGAAAAGTTCAAAAACCTAGATTATTACCAAAAAGGAAAAGAGAGAACAAGGCCTCTTCAGACAAAATATACTAAGTGCATTTTGGCAAATCAATAGGTTCATAAACTAGAGAACTGAAAAGGTTTGTTTGGGACTTACTTTGCAAAAAATATTTTTCACTTAGGTAAATTTTTGCAAGTTTAGATTAATGATCATGAGGGGAGATACACAACCAAAGGAAAAAAAATCATGGTGACTTAGTATGACATCTCATATTGGTTATCAACTTGGGTGAAAATGACTAGCATAAATTACAACACAAAAATTTGGGGTGCCAACAAGACATCCACTCATTAAACATGTAATCCCATTAAATAAGTTGAATTTAAGATTTTATTCATGCTCTTGTGTGGGTTTTTTTCATATTAGAAATAATTTACAAAAAAGGAGATGTGACAATATAAGGAGAAAGTACTCCATCAACCTGAAGACTACAATCCACATAAAAACCTACTACATCCCACTATAAAACAGTAGCTCAAAATATCATGACAATATCAATAGTAAATATGAAGCATTATACCCAAAAACACTTAACAAGACCAATAAAAACCCATCATTGTTCCCAACAACATCTTTGATTATTATTGTGCTCATATTGATCACACCCAAAAGTACCAATAGGTGGATCAACCTCATTCTCAAGGTTTGGATCTTTCACTACTAGATTATATATGTTATTCATAGTATATTACATTTTCTTCCTCTTCTTAGCTCCAGGAATATTGTGCTTCATCTTGTATAATTTTAATTTAGCCAGTTGTTCCTCTTTTAATTTTATCTTTTCCTGAGGACAAAAGTGAGCTTTTTCACCTCCTTTTTATACACGGTAGTGTCATTCCTCAGTAAAATAAAAACCTTTCCTTCATAATATTGAGCACCTTAAAAACTTACAAAAGTATGCTAGTAATCTAGTGAGTTTGCAATGAAACTCAACAAGGTATCTCTTTTTTCCATGAAATATCTCATCATTCCTCTTTTTCTAGATAAGCAACAATAATTCATTGGTAAAGATAAGCCAAATTTTGTTAAGCTCAACAAAAAAAGATTTAGCATAACCAACTAAAATTTCAAACCAAGTAAATCCTTCTCTATTATCCCAACCCAAACTATTCCCAAGAAAGGACAACCATGGCTTAAAAGAGTATTGATAATAAAAAATGAGGTCAATAGTTTTTAAATGATTACACAAGGAGAACATTCTAACAAGCATGCTTGTGGAAGCTAATTCAACATTCAGAATAATATGTTTCAACAAAATCCATCTAAAATAAGTTTTTTTAGGCTCGACATGAATATACCAAATATTTTTTTAAACACAAAACCCACTTAGCTTCAAGCCACTCAAGGTTCTAGTTCCTATTCAAGCAGTCAATTATTTCCCTTGTATCAACAAGAATGGTATAAATAATTTTATCAAAAATACAATCAAAGAATGTTTTGTTAGACCAAACAAAGTTCACCAAATTTTCTATCTCTGGCTTAATAGTGATGGGAAATCACATTACACAAAGCTCTTTTCAAAACAAAATAAGTTCTCCTTTGATTATGTGGAATTTAAAATTGTATTCTAATACTTTTCTAATATTTTAATCTACCCTCTAAAAATATACCTTTGAGGTTAGAAATGCCTTTTGAGTCCCATATTCTAGCAGAACAACCCTAAGCAAGAGCCAGGGGCTTGTTATTCCAATCAAGATTCCACCACACAAATCTAAAGACAAATTTTTTTCCTTCAAATCTAGAAAATGTAAACATGTTCTTGAAAAAATGTAACATTCTCCCAAGCCTCCAAATATTATTGAGCACACTAGACCCAAAGGGTTTTACAACAAACTTACCAAATAACAAGTCATGGGCATACAACGCTAACCAACTCCTATCTTTTTTTTGGTCTAGAAAGGGCTATATTATTTTTTATCAGTATTTTCCAAGGCTCAAATCCATCAAAATCTTTAAGGATCCACTTAACAACCAATGAAATCCCTTGAATTTATAATATGTTCAACCCTAACCCACCTTTGGACTTAGGAAGGCAAAACCAAGTCCAATTAACATCATGCCTTTTTTGTTACCCTTTGCATTTGACCACATAAAGTCTAAGATATTTTTGAATTTTCTCAAATTGGGCACTACTAAAAAAAAAAAAAAAAAAAATAGCATATAGTGAAAGAAACCAAAACCTTCTAAGTGACATGCATTCTCCCAACCAAGGGCAACATATGAGTTTTGGACCATTTTTCATACTTTTTTTCAATCTTATGAAACATTCATTCCCACATATCCTTCAATGAGGGATTAATATAAAAAGGAATACCAAGGTATTTAACAATGGTATTAGGGTCTTATTGTTGCCAATTATCCTCTTTAATCCACTCAGAGGATTCTTGTTGCCCGTTTAAGATAGTAGATTTACTATTAGAGATCTTCAAACCACTTATTAGATGTAATTTTATTTTAAGTTTATTTCTTTCTTTGTTGAAGTTTCTTCCAAAAAAATTTCATGTCAAACTTCCCTAGGTAGATTAACTCTTCCTGCCTTGTGTTCACAAATTTAGATCTTTTATTTCTTGAATTTTTCTTGTGCAACTTAATAGTTGTCTTCTTATTTCTTGGATCTTTCACATTTCTCCTTGTAAATTTGTATACCTCATCAAACCAAACACTAACCAGAAAGAATTGTTTTTTATTTCTTATTTTTTCTCTTTTGCACTTCCCAAGTGTTCCTTGAATTATATTTGTTCTCATAAGTTTTGAGGCCTTGAAAATTAGTTTTCTCCTTCTTAATCAACCTCTCTAGTGTTTCCTTGAAGATCATACAATTTTATTATGTCAAAAGAATGCCCTTTAGAGGAGGTTGTCGAAGAGACTGAGTTTTCCTTCCATGTTACCTCTTTTCTTACCAAGATAGTGTTAAGTAAATTGGGCTATGGTATGATTTTAAATCCCAAATATTCTCACCAATCATAAGTTCCTAGGTAAGTGCACGAAAATGGTATACAAAAAGGGGGTCAAAAATGACCACTTTTATTTTTGAAATTAGCTAAACTTGAACTTAGATGAGTAAGTTGGTGATTGTGAAACTACCAATTAACACTTTTGAGAGTAATGTGGTAACCTTAAAAAGTGTTGTAGTGGTTTTGAAGATGCAATGGTAAATAAAACCTAACCATAGTCATTTTGAAACATAAGGACTACTGACTAGTTATATTGCAAAGTCTCCCAAATGTATTTTTGTATGCTAATTTAGAGTATCTTTTGTATATCTACAAATTTTGTAGGTTATTACTTTAATTTATATATTTTTCCTTTGATCCTTCTTGGGTTTACATCATGTCGATTTCTTATCTACTTAAATTAAAATGTGCTTGATTCCATCTCCTCTATTGGGAATGAGTTTTTTTATTTCAACTTGTACTTTTAGGGTGGATTTGGGATGGATTTATTGCTTCTTGAGTGTGGAAAGATCCTCCTTTGAAGAAAAAATTCCCCCCCTTTATGGAAAATTTGGTGATGGTATGTGTTTTACATCCCCTTCCTTGTGCTTGTTTCTCTTGTATGATTTTTTCATGCCCAACTTAAGTGGTTTCGATGTTTTTTTCTAATTTCAAGAAAAATTATTTGTAGAGATTATTGAATTGATGAGAAATAAATTTAATAATTCCATAGTGTGTATTTGGAAATTTGCATTTCTACATTAAAATTATGGTGAAATTTTCCTAAATTTTGAATTTCATTAGAAAACAATGATTTCCACACCCTTAGTTTTAAAATGGTATGCCTACATTGTTGAATTTTGATGTTTCAAATTTAAGTGAAAAATGTATTTGAAAATATTGATGTTATTAGCAGCATCGGGCTACTTCTTCTAGTGATCACATTAAGTTGCGATAAATTAAATTATAGCCTATGGCTATTTAATTTATACACATTTGAATTAAATGGATGAGGTCGACCTCTCATTAAATAAAGTGATTCAATATTGGGCCAACCTTCCTTGTTATTATTTTATAAATTATTATTTACAAAGAGTGGTCGACCTCCTTGAAGAGTCACCTTGTTTTGTATAAATACAAGGTGAGGATTGATCATTTGACAATCAAGTCCATCAAGCATAGTTCACATTCCAAGTAGAAGTTTGCACTTGAGCAGCAACGAATCATCTTGCAGCAGCAGGCCGATTTCAAGGAGAAGCATATTCAATTGTATCTTTGCATCTAGGAGAGGTGCAAATATTCATTGTATCAAATTCGGCCATGAGCTGGGCCTGAATTGTAAAGCAGATTTCTGCTCTTATTCCTTCATTATATGAGAGATATATTTGTTGGGATTTTCCCCTCATGTTGGAGGGTTTTCCCAGGGTATCTCGTGTTGTTCATTGTCTCATGTGTTGCATTTTTTGAGTGCTTTCTTTCTGTATATCTTATCATCAAAACACTAACATGGTATCAGAGCAGGTTCTAGAGATCCGATCAGAATTAAGGAAATGAAAGTTGATCATGTTGTTGGGTCTGTATCTGCAATTGGAGTTTGAGGGATGGGTGAATGTGTGAGACTTCATAGACGTTTGAATGCTCGCATTACTTGTTGGAATCGTTATGTGTATACTCCCGCATATCCCTCGAAGAACATTGGTTGGTGTCGTGTGTGTCATGTGTCTGATGCAAGGATTTGAGGAGATTGGCGGAATCTGTCATCATTGAGATTTGGCATTTCACTTATGTATGGAATCAGATATTCGCTATTCCCGTGAAGTTATGGTGTCATCAGATGAACACAAATATTGAAGTATTTTTTGAGTCTTAGCTGGGCGCACTCGAAGTAAAATGCAAATGCAGGCCGACATTGGAGTGAACACCAGATTACGTCTTCATTTGCAAGAAGTGTCTTATCCTTCATTGGCGGCATTGATAAAACTGTTTAGCATCTCTGACATGTCGATTGCTTTCTCTAGTGTCTCAGAAAATTCACACACTCTTCTATGACGGGAAATCAAGCAAATTAATTAGAGTATATCGACTATCGCAATCTTGGAGGAGCTCCTCTGTCGCCATCTTGATCTATCGCCCAGGCATATACAACCTTGACACTTTAAACCTTCATTTCAATCTAACATAAATCATATTATGTTGAGGGTTGAGCTTTATCCATGAAGTGCAAAATTTTGGGTGTATAATTTGTTGCGAATCTGGTTCAATTTATTATTATTGAGATTCTTCATTGCATACAGGAATGTAAATAAAGGCAGAACCGATTAAGTATGGAGGATCGGGACATGTATGCAGGAATATTATTCCTTATCATTATTCTGGAGTCTGGTCTTATTAGAGCTTGCTTTATCATTGAGAGATATTGAGTCTGATCATTATTGTGTGTATCGGGTGTTTACATGTCTTTTGATCACTTCGTCGCACATAATTGCTTATGGGATTTCAGAGAATTCATAATTCTGTGTAAGGAGAAATCGAGATTCATCATTTGGGAAGTTGTCAAAGATGATCGTGAGACTCGCAGGCTTCCTTCAGATTTATAGCCATTTTCTCCTATGATGATCCCTGGCAGTGTTTTCCAGCGCCGATTGATGGTGGAGTTGGCACGAATCTGTTAATGTGCTTTCCTATATGCCTTGGGTTGTCATCTATCTGAGGTTATCCTGATCATAGCCTATGGCTCTACCTGGACGACAGATGTAATCGCCTCCTTTCGATGTGTACATGTATGCTAGGGATGGCCGAGTTGATTTCAGAAATATCGGCTCTACATAAGGAGATAAGTATTCTTTTCTTCATACCTTTTTTCAAAATTTGAAGTAAAAATCAGTCTGCTGAGTTGTGCAGGTCTGACTTCGTTTATTTGAATTATGTATGTTAGTAAAGATCACTGGGATAAGATAAGATAATTGAATCTTATTTTGTGTTGTCTGGTCATCGAGTTTATGCAGATTAGATGATGATCCTTCACAATGTTTTAGTCCCGTGAAGATTTCAACTCCAATGTTGTGTGATCAGTTGCAATCGAAGTCAAGAGTTTGCATTTAGAGCAACAGCGATCGACACCACTATAAAGGGCGGAGAGAGAAGATATTGTGATCGTTGATATCGATCCCTCAGTTTCTACGTATAGGATTTTGACTTCATTAAGATAAGTATTGCATGGTTGAATAATGTTCGTGAATTGTTATGTAGTTATTAATTCATGCTATAACATTGAGATAGTCAATCATGTATGCTCCTAGCAATGGTACTTCTATTTGAAATAGTTGAGTTCCATGGACTATTAGTAATCTCTTCTTAATGCTTTCAAGATAAATCATGAAGCATAAGAGATTGCTTTCAAGAAGAGCTTGATGCTTCTTGTAGGTTGAAGAATGGAGACACTGCTTGCAGCCATGAGACTGAGTGAATGGTTGAAGACATCTCTACGAAGAGAAAGAATTAACCTTCAGAGGGAGTTCTATGTCTTGCTGAGAATAAGCAAGGGTTGCAGTGTTGCAAGGCCAGATGCTACATCCTTGAAGTACCTCTTCAGCAGTTGAGATCAGAATTGCTCAAGTTAGTCTACCTAGATTGAACATTGGTAGCTCCGCTAACCTATTCAAAATAGTGTGATCTGAGATGAGGTCGAAGAGAACAACCCTGATTCTCTACACAGGTGTGCGTTGGTAACCATTTCTCTTAGGCAAGCACTGCAGGAAAATCTTGGACAATGAGGTCAGGAGGTTGATGCAAGTGCTTGAAGATTCAGAGGGAGCCTACCGAACCTAGAGAAGATGGTTGTGTTGTTGATCGGAAGAGTACCTCTGGATGTTGTTTCAGGTTGAGGTCTGCAATGATATCCTAGTGAAGCAGGAAGCAGTCTTCAGTGACATTGAGTACAACAAAGGTTGAGTACATTGCAGCTTGTGTGGAAGCTCGTGAAGCAGTGTGGCTTCGAAAGCTCCTTGCAAGATTGTTTGGACAACAATGGAGTCGACTGTCATCCATTGGGATAATCAAACCTTTGAGAAGTTTTTTTTGTCATTCCAGTGTTTCATGATAGAACTAAGCATACCACTATATCAGAGATATGGTATTGAGGAAAGCAATTCAGTTGAGGTATATCATCACTGATGGGCAGATGGCAAACATTCTCACCAAGCCCCTCTCCAGGATAAAGTTTGTGTACTTTCGATAAAAGCTTGGTATGGTGGAGAATGCAGCCTTGACTGAGAAGGAGTCTCAATATCAGTGATCCTCTTTAATGAGTTCTTCTCAGTGAGAGAAGTTCGAGGTGAAATCCCTTGGTAATGAGTTCTTCTGTGAGAGAAGTTTGAGGTGAAATCCCTTGGTAATGAGTTCTTCTTTGAGAGAAGTTCGAGGTGAAATCCCTTGGTAATGAGTTCTTTTCTGAGAGAAGTTCGAGGTGAAATCCCTTGTTTCCACCCTCTGGGAGAGCCATGGTGGATGTCATGTGTGTGACTCCATGACAGCATCACGTGAGGGAGTCCGTGATGATTTTCTTGTACTTGTGTTTCACCCTCTGGGAGAGCCATGGTGAAAGTCACGGTGAGGTGACAACATCACATTGAGTGATGAGCACTTGTACATACCATCTATGGAGGTAGCCATGATGGTTGATATCACGATGAGGTGACAAGCATTTTTTCACATAGGATGTGGCTACATTGATCGACATCACGATGAGGTGATATGTTTTGTGCAGCTGGAAATATCATCCCTAGCTGAGAGGGAGTGTTGATGTTATTAGCAGCATCGGGTTGCTTCTTCCAGCGATCACATTAAGTTGTGATAAATTAAATTATAGCCTATGGCTATTTAATTTATACACATTTGAATTAAATGGATGAGGTCGGCCTCTCATTAAATAAAGTGATTCAATATCGGGCCAACCTTCCTTGTTATTATTTTGTAAATTATTATTTACAAAGAGTGGCCGACCTCCTTGAAGAGTCACCTTGTTTTGTATAAATACAAGGTGAGGATCGATCATTTGACAATCAAGTCCATCAAGCATAATTCGCATTCCAAGTAGAAGTTCGCACTTGAGCAGTAGTGAATCATCTTGCAGCAGCAGGTCGATTTCAAGGAGAAGCATATTCAATTGTATCTTTGCATCTAGGAGAGGTGTTATTATTCATTGTATCAAATTCGGCCATGAGCTAGGCCTGAGTTGTAAAGCATATTTCTGCTCTTATTCCTTCATTATATGAGAGATATATTTGTTGGGTTTTCCTAGGGTATCTTGTGTTGTTCATTGTCTCATGTGTTGAATTTTTTGAGTGCTTTCTTTCTGTATATCTGATCATCAAAACACTAACAGAAAACCCCTAGTTTTATAAAATCTTGTTTATGCATCATTAATATTAAAATTTATAAATGAGCATTTTGAATGTGGGGATATCCTTGGTCACGGAATGGGATGAGAATTGCTAGAGTGTATTCTTTTTTGTTAATTTATATTTATGCATTGATTTTGTTGATAGGATTCCTTATGTGTATTTGTGTGGCTTTCCACTTACTAATGTGAACAACATGTGTATACACTAGTTGATAAATGTATATCCCTTATGCATATCTTTATTGCAAAGACTTTAGGAGGTTTATTTTGTTAGTATGTGTGTCCATCAATTGATGACTATATATCACCTTAATTATATCCTATTGGTTGACCCTCTCTTCTATTTGCATGCATTTTCTTGCATGTTGAATGTGTGCATGCAATTCATAGTTCTTTGATTGGTGTGTCTCTTCCATATTTTTTATGGTTTCCTTATGGATGATATTTTGATACCCCTTGTACATGCATTGATGATGTGGTTAAATCCTTGTGCATGTTTACTTGTCATTCTTAGAGTATTATTAGAATTTTCAAGTGTACATGCATGAATGGTGTTGGCATGACCCCATGTGTACAAAATTGGTGATTTATGCATTATTGTAATTATCTTGTGTATGGGATTCCACATAAGTAATTCCATATAGGAGTTATCAACTCCCCATTATTTTGTACCTTGGATTGTTCCTCAAACGAGAACTTGTGATCTCTTTATGTATACATGATTGAAAATCCTTTTCGCAATTCCATATGTGTGTGCATCTTGTGCCTTGTATGATCCTTCAATTATTTTCTTGATGGTTTGGGTATGCTCTCATGATGCATGTTGTCTTGATGTGATCTTTTGTTAGTGCATTAGGATTATACAATTATTGAATGCCAAGTGCACTCATTATTTCTTTCGAATGAGTTCTTGCATGTGTAGTGGTGTTGTGCTTTTTAAACCCCATGTGTGGGTTGAGTGTGTTATACTACTTGAACTAGTTGTATCCCAATTTAATGGGATGAGCTTGAGGGTTCTACATGGTGTTGTAGTACTATACCACATTTGGGGAAGTTCGTGGATTATTGGAGTAAAATGGAAAGATTACAAGAACTCCATCATATCTTCACTCAGTATCATGAGCATTTTTTCATAAACATATTAAATTGAGGACCTTTGATGTCTTTATTTGTAAAATATATATGTTGTAAATAGGTTGTGGTATATTATTTTAATATTGAGCGTTGGTTGTGATGCAATTTAATACACATGGATCCTAACAAGGTTACCAATGGAGATATAATGACATATGTTTTCAACATGATCTCTTTGATAGGTGCCTATAGGTAGAGTCAATATGCAAGAGGACCAACTAGGGAATGTTACACTCGAGGATGTTCCAATGTCATAGGATATGTTGATGGACATGGAAGTAGGTAATCGAATGTAGGAAGTGTGAGTGACAAAAGCAATTCTAGAAGCTACACATGGGAGAGATTTAAAGATAAGGGTGTTGCTACATTATAATAATCTCAATAGTAGTGTTAACACACCCATTGAGTTGACATCAATGTTAAGGAGACTATATTAGGTTAGGTGGCATTAACCTTGCGAGCCTATGTCATTTTTATGTCTTTGTGTTTCTTGGAAAGTGTCCAAGGGGACATGTGAGAAATGTATTTAAATTCCAAGAACCACTGGAATCATAGTTTGATAGTTTTTGCACTTATGTCTCTTAAGAGATTTTGGTCAAAAGCCTAGAGTTCAAAAATATTGGGCCACTTGGGGTGTGAAAAAAGCCCTCCCTTATCATTCATCAAACCACCACAATGTGTTGGTGTAGTTTTTTGGGACCCAAGAGGTGAAAACAAAAAATATGGCTCCTAGCATGGTTGTGTTGAATGTAATTGACATTATTGCAACATTGCATACTTTGTTTCCATAGTTAAATGGTGTTGAGTTGGCCATCAAGATTCTAACCCTAGGCCCAATATAAATGGTATTAGAGTAATTTTCACTACATCTTGCATGTCCTATTAGAGTACTTAAGCATCAACATTAAAGCTTAAGGTCCATCAAACTAATTGCTAGCCCATTTCAAGATGGCCAAACCAACTCAAGAGGAGATAAACATAACAATTAAGAGTGATTAAAGAAGCACTCATGGATCTACAAAAAATCATGGTCAATTACTTTGTAGAGGTCCTTAAATGGGTGGTTCTATTGGCCTCATCATTTAAATTTTCCAATTGAGTCCCTCTAGGTTTTAGGTAAACCTAAATATTCTGGTGTTTGAGGATAAGATCAATGTTGATGTTGTAGATAACTAGGAAAATAAGAGAGAATTTTAATTTTACATGAATGATTTATCTAGAGAACGGAAGATTAAGATTACCTTTGAAGATTTCTTGACTTAGAAAGTAGTGGCAATCCCATGCACTTTGGGAGGAAGACTAGAATGGAAAGAAATTTTAACCAACTTGGGAGAAATTCTTGGGAGCCTATAAGAATAAGTTTTATCCTAAAAATGTTTATGTTGATCACTACATGAAGTGGTCACAATTGTAGTAAATACCTGACTATTTAGTCTAAGCCTACACCAACTCTTTCCTCAAGCTCTATGTGAGGTTGGGCTTATTTGAGTCAACTAACATTGAGTTCTCAAAATCCACAACATCCTTTATCCATAAATGTAGTCCAAAATAAATTTGTTCAAAATTAAAATGATGGGAGAGGCTTATCACTATATGGCAACCATTAAGCATGAGTTTAAGAAAGAGATAACTAACACACCAAAGAAGAGATCACCTTTAAATAAGAAAAAACAGTCTAAGACCAGTAAGTGATGTGATAAGAATTGGATTTTTACTCATTTTAAAGTTGAGTGACATGCTAAGAACTTGATCATAAAGGGAAAAGTAGATGATTTTGATGCCAGTCCCACAAATAGAATCATTGATGTAGGATCCAATGTCTAAATCAACATCACACAAGAAACAATCCTCTTACCTAAGGAAGCTAAAGTTGGAATAGAGAAACTATTATAATCGTAGATGTAGGTGAAAGGGTAGTCATTAGAATGCATGATAAATCATGGTAGCATGAAGAATCTAATTAGAGATGGAAGCAACCAACCATGCCTCACCTACAACCCTACAAACTAGAATGGCTTAGAACTTATAACATCCAAGATATAAGAGTCGTTCTAATGATACTTATCATATTCTATTCGCATTTTTATAAGGAAATGGTTTTGGCGTAGTGTCAATGGAGGCTTGTAGAATACTCCTTGGGCATCCATACATGCATAGTTATGTGTATGTATAACACCAATCTTCGCATCATTGTTGTGATAGTGGGTAACATGTGACACTAGATTCCTAAAGTGAAATCATGATCAATAACTATTGCACTAGTTCTAAAGAACATTGTATCATACAATTATGCATACTAAGCATTGTGTGCCTCACCTCCTATTGAAGAACAATCGAAGTTGTGAATAAATATTAGATTTTAGAAATCATGTTTACATGAAACTATCCTATGCTTGTAATAGAGTTTTATAAAAGAATAGCTAAAAATCAAGGTTGATGACCCACAAGCTGCCAGAGGGTTCATTAAGTAATAGTTAAAAATCAATGATTTGCACCTACTTCCTAGACTTAACATAATCAATGTTATTGCTTCAAAAGTAGGTACAACTATTCTAAGAGGATTTACCAACCATGATGTTTGTAGTAATATCAAAGTCATTATAATGGCTTGCAATAATTGCAGAGCTACTTCCTAAGGTTATGGTACACTAGAGCACCTCCCTAAGTGTTTTCAGCAACACAAAGACCAATCCTCCATCTCTATAAAGTGTTACACATAATTTGACAGTAGAAAAGAACTTTGCACAAAGATAAACACGTATTTGTTGAAGATACTTCAATAAACATCTTGCAATGATAACCATAGCTTTGTTGGGCTCCAATAGATCTATAATCAAAACCATAAATTTTTATTCACAAAGCTTTTTATTGCATCATCCAAAGTATCTTTATAGTCTTCAAATAGTATAGTTGACATGGCAACCGACATGGCAACCAACATGGCACCTCTAAGGCTCAATATGCCAAGTCATCTACTAACTCATATGGGACACCCCAACCCTTGATTCAAATATTATTTTATTCTAGCCTTATTGCATCATCCAAAGTATCTTTATAGTCTTCAAATAGTATAGTTGACATGGCAACCAACATGGCACCTCTAAGGCTCAATATGCTAAGTCATCTACTAACTCATATGGGACACCCCAACCCTTGATTCAAATCTTATTTTATTCTAGCCTTAATATTAATATTGAGCTTAAATTTATCATTTGTTTTGCTTGTTTTCACACCGTATATGCATTATTATATTTTAACCAATTAATATGAAAATAAAATTATAATTATCTAATTTTGTAAAAAAAAAATGATCTTTAATTTCAAAGTTGTCTAATTGAGATTTTAAAATTTAATTAATAGTAATAGTGTGTTTTACAATTCTTCCTTCAACCATCTCTACAATTATGGATTCAATGTTTCTAGATGATAATAAAATTTTGAACACTAAAATAATAAGCACCTTTAGAATCAACTAAAAAAAAAAAAAAACTTTTTTACATCTAATTTGGCTAGTTGGGAATTTTCGCCAAGGTATTAGGGTTACATTAGCTTGCAGCAAACTTCTCTGACTTTGTAAGCAGCAAGGACACAACAAAAATTTGGGAGGATGAAATTATTTGAATCAATTAGATTGGATGGTAACTTTCTCCTAGGGAACTTCATTTCTTTGCACATAGCTTTTATAGTTTCATAAGCAGCAAAAGCAAAAAACAAAAATGAAAAGGATGAATTATTTAAGCCAATTAGGTTGGTTGGAATCTTTCTCCGAGGAATTTCATTTCCTCAGCACAAATGGGGAAAAATCAAAATGAGAATTGACTGTGTATAGATACAATGGCCAATGTCACTGGAGAGAAATTCACAAGTCTGTAAAGCACGCAATAATTTTCAATTATTATTATCATGCAAGCTTGTGAATCAGCTTGCCCAGCATCAGATCAATTACTTGAAGAACCCCATACATCAGAAGTACCGTGTCTTTCAATGTAATTCACTGCTGCTATTATCCAGGCAAGATAGAGCTTACTATTTGCAAATACTAAGCAATTGAAATAAAGGGCACATGTTCAGATGTTTTACTCAGGCACATATTGTTCTTGCTTTCCCACGTACATCAGATCTGAATGTATTTGCAGTTTATAATTGGCAATTTTCAGTCCAGTTTCTCCATGGTTAGTGCTTGTAAAAGTATCTACAATCGTTATTTAAGCATGAGTTCAAGAAAGAGATAACTAACACACCAAAGAAGAGATCACCTTTAAATAAGAAAAAATAGTCTAAGACCAGTAAGTGATGTGATAAGAATTGGATTTTTACTCATTTTAAAGTTGAGTGACATGCTAAGAAGTTTATCATAAAGGAAAAAGTGGAGGATTTTGATGCCAATCCCACAAATTAAAAAAGCGATCGAAGGAGAAATTACGTCTAAGAACTAACAATCCACCCATCCTTACCTCTCCTTGCGATTCCCTTCGTGCAATTCAAACGATCCAATTCAAAATTCGGAGATTATTAAATCAGCCAATTGTTCCATATAAACACAACGTTACTCCTTCCTTTAAAGACAACTTGTTCCTCTATAACCCTCAATCAGAAAGCACTTCATTCCCAATATGCAGTTTTATAAGTTGTTTTCAAATTGAAAATTACTTCCAACTAATGTGATATTTTTATCAGGATTCAACTACATAGTTTAAAACAAATTCATTGACCCATCACAATAGAGCTCCTCAGCACATTCATTATTGAATGGCCCACAAGATTATCATTTCCAGTGTAACATGTTTAAATGTATTTTTAATAGGATCGCCCAGAAGATGACTCTGACGCTGAAGGTTGGTTGTCCATAGGAGAATAAACTTAATAGCATTTCTTAGAGACAGTTAAATGAAGAAAGACCATTCTATAAAATTCTGGCATTTATTTCCCGATACTTCATTCACTCCAACTTATTTTTGTCAAAAAAAAATGTTCACCTGAAACTTCCTGGAGAAAAGGAAATAGCAACTATTTTATCAAACTTATGGCCGCCTTAATAAACATGCAACTGGCATGCACAATTTATAAGGGCAGTTCACTTTAATTGGGAAAAAAATGAAGTAAAATCACAAAGAATGAAGCAACTATGGAAGCTGAGAAATCAAATGGACGTGTAACAAAATTGACTCGACTCGATTACTCATGCTCTTTTTCGAAAGTTACCTTTGTCTCCTCCACATGATCTTTCTTTGTTTTCTTAGTTTTGAATTCTAATTTTGAGAATATATTATAATTAAATACTATAAAATGGACCGGAACTAATAAGAATGATTGTAAAACGATAACATGCAACTGGTATGCACTATTAGTAGCATGACCAGTTGTGGACCAACTATCGACAATTAATACGGGCTATCACTTTTAATGGGGGGAGTGAAATGACTGCAAAATCGCACAAAGAATGAAGCAACGATGGAAGCTACGAAATCACATGGATGTCTGACAAAATTGACTTGATTACTCCCCCTCTTTCCTTGTCTCCTCCATATTATCTTTCTTCTTCTTAGTTTTGATTTCCAATTGAGAGAGTATATTGTAATATTTAAAACGGATAAGAACTAAAAAGAACGATTGTGAAAAGATAAATATGAAAATTATTGCTAATTGTACAATTTATCCTTGCAAAGGAAATTCACTCCCTTCCTTAAGGGTAGTGAAAACACATACAGCATTCTACTCTTACTACGGAATGTTGGCACACAGCAAAATTTGGCCATAGGGAATAAGAATGCGTGTGAATCGATGAGATCTGATTGATAGTTAAATTTACAATTTTACATCAATCATTAAGAAAAACTCGAAAGAATTATGTAAGATTTGAAGATACGGCTGGGTTAAATGCTTTATCCAAATGGGATTTTGGATCGAACTTCGCAAAAAAACTTTGAGAGTATTCTTGGGATGACGATAACATTGTACTTGGTAGCCCAGTTGTCATATCTGATGAATTTGAGTTACTTGCAAGTGGAAACTCTGCAAAATGATTGCCCCAAATGTCATAAGTGAAGTCTTCTCCAGTTGGTTGTGGCCTTAAATGCGTATCATGATCAACTTGAACAGAGTTAGTCTTAGCAAGTTTAGTTCCTGGGGCACGAGCATGAGGCGCAATAGCAGATGTTGAAACCAAGGATAGAGAGGTTGGTAAAGGAAATTTTGGCTCTTTTATATCAACCATTGAATGTTTCCATCCTGCATTTGGTTCTTGTCGCTTGCTTCGAGGAAAAGTTGCAGATGTTGTCAACAGTGGCTTGGAAATCTTTAGTTCGGAATCAAGACCCATTTTTTGCAGATGTATACCCTTTGAGTTGTTCAACATACTGTCAGCTGATCTTTTTGCAATGGTGACCCAATCTCCATTTACAGCTAGAGATTTACCTGCATTTTTTGGCTTAGCTTTTGGTGAAGAATTTTCTGTGGCACGTGATATTTTTGAGATAATTTGCTTAGAGGAAGTTTCTTCTAACTTTTTACTTAAACAAACTTCACCCAAATCAAGTTTACAAGTATCTGCAATGAAAACAGCACGACAGGTGTCATTGAATTTTGTCTGGGGTAATTTCTTATGGAATTCATAACACACATCACGATATCCAGCTGTATCCATGTCATGTTTGATATCATTGGCCCTAGGAGAATTTGAAGGCACTAAACTGGACTGTGTTACTGTCTTTCCAAGTGAACTCATAGGTCCTGACAAAGCAACAGGTGTAAGAGGAGATGCTGGAGATGACGGGGTGGAATTCCCACTCTGACTACTAGACACATCATGCTTCATCGTCAATGCATTAGATTTCTTCCTCCTCCTCCTGCCTTTATCCTTTTCCAGCTTGACTGTAAGACAAGTCCCTGAACATGTAGCTATTTTTGATAAGCCCATATGTGTCGGCAACTCTGCTGAACTTGAAGCTCCACTTGTGTTCATAGGCCCTGGAATTCTATTTGGGGAAAAAGAGGACTGCGCATCTGAAGGTTCAGAAGATCTGACATTCTGAGTGGATTTATTTCCACCCAAGCTCGACTTTGACATTTTTTGGTTATTACCATCATGTAGCCATTTTGCCTGCTCACACCCTGAGTTTGGCACTGCAAATGGAAACAAATATTTTGATGTATCTGAAGTTTCAGAGACTACAATTTTATCTTCACATTCAGCTCTAACCAAGTTAGAATTTATGTCTTCAGAATCATGCAGCCATTTGGAATGAGAGATGACAGATTCTTCCAATTTCTCAGGAGAATTAACTGGCACTGTTGCTTTGCAAACATGTTTCCCTGCCTTAGCCAGAGGAGTTTCTGTGTCTTGCTCTGCTTGTTCTTTGCGACTCTTACACTGGTCACCTGAAAATTTCACTTCTGCAAATTCTGTTTCTGGTGCCTTCAAAACCATCATTGACCTGATTATGTAATTCAAAAGTTTGTCAGTAACCAAAATTACCAAGAACCAAAAAAATAGCATATTCATTCAGAAATGATTGAAAAAATATACCTTTGTTTCACTGGATCACCATGTCTCAACCCACCAAATTTAGCATCTTCAGCAGTTGTGAATTTAGGTGTCTCCTGGGCAAGAAAGCGCCAAAGAACCAGAAGAGTTGCAGCAAGAAAAACAATTAAAATAACTTCTATCAGCACCAAACTCTGACAAAGAGCAATCATGCACACGGGTAGGCTTGCTTTCAGTGGGATAACAAGAATACCCGAAGACATGGCTAGCTGAAGATCCTGAGAAACCACTGCTGATGAAACATCAGCTTGATAGGACACGAGCAGCTGAGTGGATTCTCCTGGAGCTAGAAAAAAACTGTCACATGGGTGTATCACGAATATGTTTGAACCACAAGCCTTACCTGCTACATTAATGGCATTCACTTCCAGAGGCATATCTCCAGTGTTCCTGGCTAGCAATTTTTTCAGCACAGGCTTAGAGCAAGCAGGTTTCATCCCTGCCATATTGAAAATCTGATTGGAATAAAACTTAATAGCACCCATGGGTGATGTCAGAGTTGGTATGTTGATATTAAAGTGCAAGGCTTGTATCGGTTCCAAATCCTCAAGGAACGTTAATGCACCAGATCCTCCTGTTCCCTGAAGATGCAGCAATTCTACACCTGAAAGGTTATTCTTAATGAATACTGAACTCGTCCACACACATCTTTTTGATGGCTGAAAAAATATAGGTCCAAAAGAAGCACTGCCATGGGGATGAACATATGCTTCTGTTATTCCATTCTCAGGCAGAAAAAACACCTCAGTGTACTGGCCCCTAAAGCCATCAGTGGCTTTAGTTAACAAACCAGTAGCTGCCTTATAAGAATGGTTCAACTCCCAACTTTCCCAAACTTCCCCATCATCCTTGCATTGAGGCGAAGTTGCTTCTGAGCTCAGAATGAGCTGCATCACTACAGGTTGATTACTCGGGTTAGTAACATGAACCCATTTTGAACTTTTCATGCCAATCTGAACCATGGGATACGATAGTTCTGACTGGACTAAAACAGAAACATTTTCTGCAGTTCCTTGCGATTTCCAGTCCTTCAAGAATAAGTTATCTACATCACTCAGGAAATCCAAAGTTTTTCCCTGCCAAGATCAATAGAATCAGTGGTGTGTATCTGAAAAAACTTGACCCAAAGCAGACAAGTCGTGATGCAAGAAAAAAATTTAACTATGGAAAGTGAAAATATAAATCCTTCAATAAGTCTTTTAATTTTTCTAAAAGCCCAATTCTCATAAATACATTGTAACCTTGTTATGGGAAATCCAAAGTTCCAATATTGAATATAGACTTCAGTAGTTTATGGTCAAGGTTACTGCATGTTGTGGGAACAGGGTGACCAAATAACATATTTAAAATGCAATGCAAGCTACAAAGGCAATTTACAGTCACCAATCAAAGTATCATCTACACAAATAACGCACTTGCAGCCTATAATACATCACGCTAATCCTCCCAGTATACACCAAATATAACAGAACATCAAATTCTAGGTAGCAATAAACATATATTGTCAAGAGCACCATGGAACCAGTATAGTAAGTACATCATGCTAATTCTCCCAGTATACACCAAATATAACAGAAAATCAAATTCTAGGTAGCAATAAACATATATTGTCAAGAGCACCATGGAACCAGTATAGTAAGTTCATAACAGATGTAGCCATACCGTTATGAAGGTATCCATGAATAATCCAACATGCCTAATTATTTCCCATGACAATTTAGCAGAGCTGTGAAAGCTTTGTCAGTATTTGTTATAATTAGTTTCATACCCAATCAAAAGGGCTAGAAACCATGGAGGGGGCTGCTGCTCCTATTTTCATGGTGCAGGAGAACAGACAACATGTAATCTTATCCTAAAATATGAAGCAGGCATGATTTGATCCAAAAAATGGATCTAATAAACTAGAACATTGGGTTCATTGTGCTTTCACTTCAGTCAAGGAGTCGTTTAAGCACCTGAGATTATGAGTTTGTCAAAATGCTGTGTTGCAGAGCAGTTGGGTCTGTATTCTTGTCAGAGAAGTGTCTGAGGTGATCCAGAGTGTCTTGAAGTATCTTTGAAACAGTAATGAAGGCTTGAAAATGAAGTAGATAACCTAAACTGATGAATCACCAGTTTGTGCAGGCAGTGATTTCGCCATTGACTGCAACAAAAATATTTAAACTGCTGTCAAAAGAGGCAATTTTGCTGGGCGACCAGAACATGGAATTTGAAGGGTTTTATTGTTTGAATTGGCTCTTTTGACATTTGTTCTTTCCATTTTGGTGCCATGGGAGGATAGAGGAATGTCATATAATGTTTGAACATGAAGTTTGAGGGTTTGGATCTCTTGTACTCATTTTCAAGTTTTAAGTGACAGGGCAGGAATTTCTGAGTTGCAGAGGTACTGCAGATGTGAGGAGTGAATTTGTTGCATTGTTGAGACTCCAAATAGCCCTAGAGGCATCATAACACTTGTACTTGATTGTGATAGTGGAATGAGGAGTTTTGCTTACTCTTGCTGAAGTTTTCATCCAATAGAAGTTTCTCCAGGGTATATTGTTTGTTGTAGTCATTGTGTGTGTGTTCTCTTGCCTGTTTCCCTACTGTAATATGTGTATTTCATGTTTGTTGGCGTTACAATTCGCACCTCTGGAGTGCGTATTGGCAACGGACAGCTATGCACAGTATTAACTGCTCTTCAAATTAGGAGGGGAAGCTCCCTCTTTTGCTGTTATGCGTAAAAAGTGAAGTAATCTAAGTTCCTATCTTTTTTACTCAGCTGGTAGAGGCACAAGGTTATAAAACCACTTGCATTGCAGCTGAGGTTTTTCTGGTTTCGTAGATCTCAACTACAACTAGGCTAAACTTAATATCTATCCTATCTCCTCAAGAAAAACAGAGCAAAAGGAATTAGGAGAAATTGGGAATGATTGACGATAAACTATATCTCAGGATTTTCAAGGAGTGCTCTGTCCGAGGCGTAGGTTGAAATAAAGGTTATTGGAAACAACATCGAACAGCAAGCTAGATCTCAGAATTCCCAAGGAGGCGAGGTGCTTTGTCTGAGGTGTAGACTGAAATGAAGATTACTAGAAACAACATATAACAATAATCTTAATCTCTAAATTCTCTTGGAGGCTCATTGCTTTGTCCAAGGTGTAGATTGAAACAAAGATTATAAAAACAACTAGCAAGTGTTGATAAACTTTGAAACTTTGGATCAAAGGCTCATTGCTCTTTTGATTTATTTCTTCAAACTTGATCAAGGATTACAAAAAGATTTGGGACAGCAAATGGTACGAAATCATACAAAATGCAATCAACCAAACAACTCTTAGACAAAGAGTGAACCAATATTGACTTGCAAGCTTGTTGGCTTAACAGCACAGCAATTTTGTGTAGTAATAAAAGTTAAACAATAATGAGCAAAATTGCTCTTATTTATAGAAGTTCAAAGGAGTAGGGAACCCTAAAATCTCCCTGAGTTAACATTTAGTTCTTGCCAATCAGCAAGATTTATTCCTATGTCTAAATGCATGTAACTTAACAGTTAACTGGAAAGACTACTTCAGTCAACTGATTCTAAACTAAACTAGAACTCCATATGTACATAGGTGTCTCCAAAAATAGACATGCATGATTGGTGGGACAGCGAGATAACTTGGAAAGAAGCATCAAGTTAACTGTTGTGTCTAATGTCTATTTGGAAAAGGTGGTACGTCCTGACTGACAATTCATTGCCTGTGATCTTGAGCAATCATCTCCTCCAAGAAACAATTAACTGCCTCATCATCTAGAGATTGTCACATGCCTCAACTGTCAATCCACTGCTTGTCAGCAACTTGAGCAATCCTGGAATTATCTGCACACTTAAATTGGCAATTCACTGACTGGTAACTTTGGCGGCTCTGTAACTGGGGTGATGACCTCTATTCCTTCTGCAGCTTTATGCTTCTGACATTTTTTTATTTTTCTCAATGGAAGAGTGTTGCATGATGAAACCACGAAGTTTGACTGCGAACACTCTAGCTGTGAGAAATGCTCCTGAATTCACTGCACACCTAGAGTTCCAATGGTATTCAACCCTCTAAATTGGCCTTGAAAGGCTATCAAATATACGAGGTATGAAACTGTGTGGACTTTTGAGTATCTATGCCTGTCAATTTATCCAAATTGACTTTTGGGTGTGCCCAATGCAAATCGGTGTTAGCCGTTTTCAGGAAGTCATGAAGTAAGACCGACTTGGTCTTGCATTCAACTTGGGAGAATTGCACTCTGAAAACCTTGAAGATTGACTGGGCACAAGACACTATTCAGACAACTTTTCTATTGTGGCTAAAATAGCCTTGCCAAGGGGTAACTTTTACGAAAATTTGTGAGACATGGGTTTTGTTAGGAATGTATTTCTAAGCCAACCCAAATCATCAAAAATTCGAAAAAGTGACTTTTCCTTTGACATGCAAAACCCTCGAGGTAGAGGTTGTAGAGGCTATTTTTTCCCAAAAATTTTTGGCATATGGGTTTTGTAGGAACTTGCATGCTGATCAAACACAGTTTCTCCATTCTTTGAAATTATGACTTTTGCAAAAACCCTAAAAATAGGGGGCAGCGAGGCAATTTTCTCGAAAAATTCTAGCACGTGGGTTTTGTTGCCTATACTGGACTGAACATACCCAAAAGACCAGATCTAAACTGTCGTTTACTTGGACATGCAAGAGAAAACCTAAGACAAGGATAGAAGAAATGTGAGGGGGAGAAGGTAGAAGTTATAAACTTCCTCTTTCAATCCTCAAGAAAAACGCCTCTGTATAAAACCAATCTGACGAATTCTTGGCAAGAACGTACTGGAAAGATGAAGCATGGAAAAATATTCCTCTATGCAATCTGAACCTAGAACTAGGAAGAACACTAAAAATGGCCTCTGTTAGATCCCTCAAAATGCATTGGAGAGAAAAATATTTGTTTTTAGCTTCAACCTACAAGAAATAATGAAGAAATGATGCCTATGCATGAATAAATATTAAATATCCATTTTCGAGATGAGAGTGTCAATTATAGTGCCAACCCTAATTGAAAAGTCAATGTGTGTGATTGCCTTGTTAACTGCAAGTTCTCCACTGATTTTGGGACGCCATATGCAAGAGAAAGCATGCAAAAATCATAACTAAGAGTCAATGGGGCCCACTTTGGCTTTGGGCAGCCAAGCTTTAGGGAGTTGGAATTTTTTTTTAAAAATTTCAACTTCTGTTGTGGAGAACTGCCTCTGTTTGACCCTGAATTCCAATTGCTCGATTGATCCTGAAGCTTAGTTGATTCATCGCGAAGCTGAATTAAGTCTAAAAAGATGTTCTTGGGAGTTGAAAACCCTAAAAACTGAATCTAGTGGCTTGAAATCTTGGGCGCCTTTTGCCAAAAGAGTGCTTTTTTCACCAGACTTAGCCATTTTTTTAGATACTTTTCAACTTCTTCAATTTGACCCTCCATGCCTTGATCTGTAATTGTCGTTGATTGATGAATCCTACGGACATGTCAAGATATGGAATGGAGAACCAGTTCAATTAGGGAAAGAATGACTGGTATTGCAACGTCTAAAAGTTGAGTTATAAGGCTCAAATTCCTAGGTGCCCCTGGCCTGCAAGGGCACTTTTGTGTCTCTGAGATACATTTTGCACTTTGTAACCTTTGACGAAATGCTCCAGTTTGATGCTCATTGTCGATAGCTTGACTGCTCCAATGTTTGTGTTGACGATCTCATCGCGGAGATTGATCAACTCTAAAGAGATCTTCTTGGGTGTCACGAAGTCTGAAAGCTGCATTTGAGGCCCAAAAAAGTTGAGCGCTTTTTCCAAGAAGTATGCATCTTCTTCAACACAGTCAAATTTTCACATTTTTTAATTTGTCTAATCAAATTTTCACGTTTTTTAATGTCTTTGCCTTCTGCGTTTTATGCTTGATCTTCATTCGCGAGCGTTTGACAGGTCCCACAACTAGAAGGATTTTGAGCAAATCTCTTGGAGAAGACAACTATTAAAAATCTCATCTGGTTGACCAAAAGTCTAAGCGCCCCTAGCCTGCAGGGGTATATTTGACCTTTTGACTTACATTTTATCCTCCATTTTACGTGCTTATTTGATTAACAATTACTGTTGTTTGATACATCTCGTGGATTGGTGAACTGATTTGTTGCGAAGCTAGACTGAAGCCGAGAAGATCATTTGGAGATGGTCAATGCAAAAACTGACATATGATGGCTCTGTTCTTTGGGCGCCCCTAAGATACAAGGGTGCAATTTCATTTGTAGACTGCCATTTTTTTATGACTGGTAACCTTTGGCATCTTTCGCCTCTGCCTTCATTTGCCAGTGTTTGACAAGTTTGTTAGATTTACTTGATGATTCAACGAAAACAACTTCAAGGGCACCCTTGTTGGTCCAGACTTGATCATTTTCTGATGACTTTACTCTTCTTCGCGCTTTGCGATCACCGTGTTGCTAGACTAAGTTGACTGCGTTGAAGCATTGTTGCTGCTAACGCGAGTGCATTCACCATTGTGATTGCTTTCACCATTCTGCGTGCACAAACACTGTAAAGTTGACTTGGGCATTGACTGCAAAGGCATCTCTGTTGTAGCAAAGTGTACTATTTCCAGACTTAGAATATTTTTCACCTTTTGAAAATCCCCTCCGTCGCGAAGCATCTTTTGCCACATAATCTTTTGTGATGCATTTGAAGCTTAGATTTTGACACCTGGCATTTGGCCATCTACTATTGTTGATCGTGAAGTGAAACAAACCAATCAAAATTATTTTCAATTAATTCTAGAAAGATCCTATTTTTAGGGTTTTTCCTAAAAATAGGAGCCTGAAACCCTAATTTTCAAAATTTGTCAGTATCCTCCGGACAATAAACACACAAAAAGCCCATGCTTTGTTTGACCTAAAACTGACTTTTGACAATAATTTTACAAGATTTAGACCATTTTAATCAAAATGCCTTATTGAAGCAAAATTTTTATTTTGGGTACAACAATTTCATTGAATGGTAATTTTCAAAGTTATAAGTTCCTTGGTGTTTTACTAATAGTTCTTGTTTATTCTAAAATCTCTATAACGGAGCTAAATATTTTAAGACAACACAGAACCATGTTGTCTCTACAATTCTATTAGGAGTACCCATAGTACTTTTTTGATGGCACCCTCTCCAAGGGACTACTAGGTAAGACTTTCCTTTCCCAATCAAAGGAATTATCACTCTCATTCCATCTACTTCTGATATCCAAAGGGAAGAATTAAATTTAACATAAAAGAAAATTAGAATTGCATTAAATATCACTTCACTTCATCATATGTGACAAGCAAATGTATTGCAAGGTCAAACACTGCAAACTTCTACATTCGTGCAACATATGTGACAATCATGCAGATGAATTTAGTTCATGAAGAAGAGTGCATTAACGTCCATGAAAAGATGAAACTGCAATAAAAACTGGCAGTACATTAATGTCCATAAAAATGAAACTGCAATGAAAACTGGCAGTTTATTTTTACAGGTACATAAGGAACAGAAAAGTTGCACAAGCCACGGCAACTCATAAAAGGAAATAGCTAACACCACATCAAATGTGACAAGCAAATGTATTGTAAGGTCAAAGTGAGTCTCAAACACTGCAAACTTCTACTTTTGTGCAACATATGTAACAATCATGCAGATGAATTTACTTCAATTAAGAATAGTAAATTAATGTCCATGAAAAAATGAAACTGCGATGAAAACTGGCAGTTTATTTTTAAAGGTACATAAGGAACAGAAAGAAGGCAACTCATAAAAGGAAATAACTAAACACCGCATAAGAGGTTGCATATGTCATTTGTCAGTTAATGATAAGCTTAGAATGTTTGGGAATGAGAGGACACTTTACAGGAAAATATTTTTAAGGGTTACTCAAAATTTCAGTCACAAATTGAAATTTTCTATACATCCATCTGAAAAAATGCTTCAGATCACTGTACTAAATTGTCAGCACTACTTAATCTGCACAACAAAAGACATATTCCCTCCAATAAGATTGTCTGGGATATCCATTAATGACTCTTGAATGTGATTACATTGTACCCCATTGTCATCCTTTATTCCCATTCCTATCCTTTATAGCTACACTTGCTTTGTGGACAAATATGCATCATTCCTATTCATGCTATTCCTCCAAGAATAAGATGCATAATAATGGCTTCAAAGAATATTTCTTTGGCTGGAAAATTAAGAGTTGGGGATTAAATTCTTGTAGTTGACCATGTCTTCTAGGACCGCACTTGCCAGCACAGGAGCTGTGTATCTCTTCGAACCAGGAATTGCACAGAATTACCAATATGGACAGGTAGCTGTTCTACTGCTACATGTGAAATGTAAGCTATAACTTTGAGCAAAGAGGAGGAACCTCAACAATTGCTGAAAAGGGCACGGGATTTCTAACACCCCCTCACAATGGTGGAAGAAAGGGATCCTAACAGCTTCTGTGATGTGATATGAGGCAACTTGTGCATTTCAGGATTTCATGTCTGAATGTTTTTAGAAGAAATTGACACATAGGCAGATGGTTGCTGGTGGTAGTTAGTGAGTTCCATTGGACCTTAACGGATGGAAATAATTATAAATTTCATACTTCAAAGGTTAACATCGATAAACAATATTCAAAATACCTGTGTATTATTTTTAGCAGCAATCCTGTTGGAATACTGTCAGAAACTGACAGCTCACACCATTTGGACTTCTCTGCTCAAGGAGAATTGAGAAACGTGTAGAGTATTGCAGGCAAAAGATTGGCAAGGTGCAGCTTTCATTCCTCGTTGACATTATAAAAGGACCACAACAATTAGCCTGATCGAGGAACTGTAAATTGTGCTTACCAATTGACTGACATTGGCAAAACAATATTTCCTTAGCTATGCAGAGTGATGATTCAAATTGCAAATGAGTACTACATTTTGTGATTTAAGTTGTGTATAACAAATCAATGCCATATTACAAACCTAAGTCTTTATATTAGAAAATTTAGCCATACCTCCATCAATCAATAATTTAGCCATGATTCTACAGATAAAAAGATGTCAAACGTGCACAATTTAAGGGTATCCTCCAGATGGAACATGATTAGTGACATTGCTTGATAGTTGCTAGTGATTCATCAACATCTAGCAGTTCAGGAAATCTTAGGAAAGGTGGTCTAAGACAAAAGCCACTAATATGGTTTGTAAGGTTTAGCAGAAATGTAGAATAGCTAGAGCATTCTCTGTTAAAATTCAAACCATGGTATGCAGATTCCACACTCAGAGAATTGATCTAAGTTGCTTAATTGAAACTTTAGTCAAAACTTCAACCCTGTGTATGTTAACTTGCAAACAAACCCAGATTAAAATATGAACTTCTCAATTATTAAACTGAAGCCAGAATTATACATCTATCATTCTTCATTTTAATTCTGTAATTTTTCTGCATGCATCAGTTGGAGCACCCAAGGTCCCTTGTATAGACTTCTCGGATTTTACACTCTTTCAATCAACTGAGCCCTTTAACTAAAAGCATAAAAATATACAGAATAAATAAGGCGGAAACAGTGTTTTGCAATAGAAAACTCATGCACCAAGCTTCAAATAGAAAATCATAGTTGGAAGACTCTGCTGCACTCGCGGCAGACTCGGGAGTCTGCAAGCTGGCCGAGTCGACTTGGCGGGGACTCACGAGCCGAGTCTCTAGCTCGGACTCCCGAGTCCTGGGCCTGGACTCTTGCCGCAGCTGGAGGCTGCTTTCTCTGCTTCAAAACATGATTTTTTTCATTTTTTTAGCCGAGTCCTAGCCAAGTTTTTTGCCGAGTCCTATTTTGGGCTGCCGAGTCCGAGTTTTCAAACCTTGTAGAAAATAAAAAACAAGGAAAGATAAAATAAAAAATACTCCAAATCTTATCTTTATTCGTATGCCTAGTTGTAGGAGATTCAGCACTAAAATTAGGACTGAACTTCCATGCCCAGCTGTAGGAGATTCAGCACTAAAATTAAGACTGAACTTCCACGCCCAGCTGTAGAAGAACAACAACCAAGCAACACAAACAAAATTATTTAAATTAACAATCCCTGTTTCTGAGGGAGGTATTTTCTGTCAAACCCAGATTTTTCTTCATCAAACTTCCCTTTTGACAGGGGCTTTGTCAAAATGTCTGCAATCTTCCTATCTAAAGGTAATAGTAAAGTAATATTGTGCCTTTCTAAACTGTATCTCTAAGGAAATGATAAAAATGTTTATATGCCTTGCAGCAATCATGAAACATTGGATTCTCCAAGAGTTTGATGCAATGCTGATTGTGACATTACACTATTGTCGGCTCCAACATCTGATCAATAATTTCTACTATCAACTTGTGAACCAATAACACCACAATTTAGTAAAAGAACCTGCTATGCACTCTGAAAGCATCATCTGAAATTTCTTTAGAATCTCTGTTGTGTAATTCCTTTGCCTGATGAACATAGTTGCCAGGAGACTGGCACTGGTAGTGGTATGGGAGACAGGTACCAGTACTGGTACATCATTTTTTGAAAAAAGCAGGCGACAAGTATTTAAGACACCAATTTTATATATATATATATATATATTGAAACTTTGAATATATGTCGAGTTTAATGAGAGAAAAACTGAAAAGATTAATTGTTTGATATTTTAAGTTTTTTGATAATCAATACCATGACATTTAACTTTCAAGTTTAAACACACAAAGACTTCTATAATATATTAAATATAGTGTCAACATTCAAGACTCGACTTCATACTAAATATTGAAATGCTGATCCAAATACAAAAAACAAAAACCAGAAAACTTAGTTATCATATAATGTCATTCAATGGATTAAGTTCCACTCCTGCATCAGTCATCAATTTCCAAGTCCTCAGCTATGATGCTCTCCAGATACTCATCACTCTCAAGCTAAGTTCCTCTATAGGCAATAGAACTCGAGGTAAATCATTGAGGCCATTCAAGCTAAGTTCCTCTATAGGCAATAGAACTCGAGGTAAATCATTGAGGCCATCCTCCAAGAGTGCACAGCTGCTCCATCAGGTAGAATTTGGTCACATTTAGCTGAAAGACCCTCCTTGTACCTAAGGTGTACACAAGAGAGAAGGCAACATGAGCTATGAAAGTAGACTAGGTTTTTTGTTGTCTTTGACCCTAATTGGTTCCTCTTCAAGGAATGAATAAAACCATATGTAATCCATTTCTTCTCACAAGATGAAGAGCTGGCTACTTGTCAGAGCAATCTTATTGCAAATGATAGCAATTCAAGCATTTCACTTCTATGGTTCCACCACCACTCTATAGGATCTTTCTTTGCATGCATGTCATATAAGGCTTCCACAGAAGAAAAACCACCTTGCCCGTGTTAAAATTTATTCCACTGAGCCCTGATAATTGAAGCATCCTCACCTCAGCCATAAATCTTTTTTACTGCAGCCCAAACCTGTTCATTACCTTTATGTCCTCATATGGAGACATCTTCTTGGTCACTTATGTATGATACCACTTAGGATTTAAGGCAAAGGCAGCACGATGAAGCTAAGTTGCCAAATCAGAATCGGAATCGGGTACATGGGGACAGTACGTTAGTACGACAAAATTTGAGGGGTGGTTTGGGTACATCCATATAAAAATCATAAATTATTATATATACATTATTAATATATAATATTTATTATATACAGTATTAATAATTAACTACTAATCTATTGGTAACATATATAATATTTATTATATATACAGTATTAATAATCTAAGTTACTGAATTGGAATAGGTATAGGTACATTCTTGAGACATCCATACAAAAAATATATAAAATCATTAATATATACATGTTTGCAGCCCTAAAAATTAAAGAAAAAAGCTATATTATATTATAATTATTTTTAAATATGTTAAATATTAATAATAAATATTGGAAAAATCCCCATGGCAGTCTAGCAATGTGGCGAGTCGACGTGTCACTGAGACAAGTGCTCAAGACATTCTTCCCAAGCTGGTGCAATGGGCAAGATTGGGTACTAGCGAGGCGATATTAAATGCGAAGGATATTTCGAAATGGAATTGCATTGATAGGAATGACGGCATCAAAGGTGTTTTAATTGCCAATGGGCTACGACTATCTGAGGTGACGGCATCCTCACACGTTTTGTGGGTGGTGAAGGCTATTATAAGATTGGCCTTGCCTTGCATTTTGCAATTGACAGTCATGGAGAATGCATTTTGGGCATTCTTGGGCCACATCTCCCATAGCAAGCTAAAGTCGGTATTTAAGGATTGGGATCCCTTGGTGCTAGAGGCAACGCAACTGCTTTGAGGGTGCAAGTACATGGCATATGTAGAGAGATATCAGACAAACGCTAACATAGCGTCGCGTTTTGTCGCCTCCCTTCTGGACTTAGATGTCCCCAAGGCTGTGACTCTCTTGATGGCGCGCAAACTGGTCATGATCGATCTTTTGGGAGGGGTGGAAGATGTGATAATAATTGTTGAACTAGGAGTTTGTCTCCCTCAACCGAGGGACATGAACAGGGCTCTTATTCTGAGGGCTGCTATGAGACCCTACCGCTTTCTCCTAGACCTCAAGGGTGAGGCATTGCAAGCTCATAGGAACTGAGCCAAGTGTGGTCTCATTTTCCCGAAGCATCACTTGTATCTTGAACCATTGGGCAGAGTTAACTAGCGCTAGCATTTCCATGAGTATTTGACGAAGGAGGGAGTGGAGTTGCATGAGTAACAATAAGGTGATGACCTATTTTTGGAAATTATTTGAATTTTGCTCTTGCGTGGCTGGGAAGCCTGTGGCTCTTTTGGTGCAATGGGCTTGTGGGTGTGGACATTGGTCGAATGCGGTGCACTGGTTCGAGGCGACGTGGTGTGGTATGGCGATTCTGTTTCGGGGTTGGTGTCATAGTCAAGGTGGTGAAGATTTAATATCTACGTCTCAACACAATCTAGGGTTGTTTTGGCTAGGTTGTTTTTTTGTGGGCTAGGTGGTCATGTGTCTTGGGTGTTGGGGAGTAGGGTGTCGTTGAAAAAAGCATGTATGGGTTTTTTATAGTTCTGGATGTATGGTGTCTACAAGTGTAGAATGTAACCTCCTTTTTCTAATATCAATAAAATCATATTTACGTACCCAAAAAAAAATATTGAAAAAATCAAAGCAAGATAGGAATGCTATATCAAATATAGATAAAACTATTTTTCAAAACCCTCTAATATAGATATCATTCAATATGACATGCATAAAAAAACATACATACATATATATATATATATATAATAAATATTAAATAATATTAAATTTAATAAATAACCAACTTAATAGTAATTAATATAATTTAATATAAATATAAAATTTATCTTACGTATCAAAAAATATATAATTTAATATAAATAATATATATTTAACAAATATTTAATATAACAATAACTTAAGTTTAATAAACAATAATCTTCATTAATAATTATTATAAGATTAATAATTGTTAAAAATCATATTAAATTTAATTAAATTCTTATGAATTAAAAAGATACTAAATAAAATTTTATTGAAGTTATTTAAGTATTTTCTTTTGTTTCCTCGCTCAATTATATAAACTATATAATAAATATTAAATAATATTAAACTTAATAAATAACCAATATAATAATAATCAATATAATTTAATATAAATAATATATATTTAACAAATATTTAATATAACAATAACTTAAGTTTAATAAACAATAATCTTCATTAATAATTATTATAAGATTAATAATTGTTAAAAATCATATTAAATTTAATAAAAGTCTTATGAATTAAAAAAGATATTAAATAAAATTCTATTAAAGTTATTTAAATATTTTATTTTGTTTCCCCGCTCAATTCCTCCTTAGCGAATAATAATCTTACGGACTGGCGAATAATAATGATGCCTCTCCCTCTCAAGATAAAATTAGAATGAGATATCTGACAATGAGTTGTGTCGCAACAATGTTAAGGGGAAAAAAAGCCCTTCAAAAATTGTGTTTGCAGATGAAATGCTCAAGAATCGTTCTAAATCACCATTTCATCGCTAGAGTCAATCGGATTCAACTTGTAAAATTCAAAAATGTTTCCTGCAATAAAAAATCGTACCCTGGTCCAATCCATAGACGATTCAAACCATGATCTGATTCCAAGACATTTCGTACCCGGAATCAGCCTGGATATAAGACGATTCAATAACATAGCAATGAAGGGGTGTGTTAAGTTTGTTCCATCTTCTATGCACCTTTTCTTCTATCAAAGGATATAGAGAAAGATCTCTTAACATCTATTATTTTCTTGACTCTTTCACATGTAAAATCTATTTCTTCATGAATTTCTCCCAAACATGGCTTGTCTAAATTTGCAAATCACATATTAACAACCACCTCACCTCACATATTTGTTGAATAAAGTCAATAACAAATTTAATAACATCAAACCAAAAATGGTCATCAAGGACCATACCTCTCACCTCCACTATAGTATTTGATGTAGGTTATCTGCACACAAAGCTCCTTTGATTGCATAAAGACAGCAAAGAAATCTAAAATAAGAAGCAACCCATGTCTTGACAGGTTTGAAAAAATCCACCTTGGCAATTTTTTGAAAAATGGCTTATGTGGTGATGATTACATATGAACATTTGTATTTTCTACCCTTTGAATGAGATTTGAAATCCATTGGAACTTGCCAATATCTTTGAGTGCATTATTCAACAGATACACACAACATGATGTCCAAAATATATGCTTTACAAACAAGGGAAGCATCTTTAACATCTTGGACTACATATGATGCCCCAACCTCCTCAATGGCATCACATAGCTAGTTATGAAGCAACTCTACATTTTTGTCTTGCCCCGAGCAATGCAATCTATTGCCTTCAAAAAATAAGAGCCTTTGCTACATGTTACCATAATAGTAAGAAGTGGACAATTTCTAGCATTTGTCCACCCATCCATCACAAAGTTGCATCCCTCTACAGACTACACTCTTTTCATTAGTGCATTTTGTTGCTCTAGTCGAACTTTTCCTTTATCAATTACAGTAGTGTGAAAATTTTCATACCCTAGTGATTTATAACCTATTGGTCTATTATTGATAGCTTGGACCATCTTGTAGAACAATGAACGAGCAACATTTAATGGTATTCCATTAGCATAAAAGGTGTGCAATTGTTGCATTAACCGCATCTCAACCTTGCACAATTCGCCAATGGGATTTGGGCTGTCAAGATCTAGTCTCTTGCAAGAAGACCCTACATCTCTACAAGGCACATCCATCTTTGACTCTCTATATTGATTTCGAGTTGCCCTTGTTGCTGAATTGAGAGAGCTCAAATGAGACACTTTCCTATCAGCCCTTTCTTGATCCTTAATAGCTTCATATCATTCTAGCTCATTCAAACAAGGATAGACACCTTTTCCCAATATGTGAAGAAAATGAGCTATCGCCCTCGAGTAAATGCCCCTCAATACATGTGCACTATATTTCCATAATTGGTACAAACCCTATTTTCCTCCACCAAACATTCTAAACCGAAAAGTTTATCAAATTAAAAACAACAAATTCAATCAATATAAGCTGGTAGTAAATTTAACTATTTAAAGTTTTAAGTTCTAAAGTTAAACCAAACATAGTTTTTATTTTATTGATTTTTTATTAATTTGCAATTTGTTACCTAGTTATCATGATATGTTGATTGGTCTTAATATTTCATATTTGAATCTTGATATCTAGTGCTTATCAATTGTAAATTTTAATTTTAAACTTTAAATTTCAGTCACTAATGAATATTAATAATAATACACTATTGTTAGATTTTTGCATTTTAATCATTAACAATAATTTTATAGAAACTTTTTTACAATACCAAACTAACAATAAACTTTCTTTTTGATTTAGTTGGACTCTAGACCCTACAATATTGACACTCTTTAATTTAATCATGTATACTACCTACAATATTGATGCAATTTTTACATTTCCTAAGTCATATAATCTATTAAAACAAAATGTGAAATAGTTAAAACCACCTACTCACTACTTACGAAAACTGATAAATCCTACTACTCCTACGTGCTACAAAAATGAAATTGCATTACACTTTAAAGGCTTTTTTTCATTTTTTATTTCTACAATTTGTTTGGGCAAAGATGCAATGAATTAGGGGTTTTTATAGGGGGACGTAAGGAAACACAAGCAAGATGTTTCCTACAATTGGTGACATCTTTGCACCTATTTTTGATATGACAAATGCATCCCAAGGGATTGGAGACACATCTCCCTACAAGTATGCTACTAAAAACTTCCCTTACCTATTTTTGATATGAGAAATGCATCCCAAGGGATTGGAAACGCATCTCCTTACAACTATGCTACTAAAAACTTCCTTACCACACATCAAGACCTAGAAAATGCCAATATCTTCTGTATCAACCTCGACTGCCAACTCCCCCATGTAGCTTTTCACTACTTTTTGTAAGGATTAGGTCATCCAAATACCAAACTAAAACTAAAAGATCACATTAACAAACAAATGATAAATATTAGGATCTACAACAATTTTGGTGAAACCTATCCCAAGATTAGGTCTTAGTACCTATTTTTGATATGAGAAACACATCCCAAGGGATTGGAGACACATCTCCCTACAACTATGCTACTAAAAACTTCCCCTACCACACATCAAGACCTAGAAAATGCCAATATCTTGCGTATCAAACTCGATGCGATTCCCCCATGCATCATGCAACTTTTCACTACTTTTTGTAAGGATTAGGTCATCCACATGCCAAGCTAAAACTAAAAGATCACATTACCAAACAAATGATAAATATTAGGATCTACAACAATTTTGGTGAAACCTATCCCAAGATTAGGTCTTTGTACCTATTTTTTAGGTGAGAAACGCATCCCAAGGGGATTGGAGACACATCTCCCTACAACTAAGCTACTAAAAAACTTCCCTTACCACACATCAAGACCTAGAAAATGCCAATATCTTGTGTATCAAACTCGAATGCAACTCCCCCATGCACCATGCAACTTTTCACTATTTTTGTAAGGATTAGGTCATCCACATACCAAACTAAAACTAAAAGATCACATTACCAAACAAGTACTCATCAACCAAATTTCATTGTGACCCAACATCTTAGCACCCAAGACTTAGAGAGCCAAGCATCTCCATCAAATTTCATATCTTTGCTCACTATCTTTCATTGTGACAAATTATAGATATCGTAAGCTTAAGAAGACTCGATAAGATCCCAAAAAGACACCCTTCATGCTAGAGTTCAAGCTTAGTCCTTTTCTCTCTAGCACATGAATGCAAACAAAACTCCCCAACATCCAAAAATGAAAAACATTAGGGTCCACTCTTGTGAAAGCCCCCTTTAGAATCTTGTCCTTCAATGCCCTCTAAGGACACTTGTTTAGCATGTCCTCAACAAAACTACATGCCTCTAACCAAAACAATAGGTAAATCTAGGTTATGAATCAGGGCCTTTTCTATCTCAATAATGGACTTAACCTTCCTCTTTGCAACCCAATCCTATTAAACCATTAGGCAAACTCAACTCCCTCTTGATCCCTACATCTACACAAAATACATACTCACCTCCATTGTCAAACCTCAAATCCTTAATTCATTGAAGATATACTCACCTCCATTGTCAAACCTCAAATCCTTAATTTTCTACTTGTATAATTCTCCACATGCTTTGAACTGAAAAAAAATCCCAAAAATCTCATCTTTGGTCTTCGTGAAGTAAATTTACTTTTAGGTTTGCCTTGGAGAACCATCAACAAATAAAACATGGTAAATTTTTCCAATGAAGCTACTCACACAAGTCTACATATAGCTGAATGAATCATATCAAGAATCCCTCTTGATTTGTGCTAATTGCTATAAAAAGCAATCTTGGTGTGCTTGCCAATGCACAACCCCTTGCACACTCCATGTTTCTCTATATTTAAGTTTAGCAATCCCTACACCATATCCCTCAACAAATATAGAGCTCCACAGTGCAAGTGACCAAGTCTCTTGTGCCAAACTCACACAACTTGTCACTACCATGTATCTAGGCATCAAAGTCTTTTGAGATTTGCTATAAAAAGCAATCTTGGTGTGCTTGCCAATGCACAACCCCTTGCACACTCCATGTTTCTCTATATTTAAGTTTGGCAATCCCTACACCATATCCCTCAACAAATATAGAGCTCCACAGTGCAAGTGACCAAGTCTCTTGTCCCAAACTCACACAACTTGTCACTACCATGTATCTAGGCATCAAAGTCTTTTAAGATATACTCACCTCCATTGTCAAACATCAAAACTTTGATTTTCCTACTAGTCTATTTTCCACAAGAACTCACTTGAAAATTTTCCAAAACATCTCATCTTTAGTCTTTGCGAAGTAGATTTACATTTTCCTTGAAGAATCATCATTGGATGAAGCATGGTAAATCGTACTAACAAAACTAATCACATAGATCTACATACATCTAAATGAACCAAATCAAGAATCCCTCTTAATTTGTGCTCATTACTAAAAAGACAATTTTGGTGTGCTTACCCTTGCTCACTCTAGGCTTCTCTATCTTTAAGTTCAACAATCCCTACACTCTATATCCCTCAATAAAGGTGGAGCTCCATAGTGCAAATGGACAAGTCTCTTGTGCCAAAACTCGCACAATTTGTTATTGCCATGCATCAAGGCTTCCTGTTTGATTGAATTGGAATCAAACATTTAAAGACTACCTTCTCACGTACCTTTGCCCGATACTTAATAAAGATCCTAGTCACAAATTTTTACGATAACTTGTTGATCATAACTCAACCACACATATAAGATCTATCTTAACAAAAACTCAAAGTAGGTTCTTGGTTAATCCAAGAACATATAGGATAATATTAAGTTCAAAAACATCAAATGAAGGCATGTTGAATGAAGGTAACAATTCCAATCCCTATAACAAGCTTTACATATATACCTATCTTGTACTCCTTAAGTCTGCTGAAAACCTTCATATTGAATGTCATGTGCCTTAACGCTCCAATGTCCACATACCACACCCTACACCAAAAATGGTGTTATTGGATAAGCATGACACCAAGGAGAAGGTTGTTTCAAGCATGGAAGAGAGCTCATCCACTATTGAAGCTTCTACACTCCTTGCAAATTCCTTCTACTACCATTATTTGCACCTTACCTTTTCTTCTCCAAACATTGAGAAGCATGGTAGCTATTTTTGTGTCATTTCAAACACTTGATGTGTCTCAAAAGTCTTTTTTGGTTCCTTTGTTCCTTCCTAAACCTTCCCAAGTCTTGTCTTGTCACCCTTCCACATCTCACTAATGAGGACCTAGTTTTGACTATCACGAACACAAATACCCTAAACAAACAAATCCTAAGTTAAAGAGAATCCATTTAAGACTAGAAACCAACTCTTCATCATTCACCTTTACCCCGATTGCACCAAGTTGATCACAAAGTTTTATGATCTTTATTAAGTAGGCAGCTACTTTCTTTGTGTCACTCATATGTATGGCACTAAGCTTGTTCTTCGTTGTCCTATCCTCCGCATGTGAGGAAGAAAACAATCCTTTTCTAATCTAAACAAATACAATTTGTCTTGGCCACCTTTTTGTTATGTTCAACCAGTTAAACAAGATTAGCAAGAGGTGCAAGCATGGTGATATTAACTTCTACTAGCATCTATACAATCCCCACTTCCAAGGAGTAATGTTGGAAGCATATATGAAAACCTCAGGTGCACTCATGAGTCAATACCAGCAGCTAGTTAGTCGCAGCTGATTTTTATAAAAACACACGATGATTTTTCATAAAAAATTGTTGTTAGACTGCCAAAACCTCGTGATTTTTCATAAAAAAACTCACCCAAATGAGTATAGATTTTTTTTACCTGATGTTAAGAACTTTATACGATTTTCACATTTCATGGGTGAGTGAACAAGACTACACGCAGCTATTTATGGCATGGGATTGGCAACATGAAATACATAGGTTTTCTTTGATTTTTTCTTTGCTTTAATTTCTGATTCAATTTGAAGTAAAAAATAAGTGTAATATGTTTTTAAATCCTTCTAGTTTTTCCCTTTCCTTGTACATCGATTGAGGGAGAGCCCTGCAAGTTGTTATTTTATATTGAGTATTAGACTCATTTTTCGGTCTATCATATGTATTAACCTCTAATTTTGATTTATATATGATAAAAATCAGTAATATGTTCTACAAATTTAGTAATATGTATGTTTTTGAAGAATAGTTTTAAAAATTTATGTATTTTCAAATGTTTGATGAATTTTCTGAGTTATTACAAGTTTTTCCCCAATTATTTGCTAATCTTAAGTTTTTAAAAAAATTTGGGCCTGTTGAGTAATTGCCCAATCCGAGTTTTTCAACTATGGTTGGAGGCACCTCCAAATGGTCATACTCTCTAAGACCAAGACTAGTCATGTTTACAGTTACTGGAATATGTTGAAACTAAACAAATCAGATCAATAACCTATCACAAGAGCAGATCAACACTCCAATCACAGGAGCAACTAGGGCATCAAATCATACAACCTCTCGTGGATCCAAGTTCCTTCAATCACTGAAATGAGGGCCACTAAAATCTTCTAGCAACTCCCTCTCACAAGTAGTAGCATATTCCATTCATGGAACTACAAGATTTCAATTAATATGTTCTATTACCATGTTAAAATTCAGACTATGGTATGAAAATTCTACACTTGAAGAAATAACCCCGGGTACGTTAATCGACAAAACACCCTGCTGAAAGTACAAACTTCTTAATTTTTATTAAAGTTTTATTGAACTGAAATCACAATTATTCTTCTACCACTATTAGTATTTTTCTTTTCTGTAATTCTTCTGGATACAAGTAGAGTGCCCAAGGTCTCTTGAATAGACTTCTATCCTTTTACACACTTCCAATCAACAGGAGTGCTTTAACTAAAACTTTTTTTAAAAAAGCACATAATCCTGGAAACAGTTCTCTTTTCTCCCTCTAAATATATGAAAATAAAGAACTCCATCACCTAGAAGAATAAAATGAACAAGATAAAGCAAAAACAACATTAAATCTTATCTTGACTTCTATTACCAGCTGTAGGTGATTCGGCACTAAAATTAAGACTGATTTTCTGCATCCAGCTGTAGGAGATTCGGAACTAAAATTATGATTAATATTGTGCCCAGTTGTAGGAGAACAACAAAAAGAAGAAGAAATAACATTCTCAGATTCTGTGATGGCAGTGTGATTCGGCTCTGAAAACTTACCTGGGACACAAGAGATGTGAGGCAAAGTTCTGCAGAAATATTGGGCCCTCGTATGGGATATTCCTTCACATTTGAAGTGGAATTGGCTGTAAATAATGTAGCAATATAGATGTATTTATGAGAGGTATTTAATCAATGTTCAACAAAATCTGATATCTTAACTCCCATAGCTAAATCATGGTACAAGTTTCATTTTTGCTGTCAAAATTGAGTGCACTGAACTCCATGCTTTGACTTTGATCACCTGCAGATGATCCGGAGGCAGGTGTAAAGCCTGGTGGACAACCCCATCAAGGATAGTCAATTAGGTTATATATGTTTGTGTAAGGTTATGTTATTATAGTGATTGAGATTGTGCATAGAACAATTAAACAGAAAAAGTAGAGAGAAGGCTTTAACAGAAAATTTGTATTATGCTAGTGCCGTACATGATCTATGAGAACAGATGTGTGGGTATTATTCCCTCTTGAATGTCTTAGCTTAAAAGGAATGGTTATGACTTATGTACATTAATATATGAAGAGGGAGAAATATGAGTCATCAGTTGGGTCATAACGATTCATATTCCCATTGCAACTATCACAACCGTTGACAACAAGTCAGGCCATGGAGTAATACGTGGATTTATGACTTGCGTTTGGAACTTGGGTGCTGACTAGGATGAAAATCCTACTAACAAAACCACAAAAACCATTGAGCAACACCCAACACTTGCACCTGGTGGACAACCCCATCAAAGAGAGTCAATTAGGTTATATGTTTGCATAAGGTTATGTTATTATAGTGATTGAGATTGTGCATAGAACAATTAAACAGAAAAAGTAGAGAGAAGGCTTTAACAGAAAATTTGTATTATGCTAGTGCCGTACATGATCTATGAGAACAGATGTGTGGGTATTATTCCCTCTTGAATATCTTAGCTTAAAAGGAATGGTTATGCACATTAATATATGAAGAAGGAGAAATATGAGTCATCAGTTGGGTCATAACGATTCATATTCCCATTACAACTATCACAACCATTGACAACAAGTCAGGCCATGGAGTAATACGTGGATTTATGACTTGCCGTTTGGAACTTGGGTGCTGACTAGGATGAAAATCCTACTAACAAAACCATGAAAACCATTGAGCAACACCCAACACTTGCAGTATGATCTGGTGACCCAGATCCTCCTGAATCACCAACTAAAAGTCTAAAACTCAACTTGAATCAAGGATTTACTAAAGGCAATGCAAATTATCTCAAAAAAAAGGATCAACCTCTGGTCAAAATCAAAAGACAAAAATGATAAGGCACACCAATATCTTGTGTCCACAGAAGGCATAAATGATAAGACGCATAAAGATAAAAAGATGATCATCTTCAGCATTTTTTAAGCTCTTTTTGGTTTTCTGGTCACCTCACAATTTTCAACTAGCATTTACATTTCATACACAGATTTTCATCCCCAAAAAAAGATTCAAGACAAAGGATTGAGGCCAAAAATTTGGGTTCCTGAACATTTTTCCACTGGTTTTCGGAATGGAATTACTGTGGACAAAATGTGTAATAGATATGAGAAGATTTCACTTGGATAGGTTGAAGGATTCCTCTAAATTAACAGATTTGGATTCCAGCACATTTTTCCACTGGTTTTTGTTAGTGTTTCTTAGATCAGATTAAACAATGAAAGCACTTAATAATATTGCAACACATAAGACAATGAACACAGCAAGATACCCTGGGAAAACCCTCCTCTTGAGGGAGAAAAACCCAGCAAATGAATCTCTTATATAAAGTAGAACAAGAGCAGAAATCTGCTTACAACTTAGGCCCAACAATGGCCGATATTAATACAAGGAACAATCGCACCTCTCCTAGATGCAAAGATACAAATGAATCTGTTTCTCCTTGACTTCGGCCTGCTGCTACAATATGATACACAGCTGCAACTGTACGATCTGCTGCTCCACAGTGAACTACTGCTGCATAATGAAGATTCGCTGCTACTGCTGAAGATGAATCACTGCTCAAGTATGAACTTCTTCTAAGAATGCGAATATGCTTGAATTAGGTCTGCTGCTATGAAATGCTGCTCTGCTGCTGAAGTGCGAATTATTTGATTGAACTTGAATGAATCAAATGACAAGACCGACCTTGTATAAATACAAGAGAGGCACCTCTTCAAGTTAGGTCGGCCCTCTTAGGAAAAACATAAATAATGATAAATTACAAATAAGGTCGGCCCAAGTAATAACTAAAGCATGCGAACCATAGAGGGTCGGCCCTTTGCATTTATTAAATATTATAGTCATGAATTAAATAGCCGAATGGCTACTTATTTAATTCATGCTCTTCTCCTTGGAATTCGTGCAAAGGAAGTGCAGCCCTAAGCTGCTATAACATCAACACTCCCTTTCAGCTAGGGATGAACTTCCACCTGCACAAGACACATCATATCAGAATGAAAACAAAATAGAATATCACCTCATCGTGATATCAACCATCATGGCTACCTCCATAGACGGTATGAACAAATGCTCATCACTTAATGTGATGTTGTCACCTCAATGTGACTATCACCATGGCTCCTCAGAGGGTGATACACAAGCACAAATAAATCATCACGGATTCCCTCACGTGGTGCTATCATGGAGTCACACACATGACATCCACCATGGCTCTCCCAAAGGGTGGAAACAAGGGCTTTCACCTCTCAAGTCTCAAAAGAGAAATGCACTATCAAGGACTTGCACCTCAAATCTCTCTCAATAGAGAAATGTATTATCAAGGACTTGCACCTCAAATCTCTCACAATAGAGAAATGTATTATCAAGGGCTTACACCTCAAATCTCTCTCAATAGAGAAATGCATTATCAAGGACTTGCACCTCAAATCTCTCACAATAGAGAAATGTATTATCAAGGGCTTACACCTCAAATCTCTCTCAATAGAGAAATGCATTATCAAGGGATTTCACCTCGAACTTCTCTCAAAGAAGAACTCATTAAACAAAGGAACACTGATACTGAGACTCCCTCTCAGCTAGGACTTCATTCTTCACCATATCAAGCTTGTCTTGAAGGTACACAACCATTATCCCAAAAATGCTTGATGAGAATGACTGCCATTTGCTCATCAGTGTTGATATACCTCAACTGAATATCTTTCCTCAATACCATATCTCTGATATAGTGGTATGTCATGAAACACATGAAAAAAAAACAAAAAGCTTCTCAAAGCTTTGATTAACACAAAGGATGACAATTGGCTTCAATACTTGTTCAACCAATCCTGCAAGGAACTTTCGAAGCCACGAGCTGCCACACAATCTGTAATGTACTCAGCCTCTGCTGTACTCAGTCCCATAGAAGACTACTTCTGATTGAACCAGGATATCATCGCAAGCCTCAACTGAAGTAGCATCTAGAGAAACACAACCATCTTCTTTAGATTCACTAGGCTCCCTCTAAATCTTCAATCTCTTGCATCAACCACTTGACCTCATTGCCTGCAACGCTTGCCTTTAGAGAAATGGTTTCCAATGCACACCTCTATAGAGATTCACGGTTGTCCTCTTCGACCGTTTTCCAGATCACTCTATTCTAAATAGGTTTGCGGAGCTACCAATCCAGGTTGACTTGAGCAATTCGGAATCCAACTGCTGAAGAGGTACTTTAACATGCGGCCTTGCAACACTGCAACCCTTACTTATTCTCAACGAGTCATAGAACTCCCTCTTAAGGTTAATTCTTCCTTTTCTAAAAGATGTCTTCAGCTAATCACTTAGTCTCATAGTTACAAGTAGAGTCTCCATCCTTCAACCTATAGGATGCATCAAGCTCTTCTTGAAAGCAATCTCTTTATCCTGCAAACCATTAACAAGAGATTACTAATAGTTCATGGAACTCAATTATCTCAAATAGACATACCATAACTTAGGAGCATACATGATTGACTATCTCAATAGCATGAACATTATTCAACCATGCAATACTTCAAAATCTCCTAAGTAATAGATAATTAATTCATCAATCATGACATGTCTTTCTTTCAATTTCTTGGAAGAGCTAATCTCAAAAGACAATCTTCACAATTTAGCATGATATTACTTGCAATGAATAAATCTAAAGGATCTTATCACAGTGATCACTATTTACTGGTCACACATAATCCTAAGTAAATAATGTTAGATTTGCACAACTCAACAAATTGAATTTTAGCCTAGGTAAATACAATCAAAAACAAAGAATACTTATCTCTTAAATATTCTGAAGGGTGGACACGGTATGATACGCTACTCTTGTGCTTAGTACAGAACCTTCAAAGCTTGAACATAGGCCAATGACTAGAGTAGAAATTCACTAGAATCATTTTGGGGAGAGATCTCAATCACATCCGCAAATGAAGCATGTTGATTGGGCCTGGTAGGACAATCCTTCGCATAGTGACCAAATTTGTCACATCTAAAGCATTGAACACGAGAGAGGTCCCACTTCTTCTTGAATGCAGGAGCACCGTCTGACCCATTATCTCGATTCCTCTTAAAGAATCCTTTCTTCCAAACTTTTCCTTTCTTCGATGAATGAGAGGCGAGAACATGTAAATCTTCATTCTTTGAACTTTGACCAATGCCCCTTGCCGTTAGTCTCGACTCCTCTTGAATGCAGTCAATCCTCAATCGATCAAACTTGGGAAGTTTAGATCTTGCACTGATTCCTTGAATAAACGACTCCCATGAAAGCGGAAGACCATTGAGAGCAAGCATGGTCAAATCCTTGTCATCAACAATATGACCAATGGTAGAGAGTTGATCTCTCAATTCGGAAATCTTCATGAAGTAGGTGATGACAAATTCTTCTTCCGCCATCTTAATGTGAAGTAATTGTTGCTTCAAGGTTAGGGCATGACTGGTGTTGTTGATTTCGTACATCTCTTCCAAAGTTTTGAACATCTCCCTTGCAGTATCCAATTTGAAGACAATCGGAACAATATGATCTTTGACAGAATCAACCAATACTTTCTTTGCCCTAGTATCTGTCTTCCTCCACTGCAACTTTTCTTCTTCCTCCTCAGGTTCGCGAACTTTTGTTTTCACAAACTCAACCAAATCATTCTCTTCCAATGTGAGCATGATCCTGAACCTCCATGATGTGTAGTTCGAAACTCCTTCGAGTCTATCCTCGATTTTCAGACCATTCACCATCTTGAAATTTGAATTAGGAGATAGACTGAAAAAGATTAGAGTGAGTGCTGCAAACTAAATCTGATCACAATCTTTTTCAAACCCGCTCTGATACCATGTTAGTGTTTCTTAGATCAGATTAAATAATGAAAGCACTTAATAATATTGCAACACATAAGACAATGAACACAGCAAGATACCCTGGGAAAACCCTCCTCTTGAGGGAGAAAAACCCAGCAAATGAATCTCTTATATAAAATAGAACAAGAGCAGAAATCTAGGAACAATCGCACCTCTCCTAGATGCAAAGATACAAATGAATCTGTTTCTCCTTGACTTCGGCCTGCTGCTACAATATGATACACAGCTGCAACTGTACGATCTGCTGCTCCACAGTGAACTACTGCTGCATAATGAAGATTCGCTGCTACTGCTGAAGATGAATCACTGCTCAAGTATGAACTTCTTCGAAGAATGCGAATATGCTTGAATTAGGTCTGCTGCTATAAAATGCTGCTCTGCTGCTGAAGTGCGAATTATTTGATTGAACTTGAATGAATCAAATGACAAGTAAGACCTTGTATAAATACAAGAGAGGCGCCTCTTCAAGTTAGGTCGGCCCTCTTAGGAAAAACATAAATAATGATAAATTACAAATAAGGTCGGCCCAAGTAATAACTAAAGCATGCGGGTCAGCCCTTTGCATTTATTAAATATTATAGTCATGAATTAAATAGCCAAATGGCTACTTATTTAATTCATGCTCTTCTCCTTGGAATTCGTGCAAAGGAAGTGCAGCCCAAAGCTTCTATAACATCAACAGTTTTTGTCTTAGTTATGTGCAGATTTCACTTGATTAGATTGATGTGTTCCCCTAAATTAACAGATTAGGGTTATTGCACATTTTTTCACTAGTTTTCAGAATTAAATCACTGTGGACAAAGTATTTGTCTTAGTTATGTAATGATTTCATATGGATAGCAACAGCATCGAAGAATTCACCCAAAAGGAAGTATTTGTGCTTAAAGAGCTTTCTTTAAGCACATGGCCTGCCAAGGTAATCAAATGTAAATTTACTACATATAAAATAGCACCTTTCTGAATTCCAGAAAAGGAGTATTGACCTACACATGCCACTTGGATCTGAAAAACCAAAGAGTGAACAAACCTAGAATCCATGTCAACTTCAACTGTTGGCCTACTATTGATGGCTGAGAAAGCAGCAGCGGCCCACATGCAGCTGAGAAGTTGAGAACACTACCAGGGGTTTAAGAATTTTTCGTTAAGATGCTGGCTGTCAATAAAGGACTCCTGAAGGTGATAAATATAGATAGCTTAGAAGGTGCTTGTGTAATTCCAGTTAATACCAAATAACTACATTATGATTATGCTGCTAAAAGATATGCTGTTATACTAGTAACTTAATAAAAAATTATTACTAAACTTACACATGATCATGTTTGCTCTATTTGGTATATGGAAAAATCGTGACTCTCTTGTTGGTATTATAGCTTAACATAGATTTGCTGTTATATTCTCTCATCTGTTATTGCTGAGATATTGTTTACCAGACCTTTTCAACAGAGGTGTAACAAGAAACTCAACTGAAAGCTCATAACATTGGTGAACCCAACATAACAACATGACAGAAGCTTATGTCACTGTTCACAAACAGAAGATTTGAGTGTTGGAAAAGCAATAATACACCACAGGATAAGCAGACAATAAAACAAAAAGTAAGCGAGGCAAGGCCAGCTGTATATTTGCAAATGAAAACTTATCACGCTGATATTAATATCAGTGAATTCCCTGTGTCTGTACCAGAAATTGATTCACTGTCAGCTCAGAACAGAGACACTAGACAACTTGAGGTCTCACAGGCTCGGGAAAAGTAGGGGAAGAAGTGAGATTCTGTAGAAGATTAGAGTGAGACATGATTATTAATCTTTCAGCCTAAGTTACCGATTTGTTTTTGGGTTCAGGTTCGGGTACGAGAATCCGGTACAGGATTCAGTCAAAAAACATTTGGGGGTTGGGTATGTTTTGGATACGTTAATATAAAAACATATAAAAATCAGAAATATATACATATTTGCAGTAGTAATTAAGTTCAGAATACACCACCATATTAATAGTCAAATAACATAGCAAAAATACACCACTACTTTCATAGTCAAATACTAAAATATTAGTGATACTCAAATGTCATGATATAAAATTATAAATTAAAGTTCAAACATAAAAATGTCAAGTGTTTACAATCAGCCATTATTGATCATTGATCAATCTGAATCATATGGGTCATCAAATAGAGCATCATCAGCATCATTAGATGCTACATTTTGTGTAGAACCACAAATAGCATCAGTGGCACTCGCACAAGCACTGACACTACCACTCTCATGCTCAGCAGCTGCTTCAGGCTCATAGTCTATTCAAGCTTGTGCAAGCAAGAGAGCAAGTTCAACAATGGAAGCAAAAAAACTTGTTTTTCATTCACAAATTGTTAAATGAGTATATTTTTACTTATTTGATGTGTTAGGAGGCAGAGATTAGGGTTGGAGACAATATTTTATTATTTAGAAGTCAACTAAAAATCAAAAAAATAATAAAAAATGTCAAAAACATTGAATATTCTGTGGCCTGGGCATTCAAACAGTCAGATTCTGTCCGGGTATGTACCAGGTACGAAATTTTCGTACCCACAGGGTAGGTTTCGTAACCTGCCCGTATCCACAGTCCTAAACTCGTATCCTGCCCAAATTTGAATCAAATCCATATCAAATCTTGGATCCAAATCAAATCGAATCATATCCGAGACCTTTTCTGGGCAAATCGGTAACTTAGCTTTCAGCCACTAATATATTATTGAAATCAAACATATAGGAATGCTAAAAAACCTAGTAACATTTTTACTATTTTAGGACCAATTCTTTCTTATAAGACAAAAACTAATGCAGACCTATTTTGTAGTTCTAGCCTTCTAGGCATTAAACAGAATAGCATTTGCATTTTGATTTGGGGTTCTATACACCAAGGGTCCATTGTTTTGAAACTAAATCTCCCTCAACTTACAATGCCTTTCTTGTTGAAAATAGCATTGACATGAGAGGTAGTAGAATTTAAAACACAGATTATGGTGCAGGAAGCCCAACAATTCACCACTCAACAAGAGAAAGCTTATTGGACAAATGGAGCAACCCATTAAGCTTACATGGAAATTTGATTTCCTATGGAGCTTTTGAAAATAAACATGGAACATCAATGTGAGATTTTAAGAGAAAGTTCTTCGATTTGAATGCTCTATAGTGCTGTGCATGTTCTATATCAGATAACAGACAGAAAAGACAGCCATGTCTTTAGATATAGATACTTGAACATATATCATGAACAGGGTAGGGCAAACCCTTTTACCAGGAAAACCATGGTGACAGCACTAGGCATTTTTACCATTCGAACACAAGAAATGTCTTTTTAAGCAGTGGACCACCCATTCTCATCTGCAATTGCAGAATTCCACTGCCCTGCGCAATCGCAGGCAGGCCAAATGCAACTGTTGCAGTAGCACATAAAAGTGGTGAAATGTGCTGTGTGCTCAAAGAGCTCCCCTAGTGGCCAGGGTCTGATCCCAGACAATTGTATGAAGAATGTGCAAGCATCTAAGCTCTGAGCACCACCAGCTTGAAATCAAAAATTGAAATCATTGTGCAAGTGATGTCTCAACACTAAGCAGATTTCCCCTCTGCGTCATAAGCATATGCCAGCTTCGTGAATTTAATCTCAAATATCATAAAAATTACATAGACAAACAAATAAGCATTTCAAAATGTACAAACAGAATATTAATAATGAGAAAGGAATCTGATACAAATTGGTTTGCAATGCACACCTCTAGCACTTCCAGAGACGCAGTGTAGATGCTTCGAAAGAGATTGTTTGCATTGATTGATTCTGTGAGTCCATTTATAGTAGTAGACAAGCCAAAAATGGTTTCAGAGTTACCAGTTGTTGATACATGATTCTGTCCTTCAGTATCATAATTGTAAATCAAATCTTTGCATGGCAACTCAATCTGTGGCCATTTCGTACTATTTGTGAACACAAGTAATCTACAGTCTGAACACAGGCTAGAGGGGTGAACCTTATTATCTTTACAGGAATTAATATTTTCAATGACCTTATAGGTAACTGTTGCCATATATGTCACTGTCCCTGGTAAAAGCATCAAACCTTCCAAGAATTCTATTTTAAGAAGTGTTCCATTTTCAGAACACTCACACATGTCTACCAGTCGTATCACTTCTGACCCATCATTTTTCATTGAAAGAGCTACTCTGACTGTTTGCTCTCCCTCACTGAGCAGACCATTTAGATCCTTCGGCATTGGGTAGACACACTGATTATCATCTGTATGCCTGACAATCAGAGCTTCAAGAGGCACTATCACAGTGTCTCTTGTCTCCTGAAAGGAATTCTTAAGCAGTACACACAAAGCACCTGAAACTTTTCCTTCTATATGTGTAGATATGTCAATTTCCATGATTGAAGTGCTAAGATGGGGAGTTATTTCCCACCCTCCAGATGGTCTTATTCCAAACAATGGAATGTCTGTGCCATCTTTTCCAAACTTAAACCAGGCATTTTCATTCAATGTAAAGCTCTGACCTTCAGTTGTATAAGCAACATCTGTCTTGCAGACAGCACCAGTTGGTTGTATTGAACTTGCTTCTGGACTTGATATCCATGCAGAAACTTCCTCAACAAGGAGTAATCCATCAAAAGGATTATAGAGCGTTATATTGTCACGCAATACAGATCCTGAGAAGGCACTTAACCCAGTAAAAGGTTCAATTCTGTAAGGAGACTCTACACCTTCGCCTTTGGCATGAATCACAAATCCACCTGAGCTAGTTTGCAAAATAAGATGACCTGTAGCCAGACCCAACATCCTTGGTAAGAAAACAAAAGCAATGGAAGCCATATCCCCAGGAGCTACTATGGTCTCCTCAAAACCATATGCATAGAAATGTGTATTTGTGCTGAATGGTTTGAAGATGTGCAAAGCGGTATCATTGCAAGTGTTTAACACTGTCATGTATGCAACTGAAGGAGAAAATAAAGGCTGAGTCCCCCATTCCATCAATGATGGTCTGATTGCCACATTGGGAGATGATTTTCCAGCGGGTCCAGATTGAGTCTTCTCTGGATACTCCATCTGAAGAGACATCTTTTTATTTGACTTATTTGATGGCGAAGGAAAACATGAAACTGTGGTCCTGTCATTCATTAATTTAAAATTTATACTTTTTGTAATGTGATCCTGTCCAATAATATCATTGGAAAGTAGGACTTTTCCCAACTCTTGTTGATCTCCACCATTTGTCGCCGATTCTTCATCAGAGTATCTCTGACTTTTGTCCTTTTCTGAAAGGAAGCCAGTCAGTCTGCTTTGGAAGCACAAAGATTGTGGGTCGCTACGGATATGCTTGCCTCTCACATAGAACTTTTGAATATTTTTGTTCTCGCCTATTCTTCCACTAATAACAGGTTCAAATGAATCTAATACGGGACTAGCCCTAGCATTGGTAAGATCCCCGCATGAATTAAAATCCATATAATCTTGCATTTTACTTTGCCTTGAGATAAGACCTTTTACAAGACAAGGCATACAAAATAATACCAATAATAAAGTCCATGAAAGTAGGACTAATGCAAGATGGGAGCCCTTGGGAGCACGAGCACAAAACCACCATGATCTGCAATGAAAACCAGAAATAAGGTTACAAAAGAACTATAAATATTTCATAAGGCTAAAGTAATGGAGAAGAAAAAGACACATAAAATGTAACATAATAAAAAGTAAACTCACAAAAATTCAGACCATAAACCAAATTACATAGAACTTTTCAATACTACATCACAAGAAGGAAAGATTCCTGAAAAACTTGTTTGATACTAAATTAGAAACAAGGAAAGATTTCTGATAGAATAGATTTTTAAAATATATAACTTAAAATAATAGACAGTTTATTTGATCTATACTTGGACATACACTATTGGTGCTATTTGGGGAAAAAAAGAAATTTTCTTTTAGACAACCACTTTGTTGTCATCTTATTGCAATGTTTACAGCTTTCTCTTGACTTTGTTGCTTTGTATCTCTATTCAAAATATAATACAGTACAGGCATTTTAATATTTAATGTAGCACCAAGTTGCATGGGGTCAAAAGCAGATATGGAAAGTTTCTAAAAATGTGGAATATGACAAGGGTGGAAAACTAACACAGATATTATGATATATAATAATATAGATATGCATAAGAAATACCCTCCAAGAAAATATATAATTAAGACTCCAAGAATGAAGTTAAAAACAAATGTGAATAAGAAAAAGGTGTTTCTAACAGGAATGCCTTTTAATTTTTATCCTTTAATTTACATCTTTCTGAGTTTTGTAAAGCTTGTTTGCTTGTATTTGGTTTTCAGCAAGAAAACATTTAGGGAAAGTCGGGGCTGGAAGCATGTAAGAGAATTTTGGCAAGAGCACAAGGGCTCTGTCATGGTCCACAATGAATCAGGTACATAATAAAAGGTTTCCAAATATTTTTGTAAAGGCTGTAATGTCAGAACAAAAGCTACATGTTCAGTTGCAATCCAAAAAGGTGAACTTTAAAATAGTAAAATGCAAAAAAATTAAATTAAAAAGTACTAAAAAGGATTGCAAGAAGGCTACCAAATAAGTCCTTGACAGCTCAGTTTAAGCGGTGAACAACTTTGGCTATAGCCTTGAGATTTCTTTATAACTACTAATTCTAACATCACCTTTTGTAAAATTTTCACATCTAAAAATTGGAGCAAACTGCTATTGGAAAGACTAGAGGTTGGTGATCAAAGTTTAGTGTGGAGAACCAAGTTAATGATTTGCAAACTGCTGTATAAATATTTTGGAAAACACAGATTACCATCATATTCAGTGGAAAAAATGGAAGAAATCTTAGGGAGATTGACTAAGTATGTAAAGGATTCTTCTATATTTCAATGTGGATTTAGGATGTCAGCCTATGTTGCCCTCATTTCATCTTCAAAAGGGTTATAATGAACTATTTCTTACGAACGGTACACAAGAGTTTACAGGAGAGAAATTTGGCCATAAAGCTCATCCAAAAAACTTGAAGTTCATTTTTGCAATGGCTTAAAACATAGATCCTGTATTTCCGGCTATACCCAGTCCTACAAACTTTCATTGAGCCAGTACTGCAGAGGCTTGCTGGATATTTTTTATCAGTAAAAAATTCATGTTGATAGAAAATTATTAGGCAGGGCAGCATGAATGGCCAATCAGGTTGATTGGGCTTTTTGAACACAATCTCTGTATATGGATATGCATAAGGCGGCTTAAAGCAAAGACTCGGTTAACATAGAAGTGAAACAAACAATAAAACCTAAGTGAAGAACTGAAAACAAGTAATCAAGAAAGTAGCCACAAAGCCCATAAATTAATTCAGATCTTTGAGCAAAGTATTATGATGTGTCTTGATATAATGTAGCAAAGTCATGTGCAGTTAGTTTACGGCCATAACAGGTAAGTGAGTGTTCAAGGCATAGTTTACATACTCAGAATCGGAGAGTACTCGGAAAGCCCAAAAATTTTGACTCGGGAAATACTCGGCAAATGTGTGTGGATATTTATCTATGTGTATACTTAGGACTGCACTGTGCACACATACATATCTATAAACATACACAGGATGCCAAGTTTGCATGCATATACAAACACAGACATATTTATACATACACCAAACTTTCAAAGTTTGTGGGTTTTTTGCAAGCTACTGGCGATTAATCGATAATTTGACAAGAGAAAATCCATCTGCATACTGCCCGAGAGTAAAAGCAGAAATTACTCGGCATGCAAATTTTTTGGAGATTACTCGGCTACTTGGAGAGTAATCGGAGAGTATGTAATCTATGGTTCAAGGATTTAATTGAAGACCAAAATATTCACAAAATTGCAGCAGATCACTAACTGCAGCCCATAATCTTTAACATCCTAGGTGGAGACTTACAAAGACAGCTCTAAAACACAAGCAATCACTTGTCCAAATCTTGGGTGTGCTCTTTTATTTAATTTTCAATGTGTTTTTAACTTTTTTATGGAAATGCACATGCACCTATTATACAGAAGAAATAATAAGTATAAAAAAGAGAAAGGATGAGAGCTGTACAAAAAGTTCCAAATCAGAAAAGTTCAGAACATCTACTTTGGCAATCTGGAATAAGGGTATTTTACTCAATTTTGAGATTTTCAAAACTTCTTACTTGTACCTTGGCAATCTGGAATAGAGCATTTTACTCAAATATGAAAACTATAGAGCTTATATTTTCAAATCTTAATATAGAAGAGATAAAAAAAACCACCAGACAGATAATGGCACAAAACCCATAGACTAATGTACTAAAGACAACTTCCTTACATGGCAAGTGAAGGTGCATCTTGCCCTTAGACAATAAGGTTTGGGATATGATGAATGAAAGAGAAGTAAAACTACCACAGCTAGATACTGATAGACAACAGATGCGGAGATCGAAGAGTCATAGGGTTTTAATAACTACTAGTTTGCATTATCAAGTAGGTGATGTTTTTTACAGCAAGATAAGTGGACCATTCACAAGATACGGGTCCTTGTAAACCACTACTCATGAAATATGGGTCAATGAGTTTGACTCAAAAACCGTGCATTTCAAACCTGATAAACCATCATATTAGTGTCTTCATTTATCAGCTGTCCTCCTGCATCATGTTTGATTAAACCAACTATGATTAAACCAACTATCCAATAAACTTTGGAAAAAGCTTGAATACTCTATATGGTGCACACACAATAATTACTAAACTAATGTTTAGAAAAAGGAACTAAATGAATAACAAAAGTGGTATATTATCTATGTATAAAATATATTATTGTTGAAACAGTTTGAGCACAAATTAGTGCAAAGCAAATAATAAAGATGCAGATAGTCAAAAATATGTATATAATTGGATAATGCAGTACTCACATTATCTAACATGCCAGATCAGGATTTGGATTCTACTATTACTACACAACAGGAAAAGGATTAATTTATTACAGCATAACTTTGTTTTCAAAATGCTAAAACTATAGTAAGAAGAAAAAAACAAGAATTTAAGCAGCATTCAATATTTTACAGGAAAAAAACAGAGGATGCAGTTTGTGAACTTTTGAGGGTCATACAGATGGTGTACTGAATGACAATAGAGATGGATTAAAAAAGCAATTATGTCAATATTTCCAAATCAATTAATATGAAGCATATTCACACGATAAGGTTGGTGAAGCAGAGTGGTCTCCAGCATGTCCAAGAGACATTTTAAGTCTGCCTCCAGTAATATTTGGTTAACATTTCTCTCCATTGCTTGACAGGAAATTGCCTCTTGTAATCACTGACAAAAAATACTCCTAAGCACTTGCTTATAACAGAAGTTCAAATTGTCTCTAACAGCAGTTCTGATACAAAGTTTGCTCAAGAACATTGCTTGTTTCAGGCATCACCTGTTAAAATATGTTTGTCTATTCTCTATTGATATGTGATGCTTTCCAGTTACAATAGAGTTGCTTTGTCTTATGTAACACCTTAAAAGATAGTGTCTCTAGTTGCTTATAGAAAAATTCCTTACGTCTTTTGCACTAAAAAAGAGAATGTCATATATGGATAAGTAAAAAGTCATTTTTTGACTCACCTCAAAGTAAAAATTAAGATTTTTTTCAGTTCAGTGGTTTTTCATTTTGCAAATGCTTAGCCAAAAAGGTTGGTGTCTGAGAAATTTTAGGATAGCATCTATGCATTCCAGTAGTTAGAAGTTTGTTTGTTTTTATAGTAAATGCAATGGTTATCTTTTAGGTTGCTGCAAGCAAGACAACAGATTGATGCATGTGCCCACCATGTATTAAAGTCCCCTGGTGGAAACCCACCTACACCCAAAGCATCACATGCTCCATTTACTTTGCACAAGTGGAAAATTGGTCTCAGGAGAGGGACCAGTCCCTCTTGGCGACTCTATTTAATTGTAACTACAATAGTCCCCTTATTCATATACCTATCATCATCCTGGTATCCATTCTCCAACATCTTTTGGGTGAAACTATATATAAGTTCAATGTTGGATTTTTTTACCATTTGAACAGTATTCCATAGGCGAATTAGGTTTAGGTTAAACTTGAAGACAGTTAAAGCTATGCTCTTAATATTAATAAGAGCCTGGCAAATATAATCTTTACTTCTATACTAACGTCTTAAGGAAGTGCACCAGCTATCTGATGGTGCAATGAAAGCCTGAGGCATATAAAAAATTAAAATAGAATGCTTGGCGTAGCTAAAAAGCTACTAGCTCAACTTTATCTATAACAGAGTAAAGTATCCAGTGACCCTTGGAAAATTTATCAGCCTTTACGCACTTCAAGTTTTAAATTTTCCTGATAAATAACGTAAAACCACGTCTGTTTAAGACTTGATAAGCGTCTCTGCTAGAAGACCAGGGTTCGAAGCCTGCAAAAAACATTTGGGCTATCCCCAGCCTTCAATGAATCCCGCTTCTAACTCGTTTGCACTGTAAATGGATTCTAAGCCTAAGCAAATGAACTGGGCACCAACATACACGATTAAAAAAATGCTAGATACACCGTGCGAGGACTAAAAATACTATAATAAGTTCATCTCGTAGTTCCGGAAATACGCAGAGCGTTGGCCACCAGTATTCGTCAAATAAAGGATTTTTCTTTTTTGATGCTATAATTTAATATTCACATTAAAAGGCAGGCCATTCTTTCATATTCTCTTCCTAAATTTGTTGAACACGGCAGCCAACCTATTTTCAGTAGTTCTACTTTTACAGGCTTGCAAAGAGAAAGAAAAAGGACATACACGCCCACAAGCTCCAAAAATACAGGGGAAACCAAATCAAGGCAAACCCAACCAAAAAAAACCAAACCAAAGAAGAAAGACCAGACCAAACAACAAAAAAGGAAAGTCAGCCTTCAAATACTAATACCGTAACAGCGCCGCCGGTGGCTCGCATGTTCGAGCCCTGTGGGCTTCCCCTCCCCTCTTTTTCCTACAGCTGTAAGCATCCATTTTCTTGACCAACACAAACACTCAGAGAAAGCGTCAAACCCCTTCTCAACGTAGCATAACATAACGTAACATTGACAGAAACATGTTCCTGCGCACCAAAGTCTGTCTGGTATGAACCTTGGCGAAATTATATAGGTAGGTACGGTACACACATACAGAACAACAACTGCAGCAACGTTTCATCTCTACATTCAACACCCACCGTACGGAACCCACCGAAAGCCGTTAGTTCTAAGCCAACCCTATCTTAACCGCAGTCAGGGTCGAGCTTGCCCGAATAATTGCTGTATTTTTTTAATTTAGTTTTTTCGGTCGGAAAGCACAAAATGGGGAGCTGTCTGTGACGTCGTCTGCGGAAACGGCGTTGGCCGACCGCTATTTTCGCTGTGCCAGGAGTTCCGCCACCATTATCTGGGGTCCCACGCCCTCTTATTGGCTCAGATAACTAAAAATATGAAGCGCTGCCTGGCTATGTTTAGCTCTTGTTTTAGCGGCTCCAACTACCTCCCTCAAACGTCCGGCACAGTCGGCGTCCGTAATTCGTAGGCCAGCTTCAACGAAATTGGATAGAGTTTGGTGTCCGGATGTGGTTGATAAAGCTTTCGATTCTAATTGGGAACGCCGACGCTTTTGTATTTGCTGTGCTCGGGAAAGTCGTCTTTTTTTTCTTCTTTTGAATTTGCAAAGTTTGTGGATGTGTGATAGAGCGGCAATTATTTTTTATTTTTTATTTTTTATTTTTTATATATTTTTTAACGAAATGGCCAAATTTAGTCAATGGGATTGTTGTCTGGTAGAGCGAATATAGAGTGCGCCGTGCATCTTGGAAAAACTAATAAATAAGAATAAAATATTTTACAAAATCTTAAAAGAAGAGGAGTATAAAGTAAAAGGGGGGTAAGGAGCATAAAACATGAAATTTGAGACCATTTTGTTTGTCATATAACTAGCAATGCCACCCACTTAGAAGGTGCAATGTGCAATATCCCCATGGTAAGCCAATTTTTAATTTAATTTAAAATAAATATATATAAGTGTCTACATCGTTATAGTAGATTTGTTGATAGAAAATATAGATGTATGTTAATTGAAAGTGTTTTGTTATAAAGTATTGGTATATATCCGTTTTCTTCATTTAATTAATGATTTTATTATTTTGTCATGGATTTGGAATAAGCTTATTTGAGTATATATATGCTTTTGATTAAGTGATTTTTTTTTTAATATTAGTAAGCATTTTTTTAGGGAGGTAATATGCATTTTATAAATATGGTTGTATTTTATGAATTTGGTCAAGGCTTGTATTATATATGTACTATATCATTTATATTTATATTGGTTGTACATTCACATCTCTTAGTTTTTCACATTTACCTCACTATGAAGTATCTATTGAATCCACTAATTCATAATTTTTTGTCCATATCTCCAAATTTTGTGATTCTTATAGCATTGCAAAGTTATTTTAGAGCTCTACGTAATTATTTGTATACATTTTTAGAATCTAACTGTTGTATAGTCTTACAACATGCTTCATTTTACCAAAGCAAATTAGGGACCCCTTTTTTTTGCTTTTGCTTTTGCTTTGGTGTTAGTGGCAAAATCCATGTATCCTAATGGAAGCTCAAGATTTGAAGATCCTAGATATGTTATTCTAGTTGAGAAGTTAAAAATTTCCTCCAAAAAACATTAATTTCCTTTTGAAATAACTTGAGATCATCTAAAATAAAGAAGTTATGCCTTGCAGGAATTTTCAATCTTACTAAATTTGATACTATCTAGGTGATGTTCCACATCCAATAGGATAGTCCACAAAAATCAAATATTGTTAATTTTTCTTTTAAAACATTAAGCGATTTGGTTGTAACCCAATATGGCTTTCTCTAAGGTAAGACATTCCCTTTGTGCAAACCTAAAACCTTATCAAATTACATTTATCCTAAAATAAAGGTTAGGAGTCTTATTGAACTCGACAACATAAAATTAATAGATCTAGATGCAGATGAAATATCAAATATTATGCCCGTAAAAGAAACACTTAGTGTAATAAAGTTAGAATCAATGATGTTATGGTACTAACTGAACCCAATGTTATAACTGGTTACAAATGAACTTATCAAAAGCTGAAAATATAACTGATTTTGTAGATATTTTTCTTCTTATAGAACTCGATATCCTATATTCATAATTTCCACATTTGGTCAAAATGTTCAAAGTTTTGATACCAATTATTTTCCTTGCAAAGGTTTGATAATGCTTCCTTAGTGGATAGTAGGTAATTCCTAGTGTAAATTGATCATGAAAAATAAATTTCAACGCATGAAAAGAAATGTTATTATCATTTGGTTTTATGGATGTTTATATGCCTTAGTGAATTAGATTTTGAGGTAAAAGAGGTGGAATTAAGAGTCAATTTAAAGGTATGCATGTTTTTATTTTGAAGAATGAGATATTTGATCAAAATTGAATCGTTCCTGATGTGGGTATGAAAGGTTCAACTAGTTGATGAATAGCCTTCATTCCCAATGTTGTGAAAGTTTTACAATATATTAGAAGCGTACTCCAAGACTAAAGGTTTGAATGCAAATAAAACCCAATGATGGAACTTATATAGCAGACTGTAGAGATTTTAAAGATGGAGGGGAGTATAAGGAAAAATTAGAATATATGATAATTGATTGATTGAATTAAGTAGTGAAGCCTAATTGAAGGATTACTACTGAGGTTTGGTCAATTACCAAGATATTTGACCAAGCTAGAGAGTATTAAAAAAAAATAGAGATTAGTGGAAAATCATGAACGATAAAGCCTTATGTGGGAAATTTGATCAATTCTTCTAAAACTATTTAGAAATCCTTCCACCAATAAGCTATATGTAGAAAATATCTATTTGCCATGTGTCAATATTTGATTCCATTGATTCTATTATGATCACATGGATTTTACAACCAACTTATGCCTTGATTTCATAAAATATAGCAAGTCATCTCATTTTAAAGGATCAAAAATTATTGAACTTGTAGAACATGAATTGGAGAATTTCCAATCTTGTTTCTACCTCATGTTTTATGTTCGCTTTCAATAAATACTTGTACATTTTATAGAGATTTGTAAAGTTGAAGTAAATTCAGAGGTCATTCCTGATCGTAAATCCTATATGACTATAAGTTGTTCATCTTGTGGAATAATCAAATTGTTATGCCATCTTTGGGTGCATTTGAAGCTATTTTGCTTGTGAATGGTTCATTTATTCAAAAATTTGCACTATTATGTATATAGATGTGAGAAAATATGGTGAATTACTAACAGTTCCTACTTTAGTTTACATTTCCTTCAATGTGTATTCACATGTAATATTTGAAAAATATAAATATCTTAGGCTTTTTTCTTCGTTACCTTGATATTTTGTATTTTCTTTATCAAATATTAGTTAGAATAGTGAATAATGGAAAGTAGTTGTTATACACAGTGAAATGTATAATTGAATATCCTTCGATTCCAATAAGCATAAATTACAATACGTATGGTCCCTTTGTGAAAACAGTAAAAAACAATGAACCTTTAGTGAACCTATCAAGTCAAGACCTGACATTTCCTTGCCTTGGGATAACTAATTCCTAACAAATTTAGTAATCTTTGAAGAAAGATAGGTTTTTTGTTCAAAATCTATTGAGTTTGATGTGTGACTAACATTGCCATCGACAGAAGTGGCACTAGAAGGAAGGCCTACCCAATATTATGGAGTTAAATAAGTTTTCCAAAGTCTTATTCTCATATAGTAGATCTCCTTAAATTTGAAAATCCTAAAAAGTTTTTTTTTAAAAGACAAAAAAATAAAAATCTAAGCTTAAATGGAGAATCAAAGGTGTAAACAACCTCATTGTGAAGATAATGTCAAAATTAACATTCTTTTCTTTCAAATAATTTTGAATAGAAAGCTTTTCCTAAAAAATGTCTAACTTTGGGTTGCTTGAAAGTTGTAGGATTCATAATACATTTGATCATGGTGATATTAGTTGTGTGGCTTTCCTTATTATAATAGGTTTGTCTATACAAGATTTGATTTATATTTCTAAAGATTATAAGTAAGAAGTCTGCGTTTGAAACTGCTTTGAGGCAATGACCTAGAAAAACAGAGTATATAGAACAAATAAGTAACTTCTAATATTATGAGCATTAATGATTAGTTGTTGAATTATTGTAAATTCACATGATTAGATGCTTCATATCGTGGTTGGAGTGAACTCTCTAAATATTAGCTCGTGCAAAAGAAAAGAACACATTGGAATATGTTGCTACTATGGAATTTGATCAACCACCAATACAAAGCTCCTTAGAGGATAAATTACAGGAGTTGAATTCACTAAGACAAAACAATATTTCATCTCCATCATCTTATGAATTAGGCATAAAGGAAGTAAATGTATCTTGTTTGCCTTAGTTAGAAGATGAAGATAATTTGGTGTGGTAAATACTGAGGTGCAAGTGCTTAAGAAAGATTTTTAAATTAGGTGTCTTGAAATTGAAAGTTACAGGATGTAAAAAGGACATTCAAAAGAAGATATTGACGAAGACAACGCTAATTATGCAAATTCATTTTAGCAAATAGATTACAAATGTTTCTACTTTATGCTTGATGATGTGAATATGACAAATACATGCATTTAATGATAAAATGAAATATTTAATATTCATAGTGAATTATTAACTCTTGAATTTATACATGGCACTGATGCAGCAGACATCCAACAAGGTGTTGAGGTTAGAAATGAATTGACCTCAAATGAGGCTTTAATAATAAAATTTAAATTAATATTTGAAGATGAACCTACATCATAATGTTGCATAATTATTTTGGAGGAAAAAGATAATAGACTTCTCCTTGATGGAAATTCAATGGATAACAAGTCATTTTCTCTAACGAATCAAAAAATGAACTCGGTTGTATCCTTCTAAGCTAATAAAAATTCTAAAATTTACCATTTTCATTATGGAAACTCAAATTGTACAACTTGTGATTGGATAAATCATAAAAACATGATGAATTACCTTAATTATTAAAGGTTATAATTAGTGTATTAAATATGAAGAATTTGCAACCATTAAATATGTTTCAGAGTATAAAGATAAATTTACTATATTAAGAATCAAATGTTAGTACTACCTAAATACTCTTAAACATCATAAACAACCATATAAATAAGAGTAGCGTAGAGGAGGAAATTTGATACCCTCAAGTCTTAGGACAAGAGGAGTCTACAAGGAGCAAAGGGTCGTCTCAAGATACAAAGCTTAGGTGATAGGATAAATGATGAGAGTTCAAGAAATAAAAAGAGCAAGTCACAGAGGTATTCTACACGGACTGACAAGCTCTCGGCCAAGGACGACAGTGCAACCCAAGGACTATAGTGTGGCACACATGTGTCCCAATGACACACTAGTGTCTTGTACAAACTAAAATTGAGAATGTCATAGAAAATAGAAAAAATGACTACTCCTATTTTGATTGCTAAGAAATATTGAAATGTCGAAAAGCAACAGATTATAACATAACTAAAATAAACTAAATGAAATATAGACTAAATAGGATATAGATGATAAAACCAAGGAGGGGAAAGAAAGTTCTCACAACAACCCAACTAATGAAGCCTCCAGCAAATAAATGTCTCCAACAGTTGCACACATAAGATCGAGAGAAAATGTTGGGGCTATTTAGGGGATTTCCTTATTCAAACCCTCATTTTGGTGTTTCCACCTCCACAGACAATCAGATAGATAGAAATATAAATATACAAGAAGATAAAATGCATAGACAAGGGATGTGATAAATCCTAAGATGCTCAAAGACGTAAGACAAATAGATATTACTTACAAGGCTTGAAGAAGCCAAAGAGAAAAAGAAAGAGAGAAAATTGTGAGAGCCAAGAGAGTTGTAGAGAGCAATTATGAGAACTTGAGAGTGTTGTGTCAAGTTGTAGATAGATATGTAAGCTTGAGAGAAAGAGAAAGAGAATGAGAGAATGAGAGAGAAAGAGAGAAAATACCAAGGGAGGTGAAGAGATAGATTTAAAAGAGAGAAGAGGAGGGAAAAGAAGGTTCTTGAGCCATTATAAGCCGTCCTGAGCTGTTTCCACCGACCAAAGTAGGTGACTAGTGGCAACATGCTCAAAAATGGTCATTTGAATGTTGAAATGTCACGGGACGCTAGCACAACGCATGGACGTTTGTGCAACATGCTAGTGTCCAGACAAATCACACTAAAAACGCTGGGAATGGAGAAACACAAGGTTTTACGTAAATCTAACACAAGAAGATAGATATTGAAAAAGGGATATTGAGCATCCTAAGAGGAAAGAAGGATGATTCAAGAGCTAAGATGAGCCTACACAAATACTAAGGAGGTGGACACTAAAGTGGATGCAAAAGTGTAGGTGAAATTGCAAGGGTATGCAATTTTCGACACTACAAGTAGTAATGCAAGTTGTCAAAGTTCCTATCCTTTGTAAATATTCTTGTGCATAATTAGTCTAGGTTAAATTAAGTTATATGTAGATTTAATTTTTAATTATTCATCTCTTGCTTTATGCTTTACATCAATAAATTACAAAGCAAATATTCTTACATTTTATTCATTGAAATGGAATCAAAATTATAACTTGATATTCTTCATTACAAAATCCATTATATTCCTGAAGCATCCAAAAATAAACATATTCAAAAAGGAATTATGAAATCCCACATTATATAGAGAAGTATCCTTATATATATATACAATATTTTATCAAAATAAGATTAAACTTCTTCAATTTTGACCAAATTTGAAAATTATTGTATCCTTTCCCCTCATGATTTAATTCTAAGGCAATGTTCTTCAAGAAAATACAACCTATGACAATTGTCTGGTGATGTTGAGCCATAGAAACTATGTGGAAATTACCCAAGGGGTATCAAACCACTACGGTGTCTTCATTCAAAAATATTGCAATGTCCCTTAGTTCAAGCATCCCAATACCAACTCTAGCAGCCATGAGTACATATCCAAGGCTGCCTAGAAAATAGATTATTGTACCAATTGGTTAACCAAAGCTAGAAAAACCTCCTTTGATTCCCCTAAATCAAGTAAGGATGTGACAAACCGAGAAGAAATATTTGTATTCACTCAGTACCTCTCCATTTCTACCATAAAATTAGCTCCTACTACCATATTAATTGCTACCCATACCAATTTGTGATGAAAGACCTTCCTCAACCTATGGTTGGTAATTTTCCTATGAATGTCAATTGATGTTTGGGACTAGTAATAGATTGGTGCATCCATGTCAACTTAGTGAAGGAATTCAGAGCTTAATAATCTTTCATGTGTTTCATTGATGATCTTGTGATATTTATAGCAATCCAAAATCCTTGTCTCTCTAGTTGAGTATAGGCCAAGAAGGGGAAAATCTAGTGTTGGAAAGATTTAATTTAATCTAGGTTTAGATTTTCATGATTTTATCATACCTCAATTTGTATTTTCCAATTTAAATTTGTTCATAGCACACATGAAAAATGAGCATTTCTTATCATTCAAGATAATTTACTCATGTGGGTTTTCATTCTTTTCCAAGAAATGGATGAAATATCTGTCATTTCTATAAGAAGATATTAATATCGCCAAAGTGATGATTAAATACTTAGTTGTTATAAGAATGTTATTGATTTCTTTATCCTCACATCTAAAGTATATTGCTAATGATGTGAGAGATATATCAATTCTTAATTAATTCAAAGGGGCACATTGAGAATGAATTTAAATGCAGTTAGTCTTGAACAAATTTTATATGAAAGGTATTAATTATAAACACTGAATTGTCGTTTGTCTTCATTTTTTAAATAATAAATGTTTCCTTGCCTCATGTCTTTCTAGATATGACTAGACCTAATGCTATGAGAATTAATATATGAAGTTGTGTTTAAAAAATTGGCCAATTGTGTCCAAATTGCGGTGTCGCCCATTGGGAATTTAATTAAATAATTTGAGTCTTATTACCACCAATTTCATTGGCAAGTAAGATGTGTTTGGATGGAGGTAAACTAGTAATGTCGTGTGGAAATTAAATTTATTTAGTCTTGGACATAAATGTGAGTTGTACATATTAGGGTTGTAGTTTTCATTAATTTAACTTGTTTGATATGCTCTGTGACTGTAAATTTAGTAGGGGTTTGCATAAAACATGACAAGGAATCATATATACTTGAATATTTTAAATTATTTGAATTTGTTGGGGATAGTAAATGCTTGTATTGAGTGAAAAATCTAAAGGTTTTCCTTTGCTACCACTATAATTTCTAACCTAATAGTTGGTTGCAGTGCTAGCAAGTTAAAAAGAAAAAGAGCTTCAAAGCTATATCAAAAGAAAAGAAAAGAAAAATATTGAATATCAAAATAAAATACAACTCTTTAGGCTATCCAAATATCTCTATCGGGGCTATAGATGCCTAGTTGGTAGTAGAACTATGTTTGGGGGAATTGTAGAGATAACCTTCCCAATACTATGGATGTTTGACTGACAGCAAGGTTCTATCCAAGGTTAAATCAAAACTATGTAGCTTAATGCAAATAGTTACTATTTTCTAAATTTTACAAAGAAAGAAATGAATCACATACACACACTTAAATTTCTTTAAGTTTTATGCCATATTTCTTAAGTAATTTGTTCTATGGATGGTGTGACAACAAGTTAGATCTTGTGAGGAATAAAATTTTATGTATTAATTTCCTTTTATTTTCTAAACTTTTGAAATTTTATTTGTTTTATTTGGTTGCTAGTTGTTATGTAGTCTCACAACACATCCCATTTTTCTAAGGAAATCTAGGAACAACCATTTTTTTCATTTTTTATGTTTTGGTGTTAGTGAAAAATCCATGTATCCTAATGGTAGCTTAAGATTTGAAGATTCTAGATATGTTTTTGATAAAGTAAGTAGCATTTACAAGGTGTTGTACCCTTTACAAAACAAGCCTCCTAAGCCAAAAAGGATTAAGCCCAAGTAATACCAAAAAAGCTAGCCAAAAGAATAGAAACAACAAAAAAATAGTACATCGACCACAGACTGACAGCAGAAACACCAAAACATAGACCAAGGCAGCAGCTAACTCGCATTGTCCCAATTTTTAGACAGGAGGTCCACGACATCGTCCCCAATCCACTCTTGATTCTCCTCAACATTTTTACCCTCCAACTCATCTTTAATCACCGTGGACAGAGTGTTGGTGACGAAATGAACCAGCTTCATAGTGAAGCGGTTCAGACCTCTAAATCTTTTTTCTAGCTTGTCCAAATTCTCTTTCAGTGCACAAAGCCCCTCTCCCTCATCAACAACCTTTGGGTGCTCACCAAGCCCAACTTCCAACGGGTGCGAAAACTGAGAGGTTGAGTTCTCTTTTAGCACATTTCTATTGTCAGGGATGGTATGGGGACCTTCCACATTTTCCTCCTCTTCCTCCTTGGTCATCTCTTCCTCCTTATACTCTTTACTGTCTATCTACTCCTCCTCCAAGTCCACAACAATCTGCCTTTTTTTGTTATTTTTTGCCAATCTCCCTGACCTTCAAATAGTGGTATTCCCTCCTATCATAACCGTTGCCTCCACAACTGTATCACCTTTGGAATCTTTCCCCACAACATTTTTTCCATTGCCCTCTTTCGCCATAGGCTCCATTCAACCTGTTTTGTCATCTTTACCCTTTTTCTTTGGCGTGGCTCTGTAAGCAGTCTTTGTCGGAGTGGCCTTGAGCTCACACAGACTAGTCGCGACGCTCGTCTGCGCATTTCCCATGCTACCTTTGAGTTTTTTAGCAGCATTTTTGGGTTTGGGGTTTTCGGCAATACCCAAATGGGGTTTTTGAGAAGGGCTTTTAGATTTAGCTGGGGAGATGTTAGCAACAATAAGGGGTTCAACCTCCTCCACATGGATAGTAGAAATAGCCCTAGGAGGACATAAAGCCAGGTGAAAATGATAGAGCCTCATTATAAGCCCTTGGTGGAGAGGCATAGGAGGAATGTCGTTCGGGTTAAGGCTAGCCATTTCTTTACATTTTTCCACTGAATTTTCCAAATCCATAAGCAAAAAAATGGAAAACTAAGCACAATTTTGTGCCTAAGATGATTCAGCAGAGGAAGTGGTAGAAAAAGTAGGTTTTAAATCTACCTTCGAGCATCACATACTTCATGAGGGAAAAACACACCTGGTCCTAGGGCTGTGGAAGGGCCTCCCATTCGAAGCTCGACTGGTTGGGGACCGACTCCTCACTCCCCACAAAAAAAGTGTTCATGTTGCCATTATCCTGAGTTTGAGTGTGCTTCAGATACTTTTTCCCAGTGCACTACATCCCAGTAGCTTGCACAATCACCTCTTCACCGACTTCAAAAGATATACCACCCAGCATCACCCTTCGGTCCTTCCAGGAATTTGCAAATTGGCCAAACAGGTTAGGGTCATGGCCCACGAGATTCTCCATGAGGGGAGCTAGGCCACCCTCAACACAGATGTGCCACACCAATGAATTTTACAAAATTCTCTGCAATTATCAAGCTCGATCTGAACACGATCACCACCCATGATATTAACCTGCATAGGAAACCAGAGAGCTTGTAAAAGTAAAATGTTAGAAAAACCAGCTAAGCAATAGGATTTCTTCACATGATAGATATTTAGTCAAGTAAGGCATCATTGGTTAATCACACCAGTGTGCAGATCACATGTGTGAGAAGGAAAATCGCCAAACCAAAGTTTAGCAATATCATAAATATGGATCTTAAGGCGATTGTGGCTAGGTAAGCAAGATATGATGGACGAGCAAGGTTCATTGGCCACGTTGTCTTTGCACAAAAAACTAGGCAGGATGGCCGCTTGGCCAAATTTAGTAATGTCAAGGTAAGCAAGTTTAGGACTTACAGTTAAATTTGCAGGAGTGAATGAGCCAAAACGGAGCTTTCCCTCATAATTTCACATTAATTTTTAAATCCACGGGCTTAAGGATGAGATGATAAATTAACACAATCCCCATGAGGAGATATCGTAATATACAGCCCTTCAGATTCATAATTATAGAGTATGTATCAAATTCCTTAGTAAAACCACCTTCATTTAGCACGTGATTATCCCTAAAATTTGAATTTTTCCACTTGTAGGCCACCTCAGCTTTAGTACCCATCCACCAAGCCCAAAGAACAACCATATGGACCCCCCAAACGATTCCCATAAATCAAAGATTTGTAGTCATCATATTAAATGAGTGTTTTGTTCCTTCAGGATTAGATCTTGAATCCTCAGCGATAAGTTCCCCATATTCCTCCAACTTTTAGAGCAACTCCAAAAGGTGCCACAGTTAGCAAAGGCATCTGCCACTTGGTTACCCTCCCTAAAGATGTGCGTCACCTTTTTTAACCTTAGCTTGGATAAAAAAGAGCCTTATATCCAACATAATATCCTTTGTACTCCATCCAATCAGTCTGCCAAAGTTCACAGCATCGGTAATGGACTTAGAGTCTCTTTCAATGTGAAGGTTCTCTATCCCCAAAGAAACAACAACTTGGAGGCCCTTGAGCAGCGCACGTGCCTCCGCAACCATAGAATATTGGAAGCCAATTCCTCCTGCGAAACCTGCAACAAGTTCCCCCCTAGGGCCTCTGATCACTCCTCTTATACTGGCTCTGCCAGGGTTGCCCTTTGCAGCCCCATCAAAATTAAGTTTAAACCATCCTTTGTCTGGAGGCTCCCATTTGGTGTTTTTCCTATCCAGGGATTTGGAGTTGTCGAAAGAGTTTGTATCTAACTTCTGATGCCAGGCCTTAGCCATTCTAATTTCACATTCAGTAGGTCCCTTCTCCGGAAGTTTCCCATTGAAGAGGGAGATGTTTTCCTCAATAAGACGGGCACCAATACCAAAGACCTCCCTAGGACTCCTCTCAGTATTCTTGAATATCCTGTTGTTCCTTTCCTTCCACAGACACCAACTGATGATAGGAGGGACCTGGTTCCAAATCTCTCTAGGTAAGGGGTGAACATAAGGACTACACCAGCCCAAGATAAAGGATTTGATATCCTTACAAATGGTCCAAATAATTCCCAATCTTTCAAAAGCCATACCCCAGACTTCAGCAACAAACTGACAGTGTAACAATAAGTGGTCGACCGTTTCCTCACAACATTTACATAACAAACATCTATTGGGGATATTGAATCCTCTTTTCCTCAAATTATCTTGAGTAAGGATCCTATTGTGATAGGTAGTCCACCGGAAGAAATTGACTTTAGGGATCATATGGCGGTTTCATATCTTCTTCCAAGGACCAACCGCAACACCCTGGTTTGTCAGCAGATCGTTATTCTGGTTGAGAAGTTGAAAATATACTCAAAATAACATTAGTTACCTTTTAAAATAACTTGGGATCATCTAATATAAAGAAGTTATGCCTTGCAAGAATTTTCATTCTTGCTGAAATTGATACTATCTAGGTGATGTTCCACATTGGTAGGATACTTTGTAGAAATCAAGTATTGTTAATCATGCTTGCAAAACATTAAGTGATTTGGTTGTAACCCAATATGGCTTTCTCTAAGGTAAGACATTCCCTTTGCGTGGAGTTGAAACCTTATTAACTTGTGTTTATCCTAAAACAAAGGTTAGGATTCTTACTAAATAGATCAAGATGCAGATACGATATCAAATATTCTACTCACAAAAGAATCACATAGAACAATAAAGTTAGAATCGATGATCTTATGGTACTAACTGAACCTGATTTTATAATCAATTACAAATGCACTTATCAAACACTGAAATATAACTAATTTTGTAGATATTTTTCTTCTTATGGAACCTAATATCTTATATTCATAATTTTTGTATCTGGTAAGAATGTTCGAAGTTCCAATATCAATTATTCTCCCCGCAAAGGTTTGATAACACTTCCTTAGTGGATACAAGGTAATTACTAATGTCAATTGATCATGGAAAACAAATTTCAAGACATGATTTAAGAAATGTTATTACCATTTGGTTTTATGGATGTTTATATGCCTTAGTGAATCAAATTTAGAGGTAAAAGAGGTGACATTAAGAGTCAAATTAAATGTATTCATCTTTCTATTTTGAAGAATGAGATATTTGATGGATTGAATTATTCCTAACACAGGTATGAAAGGCTCATATGGTTAATGAATAGCCTTCATTATCAATTTTATAGATGTTTTACAAGACATTGGAAGTGCACACCAAGACTAAAGGTCCAAATGCATATAAAACCCAATGATGGAACTTATACAACAGACTATAGAGATTTTAAACCATACCAGAACAAACATAATTTTGAGAGAAGATGGAGGGGACTATAAAAAAGTAGAATATGTGATAATTATTTTTTTTTAATAAAAAGGGGTAAAATTTATTGCATCCAAAAAGTCAACAATACAAAGTAATCAGGGACCAAAATAGGCACCCAAAGAGAAAACCAAGAAACCCAAAACCAACAAACAACCACAATGATAAAACATTCATCAAGATCAACCAATAAAAATATCAATGAGCCTTGTCCTCCAAGATTAACCTCTCAATATTTTGGGAACAATCTGGGGATAATTGCTCCCAACCTTCAATCTTCCAACCTCCAGTCTACTCGGAAGCCCATTTAGCCAAAGAATCAACAACCTTGTTCCACTCTCAGGGGATGTGAGAGAAGGAAACAAACTCAAGCATGGAACAAGTTGGTGTAACAATTAGCACCTTTGGAGTGCGAGTTGGTACAAACAGTTATGCACAGTGTGTAATGACTGCTCTTCAAATTAGGAGGGGAAGCTCCCTCTTTTGCCGATATGCGTGAAAAAGTAAATGATTCTAAATCTTATCTTTTTGAATCAGTTGGAAGAGGCACAAGGTTAAGAAAACCAAGAACATTGTAGCTAAGGATTTTCTTCGGTTTTGCAGATCTTAACTACAACTAGAACTAAATTATTTTAATCTATCATATTCCCTCAAAAAAAGCAAAGCATGAGGAATTAGGAGTAGGAATGTGATTATACGATAAACTCTACAACAAGATTTCCAAGGAGGAGGAACTCCTATCTAAGGTGTAGGCTACTATAAAGCTTATTAGGCATGACATCAAACGATAAGCTTAATCATGAAATTTCCAAGGAGGAAGAACCCCTATCTAAGGCATAGATATGCAACAAGCTTATTGGCAATGACACTTAAACGTAATTCTTCTTTCCAAATTTCCAAGGAGGAGGGACCCCTATCCGAGGCATAGATTGAAAGAACAACTATTAACACAACACAAGGTACCAAACTAGGACAAAAAATTGCATTGGCGAGACACATACAATAAACGATCAAACTAGCAACCCTATTTAACTAAGTTTGAACAAACACCATAATAATAACATTCAGGCAAGGTGGCGCAACTTTTTATTATCACAGTAAAAGCTCATGAACAGATACAGAACAACAATATTTCAGGCAAGGTGGCACAACATATATTACTATCTCATGCAAAAGTTAATTACAAATGAGCAAAGAGCTCTTATTTATAGACATCAAAGGTGTAGGGAACCCTAAAATAATCTTGAGTCAACTACAGTCTCACAAGCATACGAGAATTTATTGTCTAAGTCTAAATAAATGAAACTATACAGTTAACTGGAAAGCTACCATCAGTTAACTGATACAAACAAGACTAAATGGACATGTGCAACATGCACATCCTTATTGAAATGAGAGCTAATTGATAACTAACATCAGTCAACTGAATCCTAACTAAAAGTCCATCCTCCTGCGAAGTCATCTCCAAGAATGAGATAAGCAATGAGAAGTCAAGAAATGAGGTTGAGTTAACTGTTGCTTTTGACTCTATCCTTGAAAATAACTGCTGGATATGACTGGTTGTCTTCTGCAAGTCCTCTCTATCTATCACTCATCTAGGAACTTGTGGATGGTCTTGTCCTTTGGCACTCTAACGTTTTCCATGATGATGAACTACCTGTTCAACTCCTTCTCTCCATCCTTGATCACCCTTCGACACTCCCTCATATCTACAGTTGCTTTGTTGAAACTAGTTGTCATCACTGAGAAGTGATTCAACTTGGACACCATAGCATCACCATCAAGACCTCTCATGAACTAGATTCTGGAACTCAGTCTGCACAACATCAACTGGAAATTCACATGATTGGTAACTTTGGTGGCTCTGCAACTAGAGCGATGGCCTCTGTTTTTTCTGCAACTTTATTCCTCTAACTCTTTTCTCGATTCTTCTCATGGAAAAGTTTTGCATGACGAAACCATGAAGTTTGACTACGAACACGCTGGTTATGAGAAATGCACATGAACTTGCCTCACACATAAAATTCCAATGGTATCAACCCTCTGAACTAGCCTGGGAAGGCTATCAGTTATACAAGGTATGAAACCATGTAGACTTTGAGTGACTACACCTGTCAAATTGTCTGAATCAACCCTCCAGATGCGCTTGATGCAAAACGGTGTTAGCTTTTCTTATGAAATCGTGAATTAAGACCAATTTGGTCTTGAATTCAGTTTGAGTGAACTACCTTCTGAAAAACTCGCCTATTGATTGTAAACACGGCTATATTCTAACAACTTTTCTGAAAAACTAAAAATAGCTTCTAACGAGGCTAAAAATAGTCTGTTAAGGGGAAATCTTCACGAAAAATTTCAAGACATGGTTTTTGTAGAGAAAATAATTCTAAGCAAACCCACAACGTCAGAAATTCGAAAAAATGCCTTTTGCCTTGGCGTGTAAGAGCTTTTCGATTGAGAGCTTTAGTGGTCGTAGGGGGTTCTCGAGAAAACAAATTGCAAGGAAAACTAGTATATGGGTATTGTAGGCGCTGTTGAGCTGAAAAGACCCAGATCCTCCATTTTTTGAAAAATTGAGTTTTACGCCTGCATGCAAAAGGTTTTTAGTTGAGAACTATAGTGGCTGTAGGGGCTTTGGGGGCAATTTTTTTAGAAAATCTGAGACATGGGTTTTGTGGGAAATGGAATTCTATGACAACCCAGATGATTCAATTTTGGAAAAAATGAGTTTTAGGCCCACATGCAAAGAGATCCTCCGAAAAAAAGCATAGTGCTCTAGAATGGAGGCAACGGGGCAATTTTCTCGAAAAAATCCAAGACATGGGTTTTGCTGTTGTCACTAAAATATGTGAACCCAGATGATCTGTTTTTGAAAATTTTGCCGTTTACTTTGACATGCGGAGAATACCTAAGATGAAAATAGAAGAATTTTAAGACAAAAGATAGAAGTTTTTGTGTTTTTGCTTCTCTAAAAATCGCTTATGCTTGAATTGAATTTGATGTAGCTTGCATGCAAACGAAAAATGGAGTCTATAATATTCTTCCTTTGAACATTATGGACTTGGCGTTGCGAAGAACATTGAATTCTAACACCTGTAGAACCTTCAAATATTTATTTGCTCAAGAAAGGCGTGTTTATCTCACTTGCAATGAAGAATAATGGATGCCTATGCCTTAACAAATAAAAATTAACCCTCAAAGGCGTCATAAATGCATGCATAATCTTGGAAATGGCGCTAGCCTTCTGATTGGACCTCCAACAACAATGCCTAGCTTGTAACTGGTCCTCAAAACAGTTAACTAATTGAAAAATATGCCCTAATTAGGGTGCCACCTCCAACACTTCAATTAACATGTGCATGCAAAAAGAACTCGCCTAGTTACAAGCAAAAATAAGTCAAGAAGAAGTCGACTAAAAAAGAGTTGAACTGAAGATCTAATTTCAGTTAACTGTCTCCACCTTTAAAGGGTGCCACTTCTCTTGAGTTCAAAAGTCAACCTTTGACTTTAGGCGTCGCTTTCCAGACTCAGCCAATTTCTTGAAAATTTGGATTTGAAAACATCACCGGAGCTCACATTCGATCACTGATTCCAATTGACTGACATGTCAGATTGACTGGTTAACAGTTTCATTGAAGAGCAGGATCAAATCTAACAAGAGTCTCTTGGAGGTTGCAAACCCTAATTCAGTCATTTGAGGCCTCAAAATTTAGGGCACGCCTGATCTTCAAGGGCGCTTTTGACCTCAGTCTGAGAAATCTTTTTAATTCATTTTCAAGGTGATTCTAACCTAACTTCATCTTATGTTTCCCTGTGTTCGGCAAAACTTCAGAACTAGCTGATAGGCTCATTGCGAAGCTGGCTGGATTCTGCCAAGATCTCTTGAGATCACTTCTCTTAAAAACATCATTTGACAGTTGAAAAACATGGGCGCTCCTAGCCTCCAGAGGTGCTTTTCTTCCTAGACAACCATTTTTCAAACTGGCTAAAAACCACTTAAACTCCCGTTAAAGGTTGTTGACAAGTCTTCTGACCCGGTTAAGGTATGCAACGGAAAGCTGGAATCAACACAGACAGGATGAATATCTGAGATGATCAAAACAACTGATTTTGAGGCTCCAAAACCTTGGGCGCCCCTGGCCTCTAGGGGCACTTTTGCTATTTCTAGACATTTTCGACCATGACTAAAACCCTACGTTTGATTCTTGATACTGACAATTTAGCAACTCTGATTCACCCACTGATGGATGCGTTGCAAAGCCAGATCAAGTATGAGATAAACATCATAGGTGTCATTTGATTAGAAAACTTCATTTGGTGCTTCAAAAAGATGGGCACCCCTAGCTAAGAGGTGCACTTTTCACTCTAGTGTTGTCATTTTTTTCATCTCCCTCGTTTTACGTTCAATCTCTAGTTTTAGGTGCTAGATAGATCTGTCGGACTAGTTGGTTGGCTCATCACAAAGTTGACAGGAGTCTAAAGAAGTCCTCTTGGAAGTGACAAGTCTCATAAAGTTGATTTGGGTCCCCAAAATCAAGGGCGCCCCTGGCTCACAGGTGTGCTTTTGCTCCAAAGAGAAATTTTAGCATTTTCACCTCGACCAAAATCCCCTCCGAGACGAAGCATCATTTTGGACAAATCTTGCCATAGAATCTTCACCAGAGCATTTCAATCTTAGATTTTGACACCTGTCACTTGGCCATCTACCATTGTTGACCTCGAAGATCCTAACTTTTCACTTGAAAAAGCGAAAACTACCCACCAAACTTAAACTGAGTTTTAACTGAATCTGACTTCACCATTGTGATTGTGAATCAAAATAAGCCAATCAAAATAATTTTCAGTCCATTCTGACAAGTTTCAATTTTTAGGGTTTTTGACCTAAAAATAGGGATCCAAAAACCCTATTTTTTATTTTTTTCAAATTTTTCCAGTACCTTCCTGTCATCAGACTAACTCAAATTTCATACCCGATTTTCCCAAAAACTATGTTTTGACATCATTTTTACAAGGTTTAGACCATTTTATGCAAAATGCCTTAATGAAGCAAAAAATTTGGTTTGGGTACAACATAACACAATCGCAGAATATGCCTAACAACAGAGGCAAGTTGCCAATTAGCCCCATCCAGCTTATGCTTGGTCAACAAATTAACCATGATTTGAGAATCTGATTCACAAATGTGCTTGCACCTGCAACCAAGAGCACAAGCTCTCTCAATAGCAACCAGAATCACCAATCCTTCCATGAAATTGTTTGTTTGCTACCCCTTATGAATGGAAAAGAAGAAAAATTCCTTGCCAAAACTATCTCTTCCAATACCACCAATCCTAGTAGGCCCAAGATTAACCCTTAAAGAGACATTGGTATTGATCTTTAAAACATTTACCGAAGGAGGGGACCAACCACCTTCTCTTTGGACCTTCTTTTTGTTGGAGTGAAAAAGACACTGAGAGAGGGGGGGGGTGAATCAATGTCGTGAACTGATTTAACAAATTTTACATAAACTGAAACAAAGCAGATTTATCCTCTCATTTATCAATGATTAACTCATCCATATATTGAATGCAATCACATATAACTGTAATGAGATGTATGACAGTGAAACTTAGCATAACAAAGCATTCACACAATGAATCAGTGGAACCATAGATAAGCAAAGTGACACAAGATATGTCGAGTGGAAAACCCTCCTGGGGTAGAAAACCACTCCTAAACTGCTGCCTTTCTAGGATTATATTTTAAAAACCACTTTTGACAATGCCTTATAGGCTGATTTTTGAGCACCAACTCAAGGAGGACCAACCCCTCATTTTGAAACACCAATTTCAAGGAGCACCAACCCCTTTTTAGTTTGCAGAAAAATACAATGATACAGAGGATCTTTGTGTTTCTCTGTTTTCTCACAAGAGCCTCTTAACAGACAATACCTACAATCCTCAAAGTTCAAGAATGAACTTCTAGAATTCTAGCAATTATCTCATCTTGAGACAACTTGTTATAGAACTTATATTTCAGATTTTCAATCTCTAAATCAAAACATGTCTTCCTGTGTAGACAATACAATAGCTGTGATTTTCTCACTGGTTTTCACTGTCATTTCTCATGGTGCAAAACAGCTATCTCTATTTAATATTTTCTCTTACAAATATGTCTTAATTACATTTCAAAAATTACAACCCAAAAACTTATCTCTTTCATTTCAAACAACAGAGGTAATTTTTAATGTACCCAACTTCTATCGAATCTATTTGCCAGGTATTGCAATGATTCGAAGAAGTACTCAACATGGAGGATTGCTTCTGACAGACTGGCTGAGAAAGAGAAATTTGAGAAAGAAGACTCTGAACCCTGACCATTCAAGGAGTCTGCACCATCAATTATTATCTGAAAAATAAACAATATAACGCATGCACCATATAAAATATCCTTGAATACCACTGCAACAAAAAGTAACCGAACCCTCATTATTGTGCATCAAGTGACCAAGAGAAAATACCACAGAATCCATGAAGAAGAATGATATAATTTTTAGAATGCATGATTACCCACTAACTAAAAAACACAACCCTTCACAACAGAACCAAAAATAGAAATGATATTCTATCAGGGTATCAAATTCACTTTAGGTAACCGAAGTCTTGTCATCTTTGAATGAAAACCAATCAAGTATTTTTCATTTCGAAACAAAGAGTAGTAACTACCTTTTTTAAACTGAAATCTTTCTCCAAAGATGGAATGATAGTACCTCTTCGAGTTTGTAATGTTGTAACTGAAAAATACAGATGGAGAAAAAACTTTCAAACATCCTTCCAAGCTCGTGCCATCCTTACCAACTTTGTGATAGCTCTCACAGAAGGTAGAGTAACGTTTGTCAGATTAAATGCAACAAGAGAGAAAAATCAGAGTAATGGCTAAGACTCAACACCCATGGCGGCGACAGAGATGTTGGGGTTTCAAACCCACAAGCTTGTGAAACACAACAAGAATGCCCTAACTTTCCTTTGTAAAACAATCAATGACTTTTCAAGATTTGATAAAGTTTGAAGTCCGAAAGGACTAGAACATAAGAAGAAAACTCATAATGCATTCTAAATTCCACGGTCAAGCCAATGCAAAGCATGCCGACAATCTCATTACCTCCAGAATGCATACAAACTGTCGATCAACTTCATCAATGGTAAACATTAATCGATGTCCAATGATCAAACTAGGAAAAAATGCCGACACAATTATGTCTTTAATAATTTTTTATGACCATTTAAAACAAGTGTTGACCACCTTATCAACCAAGGCATTATTACTAAAGGTCGATGCCAGTCACTTTCCAAGTGACTTAACAATTATTTCCTCATACCTGTTGTCGGCCTTAAGGCCTAATGAAATATCAATTATAAGACTCAATTCATATATGACTTTTATTCAAAGCCTTTTGCTAAGTGATAAAGCCTGATTCCATGGTAAGAGAGGTTCAATTTACTGACCTTTCCATCATAAGCATACTAATACCTTTTCCTAAAAAGGATGCCAATTGATATCAACTTATCATATTCCCATGCAAATATCAAATGTTTAAGGAAACCCGATAGGGTTTTATTAATATTAAATGCCAACTCCAATAATGATTCCAAAAACCAAGTTGTTTATAAGCATTACCTGTATGAGCCTGAAAAGAAAACACAACTATGATGTTGTTCAAAACATTATCAATGCCATGTAACCAAAAAAATATGAACATGCCAATACCATATAAACCTGTAGATCACCTTAGGACAGTATAGCTCAAAATTTCAAACCTGTCAGACTAGAATTATAGCACCTGAACATAGAATCATAATCCTATAAACAAGATGCCTTGTAATCATTTGAATGTAAATTGTGCAACTGATAAACATTCACCAAGATTCCAATCCGAAACATAATTTTGACATCAAGGACAAATACCAAAAGAGAAGTTCAACACTTTTTGGCACGACAACCTCTGTGAACACAAAAAGAGTCAAACATCAGACCATGCAGGCCCAAGCTATTCATAAGCTCTTCAACACCCCTCTCCAAAGGAAAGGACACTTCGCACTTAGCTTTCATAGTCTCCTGGATCATTCCAACAATTCTCTGCAAAACCTGTCGAATCATTAGCCTACTGCCACAAAAGATCCTACGATTTCTCTCCACCCAAATCTACCAAAGGATGAAAATGGGACCGATATTCTAGATAATTTGGAGGAAGGATGTCTTTATCAGAGGCCTCCCTAGACTACTCCAAAATTCAATCAGAGAAGATGCATGAACATAGGGATGCCTCTAGATACGCCACCAAAGGTACCAAATAATTATAGAAAAATGGCACTAAAAGAACAAATGGGACAAATCCTACTTAGAGTAGCCACAAAGAGCACAAATAAATGGACCGTGAAAAGCCCACTTACAAAGATTATCCCAAGTCAAGCATCTATTCCAAGATAAAGTACACAAGAAGCAGTTATACTTAGGCCAAGAGAACTTATTCCAAACATTTTTCTACCATGAAACTTCTAACCCTCCGTACTTCTGAAAAATCGGCTCCTAATAACCACTAGCCACCTTGTATATCCCCTTAGGATCAAGGCTCCAAGCCAAAATTTCCCTCTCCCTAATTGAGATGCACTCTCTACCCACTATGATGTTCGTTAGTTCCTCATGATACACTTCTAAACCCCCAACAAGCCACTCCCTAGGGTCCTTCCATCTAGACACATCCACCTGCCCACAAAAATGAGAAGATTTAAAATCCTCAACCTGGGACCAGCCAACCTCCAGGAGCAGTGAAAAAGATCTTGCAAATTAGGGTACATGGTCATGATTAGGGAGAAACCATCCCTAGAGTCATACCAAAAGATAACATTGGACCCCCTGCTTCAAATCAAAAATAAATTACCCTTGATCAAATTTGCTCCTTTTTAAGCGTTTCTCAAATCATAAAGCCTTTACCCAAAAGTGATAATCAAGGAACCTCCTCCAATGCTACCCCCTTCAGGTATTTGGAAGAGATACTCTTGGTCCGGACATGACCTCTTGTTATGTACACCATCTCCAATATAGCTAAGTACATAACGTCAAACCAGTAATAATAGCCTATTGCAGCCCAAGGCCTCCAAGCTACTTTGGTCTGCAAACAATCTCCCACTACACAAGACTCCACTTTGAGGACTCCAAACTACCAACCCCTAAAAATTCCTAGAAAGGGAGTCCAAAGTCATTAATAAAGCCTAGAGGAGCCACTTAGAGCATACATCTGTAATTGGGAAGAGCCTGCACCACTGCCTTAAGAAGTAGCACCCAACCTGCAAAAGATAACCACCTGTGGGTCCAGTGATTCACCTTCACACAAAACTTGTCAAGAATATTCTGCCAAGATCCTCTAGGCAGAGTATCAATAGAGAGAGGGATACCAAGACAGGTCAAAGGTAGATGATGAATCTGGAATCTTAGGATATGAGCAATTTGTTGTTGAATTGGCACAAGAGTGTTAAACAAGGAAATAAAAGATTTACCTTTATAATTGATTTGTTGTTCTGAATTTGCAAGATAAATATCTAAAACCTTGCAAAAAATTGTAGCCTCTCTAACCCTAGCTACCCCCATCAGAGTGCTATCATCAACAAATTGCAAGTTTGATTGAGGAGATAATCCATTACCCTAGCACCACCCTTGGATCAAACCTTGATTATCATGACTCTTAATAACTCTCTCGAGGCCCTTGGTGAGGAGAATGAAAAAGGAGACAGAGGGTCCCCTTGGCGAAGACCTCTAGAAGCCCCGAACAAGGAGGAAGGTGCCCCATTAACCAACACTGAGAAGGGGGAGGTCATGATACAACTCATAACCCACATAACCCATTGCTTAGAAAAACCAAAAGCCCCGAGCATTTTCTAAAGAAAGGACCATTTGACCTTGTCATAAGCCTTTGCCATGTCTAGCTTGATAAACATATCTTTTTCTTTTGAAGCCACCATTGAGTGGATAGTTTTAGCTGTAATGACCACTCCATCCAAGATTTACGTATTAGCCATAAAGCCCCCTTGCTCCTATAAGACAAGCCTATTAATCCACTGCTTCAATATTTTCACAATCAACTTGGACAAAATCATATAGACCACATTACAAAGGTTTATGGGCCTAAACAAACTCATCCTATCAGCCCCATCACACTTGGGTACAAGGGCAAGAAAAATAACGTTCATGGCCTTCAACATTTGTTTATTCCCCTAATATTTTTGAACCACCTCTAATAAATCCAAGTTTATGATTTCCCAAAATTCCTAAAATAATTCTATTGGAAACCCGTTAGGACCAAGAGCCTTTCCTTTTTCATCTAAAAAATAATATCCTCGAATTCCTCTAGATAAATTAGGTTCACAAGGTGTTCATTCATTTCCCTAGAAACCAAAGATGGAATACAAGGATATTATGATTTTCCTCCTCCCTCCCATCAAGGGTATCCTCCCTAAACAAAGTGGAAAAATACTGAGAGGCCTCACAAGAAATATCTCCATGAGAGGTCAGATAATAAGCCCTAGAGTTAATAAAAAATGGATTGAATTACCATGTCTCCTAGCCTTTACAGAGTTGAAGAAGAAAGTAGTGTTTATATCCCCTTCCTGCAACCACTCAACCCACACCTTGTGTTTCCAATAAATCTCTTCCTGCAACTCACACTCCTCCAAGGATTTCAACGCCTTCGACTCCTTCTAGAGATATTCATTAGAAAGGTCGTGTTCCCTAATAATGTGGGTAATAACATCCAAAATAGCACGAGCAACAACTTTAGCATGAAAGATATTTCCAAAACATTTCTTGTTCCACCTCTTGAGTTGATACTTCACAAACTGTAATTGTTTGACAAAGGAATATATTGTCGTGCCAAAACTAGGTCTACCTCAATGCCACCACTCAACCATAAGGTCCCATAGAGAGGGATCCCAAAGCCACATAAGTTGAAACTTGAAAGAAGGATTATAAGCAACACAAGCCAATGAAGCAAAAAGCTTAATTAGCTAATGATTTGATCCCCTCCAATCCAGAATCTCTGAGCTAGTAGTCTAAGATCCCCTAATCCAGAAACAAGAAACCAGGAACCTATCAAGCCTCTCAACAATACAGTCCTTACTACATATCTTGTTGTTCCAAGTAAATTTACCATAATCAGGTTTAATATCCACTAGATTTAGGGAAGAAATAATACATTTGAGGAGGAAAGCAGATGACTCCAACCTTAGCATTTTTCCCCTCTTTTCCTCCAAATCGGTAATAGCATTAAAATATGTAGCAACAATCCAAGGATATAGATGAGTAGTACTCCAAATAAACTGGATATGAGACCAAAGCTATTTCTTTCCAGGTATCAATTGGGGCATGAATATTAGATAAAAAAATAGTCTCTCTAGACTCCAGAATCGAAGCAACCACAAAATAGAAAACTTAATAGAAATCCACCAAAGAGGGAAGATCTTTAGTGGGTTCCATAAGCAGGCCACACCCCTGACATTGCCTTGTGCACCGATACAATGACATTGGCCCCACCACCAAAGATTTGGCACTAAACTACACATATTGTCCACTGAAAATTTAGTTTTCTAAAGAAATAACATATATGGTAAATGAATTCAACCAAATCACGAACAAATTTTTGTCTAGGGCCACTATTCAAGCCCCTCACATTCCATGACAAAATAATCATCTTTGAGAGTTGGAAAATTAGGAGTCAAAAGTTTTAACATACCCTGACTCTACCAACGTCTCACCCATCATCTTAATTTTCTCCAAATCCTTATTTCTCCCAGTCTTGGAGGGCTTCTTAGAAGCCCCTTTCTTAGGATTTTTTTGAAGAATCCATAAGAAAGGGGAAGCCTTATTTCCTTTCTCAAAATTAGATACCATCTTCTCCAAAGGGGATGAGTTTTTGACCTAAATCCTTTCCACATCAACAGGAACCGCAAGATCAGCTGAAACCACGAGGTTAATATCCGTTTGAGCAAGTGCCATACTACCTTCCTGAATGTTTTGAAACTCATCAAAATTAGTAACCTCTTGCACCACCTTTGGGACACCTGGTTCTAGAACCTGTTGTCAGATAAAGTTTGCACCCTTGCTAAAGCTATGAACTTAAGCAACCTACTGACACATTGGAACACTTTGAGGTTGTGGGTGACCGGGGAAAGAAGTGAACCTCCAGATTATGGGCTAGTTCCCTTTGAATATTCTTTGTAAAAACTGATTAATGACAACGAAAAAGGGTAGAAAGAAGGATATACTTGAAACTGAAAATCTATCACTAATAAGGTGAAACACACCAAAGATAAGGATTTTGGCAAAAGCTTGCTGAGAATCACACAAAAAATGCTCAAAAGAACTAAAACAATCTCACAACACATAAATATGTCTGCAAAAATGATTCTATGTAAGGCTCTGACTGTTTAAATGCTTAAACAGAAGGAAAACAACAATATTTTCACAAATATAGAAGCCTAATATGAGATCACTAACATAGACCTGCACCATGACATAAAACTTCTATACATCCAGCATGGAAGGAATCTGATAAAATAGAGGATAACACAGGATTTTATCTTGCAACTCACAAACAATACTGAAACAGAAAGAAGATATGTGAAGGAAATGACTTTCTATTGAGAAAAAATGAGGATCTACATTACATCTGCCAAAATATCATGAGTTACAAAGTCTGAAGCATATGCCTCTGCAATCTCCAAAACTAAGAACCTCCTCTTCTCAACAATGAATGAAGAACAAGACTTTATAGGAAAAGCCTTCTCAAAATTCGGAATTGGACTTTGGGTCCAAAATCCAATGTGATGTCAAAATCTCCTCCAAACAAGGTAGGCTAAAAACACCTCCACTAACCCCTGATTTGAACAAGGCTTCACCAAAGTCTCCACTACTTGCATACTTTGAGCAAGCTTGCTTTAATGCTGGACTTGACTACTTGGCACTAAGTCTTTGAATGCCATTAAATGACTTCAACTTGCATTGCAAATATCTTTATAATCCTTGGCACTAAGTCTTTGAATAATAAATGTCATTAAATGTGACCTCAACTTGCATTTCAAAACATTTATTAAAAAGTGATTTATAACTTATCACTTTAAAATAAAGCTTTACAATTTGACAAAACATGCAAGTAGAAGGACTTCCTGATCCATCATTTTAATAAATATCTAAGACACTTCATTCTTGCATTTTAAATATCTTTATTAAAATGATTTATAATTTATCATTTTAATAAAGATTTACATTTGATGCAAGTAATGAAATACATTTCACTTGAAATTCTATTCTTGCATTTAATAATAATATTTATTTAAGAGTGATTTATAATTACCACTTTAAATAAATATTTTACAATTGGACTAAAATGCAAAAATAAATAAATGCTTTTACTTTGCATTTAAAAAAAATAACCTTTATCAAAATGATTTAATAAAGATGTTAATAATTCAAAATCAAATGCAAAAAATAAAAGCAAAGGCCAAACAAGGAAATAAAAGACTAAATCATAAGTCTTTAGTTTTAATGAAAGACTTCAATGAAACCAAGGCATTAGTGAAATGCCACGACCCAAGCATGAGAAGGTAAGGTTTTAATAAAAATCATAAGGCAAAAAATGCCTTCTCTCTCCTTCATTGAATTCCTTAGGGTATTAACCCTAAAATGAAATGAATTTCATTCATTTCATTTTCTTTGTTCACTGGTGTTGGGCGCCGCCATGAGGAGCGCCATTGGAAAATTATGTGTTTTGGACGCCATTGCTGCATTTTTTGAGCTTGCATCTTGAAGAGGCGTTGGTAAGGTTGATCTTTTTGTATCGAATCTGGAAATTTTCTCCTTTATTTGCAAGCGTTAGAGGCTTCTATTGGGCACAACCACACATATTTCAGATGTTCTTCTCTGTATTTCTGCATTTTCTATGTTTTTTTGGTTCTCCTTAGGCGCCATTAATGAGGTCGACCCTGCATTTGTGAGCTCCAAGAGCTAGGCGCGATTTCTCTTCTCCTTCCTGAGCATCATAAGGTGAGCTCTCCTTTTGCTGGTTGAAACAAAGCTTGAAAAGCTTAAATGCAAGAAAATATTTTTGTTCTTTACCATGTGAAACACAAACCAAGCACTGGCCGTGCCATTACATTTCTGACTTGGGTTTTTGTGTTGCTCTCACCATCAAAACTAAGCTTATGAAAATTTATCTCTGCATAAAACACTTCTATTTTGGTAAACTTGGCAGGCCATTACACAGGCCGCACCATTTCATGCTCTGATAATGATCTTTTTGAAGAAAATCTGCATTTCACTTATTCGTTTTCTTGATTATCTGCTCAGCTCAAACATATATGAAACCAAATCGGAATATCTTTCACCATTTTTTAAATAGAAATGAAACTCCAGCTAGGTATTTCCTTAAATGAAGAAAAATCTGCATTTTGAGTGGAAATCTATATGTGGGTATTTTATAAATTTGAAAGAATCTTCCCATTTCTATATTTTGCAAAACAAATCATGGCTGTATTCCATTTCTGAGCTTTGACTTATGAACATGTTCTACAAATAACATAATGTTGCCTTTTTATTTTTATTTTTATCATGATAAAAAGAAAAGACATCATTATGTTAGTTGTAGCTGATGCAAACAAAATGTATTGATTTTTTTCTGCTCTTTCAACAACTTAGCATTGTGACCTTCATCAGCTTGGCTGTAACATAGTGGGTATGAGTGGCAAAAATATGTATTTGTTCCTATGTTTGCTGCTCTCTTTTTATACCTTTTGATATCATCTCACAAAACTCAACAAGATGGCATAATATTGTCTTCATGAAAACTGAAATCAATGCATTTCGGAAATGAAAATAATTTGCAGCACTGCTATTATTTACTCTTTGCATACCTTTTGTGATGAAATTTGCAAAAAATCTGCATAATACAAAACAGATTTTCATGATGTGCATACTGCTTAACTTTTGATGAGCTGGGCTCAACCCTTGTGGGAGCCACATTTAACCCCACTCATTCTAAAACTGATAAAAATTAGCAATATTATATTTCCTGTTTCTGCACATGACACAAACCAGTTAGTAAAAAAATGATAGATTTAATTGCTCTTTTGATGCTCTGCTTTTCTTGGTAAATCATCTGGTGAATGCATGATAGAATGAGATTACATTTCTGTTGGTAGTGTAGGGATAAGGTAGAATTTGATTTTTCATTTCTCTAATGCTACCCTTCACAATTTTGCAAAAAATCTTAGAGCTGAAGCTGAACGTGACACCAAAGCTGGAGATGAATATCAGCACAGCTTCGACAATGATTCGTCATTCTAGGCAATGATGAATCACCTTCTCTCCTTGTTCTTATTTTATTTTTAGTTGTGTGTTATTCACTTCCTTTATGTATTCAGCATTTGATTAAGAAATCAAATCAGGTTACTCCCACGGCTTGTGTGGGACTTCAACTTTTAAAATGAATAAAACAACATTAATTTGCAAAGTTATGAGTTTCTCTGTTACAAGAATTTGCAAAATAACACTCGAATTCATTCTTAATCAAATCTCAGAATGTGACGAATATGTAGGTAGTAAAATTTTAGTTTTACCTTTTTGAGTTGAATGTAATTCAGCTCTACCTGTTTTGAGTTGAAACTAAAAATAGGTAACATAACCATCATACTAGGGTTCACCTCCTACTAGCTAAGGTCATCCAACACATCAAAGTAGTTGAAAATTTCCTCCTCTGGTCTCTCCTTGAAAGATCTTTTTTGACCTTGATTCCTCTTACAGGCCTTCATAGGGATAAAACCTTCTTTGTCTGTTGCATCATCCAAAATAGGAGCCTTGCCTCTATCTTCCTTAAAAGGATTATATGAGGGCTGGTTAGGATGAGGCTCAGAAGAGCGGATCCTAGGACATCTTTTTTTATAGATGACCATACTCATGACACAATCGACAATGAAAAGGTAAAGCCTCATAATCAAGCTCTTGCACCCATGATGAAGAACCCTCACAAATTTCCAAAGAATCTAGAAGAGGGTTACTCAAATCTATTTCAACACAAATGCGTACAAAAATAAGTACCTTTTCATCTTGCATTTGTTGAGGACCCACCGATTTTCCCAGCAACAAAGCAACCATATGCAAAATGTCGTTCCACCAAAATTCAAAATGGAACCAAGGAAGGCACACCTAGACTAGAACACAATTCAAAAGATCCTCCGAAGGGTTATAACCAATATTCCATGGCTTGATGAATAAGCCAATATGGTTATGAAAATAAGGTCCACTCTCAAAAACTTTGTTGCGATCAGCCATGCAATTAAAAATGACCATAAAATTTTTTTTGGCCATCAACATCACCTCCATTTCTCCCTTAATGTTCCATGTCTATCTCGTCCAGGACTCCAAAAGTGAAAGAGAGACATGCAACCCCATGAATTTGCAAATTAAAGCATGATTTGAAAAATATTCAACATCCTCAACAATTGAGTCAGGTTGAATTACCAAAATAGGCCTATCTTGGCTCCTCTCCAAACATCCATTAGTTTTCAAGATTCGAGGACCTCCAGACGAAGCCATCCCTTCCACCCCCAAAGCTTTAAACAAAAAATTACTCTCTGCAACACACTTAGACAAAGAAAAAGAGCTTGCATGCAAAGATGCTCAAAAATCTATATTGTGGTTAAAGCCTATCACTTCACCTGAAGCCATAAATGAAAAAGATCGTGGCAAGAATCCTCCTTATACCTCCCCTAAACCCAATCACCTTATATAGTCACCGAACAACAAAAAACACTAAGAAAAAAATAAAAATCTACAAGAAAAAACCCCTTGAACATAATAAAAACCCACCCCATGCCTGATAACACCTGCTGAACTTTGATCCTCGTCCCACACACGCATGCACTAAAGGATATGTACATGCAGATCATGGCCTACTACAAGCTGTGGGTTTGCAAATTACTCCCTTGCACGAACACCATCTATCCAGTATATGTAAACTTATTAATCACCATTGATTCCATATGATAATGATTGATTGAATCTAAGTAGTGAATTCTAATCTAATTGAAGGATTACTACTAAGGTTTAGTCAACGGTCAGGATATTTGACCAACTCAGAGAGTATTCAAAATTTTGGAAAGATTAGTGGACAATCATCAACGATCTAAGCCTTATGTGGGAAAATTGATCAATTCTTCTGAAACTATTTAGAAATCTTTCCACCGATAGGCTAAGTGTAAAAAATATCTATTTGCCACATGTCAATATTTTATTTCATTAATTATGTTGTGATCACATGGATTTTGTAACCAACCTATGCCTTGATTCTATAAAAGGTAGCAAGTCATCTCATTTTAAAGGATAAAAAATTTATGAACTTGTAGAACATGAATTGGAGAATTGCCAATCTTGTTTCTACCTCATGTTTTATGTTCGCTTTGAGTAAATACTTATACATTTTATAGATATTTGTAAAGTTGAAGTAAATTTAGAGGTCATTTCTGATCGTAAATCTTATATGACTGTAAGTCGTTCATCTTGTGGAATAATCAAATTGTTGCACCATCTTTGGGTGCATTTGAAGCTATTTTACTTGTAAATGGTTAATTTCTTTAAACTTATACACTGTTATGTAAATCTAGATGTGAGGAAATTTATGGTGAAGTACTAACAGTTCATACTTAAGTTTATATTTCTTTCAATGTGTATTCATGTAATATTTGAAAAACATAAATCTCTTAGGCTTTTCTCTCCCTTACCTTGATATTTTGTATTTTCTTTATCAAATATTAGTTAGAATAGTGAATAATAGAAAGTAGTTATTGTAGATGGTGAAATGTACAATTGAATATTCTTTAATTCCAGTAAGAATAAATTACAATATGTAAGGCCCCTTTTTGAAAACAATAAAAAAAATGAACCCTAAGCAAATCTAGTTAGTCAAGACCTAACATTCCCGAGCCTTAGTTTGATGTTTGACTAGCATCGCCATCAAGACTACCTTAGTATTTTTTATTCAATTTTTTATTATTTCATATTCTAGTTGATTATTTGGATATTTTGGCACCTAGAAAAGTTATGTTTATATGAGATGACTTTTTTTTCAAATATTATATATATATATATATATTGTCAACATGTTATCTCTTTTGGGCATAGTAAAGCATATATTAAATACATATTCTCATTTGTAAATGCAACAAGATAAAGTGTCATATTGTAGATGCATTTTGGGGATCTTTCACATCATGTTGTGCTATTTGTTGTACTTGCATTTCTTTATAAAGTTTCATGGAGTGTTTTTTGTGCATGTTTTATTATTTGCAATCACAACCTTGCACACCGTCATGCATGTGTGCCTTTTTTTTGCATTTTTTTAGTTGTAGGTACAATCTTGTGTACATTACAATGATGTTTCTTCTCCTTCTTGTACTACATTATTCAATAGTTTTTGTGAACTTGTCATACCTTTCCCTTGTTATAATTATGGAGGTATCATATTGCTAGTGTTATAGCTTCCTTAGTTTCAATTTTGAGTGAGTTATATATCTATTTTTTTATTCCTATATACCAAGCAGATACAACAGTTGGTTACCCATCTATTTCAATGGGATGGAACACATACCATATAGACAATATTGCATTCCTATTTAAGGAGACAACCTTCCATCTTTAATTGATTAGTTTTCTTTAAACTATTGGCACCTATACTTTTAGTTGTAATATAATTTGTATTAGTTAAGTAGTGTTATTGGGGTCACTCATGCAAATTGATGTGCTATCTATATATTTAACTATTAAATTTTTCCTTGGTTAGCCATCCGATTATTATTTAAGTAGTGTCTTTGGGGTCAATCATGCATTTTTTTGTCTTCTTAGTCTTGATCATCATCTTGGTTTCAAAGGAAGTTCTTCAATTTTCACACTATAATAGTCATTTTTATAGTTGTTTACAACTTCTTTGTGCTTCAATGGTGTTCTTCATGTTTATCTTTATGTTCTAATATATTTTTTGGTGGCTTCTTAATTTTGAAGGCGTTGGTGTTGATTCCTCAACCCTGCATCTTACAAAAATCACGTAGAATAAAATGCCTATCACATAAAGAGAGAAAAAAGAATGTAATTGTTGTAATAACTTGAGCTCTATTGATGCATACAAGTATGAGTAATGGTTGATACAATAGAATGAGTTACCCTTGATAAACAATAAAGAAAGCCTAGATGAAACCCTAGGCGAGGATTAAATTAGATCATGACATGTGTCTTAATCCTATGACTTGAGACCAAAAAGAACATGACCTAAGTAGGCCTAGGTATGCTAGTGTAAAATGGTACCTAAAAAGTAGAAACTTAGGGAGAAACTAAAACCTCTACTGATAAATGCACAAAATAAAAAAATTGGTCCTAAAAAGTAGGCCTAATGACATACCCATTTACAAATAAAAAATGATTTCTCACAACCAAAGAAAAGGAGAAAACCTCATGGGACAAATCATCTCCAAAAGAGATAAAACACATGAAAAGGTAAAGGAAGGAAGGAGGATTCAAGATGGACCCCCAAGGAAAATGTCCATCACATATACAATAGATATAAAAATCCTTTCATATGAGGTAATAAACATGCTTTATGCCTTATAATTTTAGGTTCTTATCCTTTTAATAGGGATTTTTTTTTAGCACTGACATTAAATTGGTAAGAAGAATTACCCTAAAAAATATGATAGATAAGGTTACCAAAACTATAAATAAGTAAATGAAAATTATAAACAGAGGTGCCTAAAGTGGCTTAAATAATTGGTATAGTGGTTGATGTAGATCCATTATAAATTATATGAAAAACATTGTGCATACTTGAAAATGAATTCATGTCATCTCATACCTAGGTATTTTATTTGAAATGAATCTAAGTTGTCTCCCACTCTTATTATTGAAAACACTTTAGTGAATGCTTATATATATTATGATTACTAAACAAAGAAATAACTCACATGAGATACATAATTAAATCAATAGACGTGCACTCCTAATTTTTTTGAAAAAATAATTTTGTAAAACATGTAACATAAATAAAATAGAAGATGAAGCTCCTTCCCTCTTGACATGTTCATTATACAATTACATAAGCTATGGTTATGCTAGGCTCTATAATCATAATTTGGTTTATGAATTCCTAAATCAATACAATCAAATAAAGTTTGATAATTCTATTTTGAATCTAAACAACCATGAGATTAATTATCTATATAACCATTAAAAATCTCTCTCAATTTTGTCTCATAGTAGGTTTTATGTTTAGTTATATTTTTATTTAAATTTTCTCCAAAATATTACTTATTTTCTAAAAAAATAAATTGAAAAGAGTTTAAGGATTGTAAAAGTAATTTAGTTTAGAAGAGCCTAATAATTGTGAGAGATGATGATTTAGAAAGTCTTTTTGAGATTTAAGTATAAGTTTTTTATCAATATAGTAAAACACACTAAGTGATCAATCATTATGACGAGGAGAAGACATATAATGGATTATGAACGAGGTTGAATAATTATTTAGTGTGATCAATGAGAATTAAAAAGGGCGTAGGATGATAATAAGATTAGAAACCAATGAAAAAAGACAAAAATCAAATAAAAAAGAAAGAAAAAGGAAAGATAATTACTAAGAGGATAGAAGTTGTAAATTATAGGATTTCCAAGTTAGATAATTTAAAAAACTTATAATTAACAGAGAGAGGAAAAGTCAACTAGAGCATATTAATAAGGCAATTCTAAAGTTATAAGATTACAATAATAAATATATAATAAAAATAAAGAATATCATAAAATATAAGAAATGATAAAAATGTATTTTTTTTTTTTAACAAAGTAACAAAATAGATATGAAAGGTAATGGAGTGGATCAAAAAATAGAAAAATATCAATATTAATAATAATATATTGACAAAATCATTTTACTGTATAATAAATAGAGAAACAATATTTGTATATTAAATAAAAATTAAAATAAATATGCTATAGTATAAAGTAATGATAAAATACTTAGAATAAAATTACAAACAAAGTAGATTATTTTTTATTAGGGGTAAAGCAGGTTTTGATGGGATCTGAAACCCATTACATAATGGTTTTGAAGGGACCCGAAACAAAGTAAATTGTTATAATATAAAAGTAAGGTGATATTATCATGCTATTGAAATATGTACATCATAGCTATCTCTTTGTTCTACATTTTATTTGTTCATTTATATTTTTATTCTCTCTTCTTTTTTTATTGAACAATGTTGGAATTGTAATAAAAATAAGCAATCACAAAGGTTGTGAGGAACCAGAGTACCAAACTAAGATAAAACAAGTATTAACATATATAAAATCTTAATAAGGATATCAAAAGCTATCATGCACATCAAGATATTCACAATTATATATCGTTGTGCATGGAAAAATACTATATAAAATCTATTGTGTCATTGACAATGTACATAACTCTCTTATCTATAATGTATTGATTAACTTTGAGTTAAATTAGATTAGTGGTTTGATTTGTTTTAGGTGATAGGAGATCTATTTGTTTATCGTTTGCACTACTTGTAATTAGAAGATAATGTCATAATTTGAAATAATATGCTAGAGCAAAGCCTTGAAAATGTAGTTTCTAGATGAATATAAGAATTATAAGACATAAGTGAATATTTGATTCTCCATAAATTCAAAAGAATAACATTTCTAATTGAATCAACAACCACATTATTTTTATGTCCATTCCAAAAAAAGGTTCTTTCCAACACAAAGGCTTATTGAATAAAGTAGACAAAGCTTTAAAAACAAGAGAATATTGTTTTTTAGGAAAAAAAAGAACCCCATAATAAGTGTTTCATATTCTTGTCTAAATGACAAAAATGACATTTAATTGGTTGAAAAATGACTCATTTTAGTTTATTGCTAACAAACAATTTACAATGCAATATTTTCAAAGCAAACATTTGAGTACATATATCAACAATTTGACCTAATATTTATGGTTGAATTTGTACTTTCATTTAATTTTGAGGTAGGGAACTTGCAATAGTTTGGAAAGGAGGAGATATATTTGTTTTAAGGGGAATTTTTTTTTTTTTTAAGAGGGCCAATCTTAGCTCTTAGATAAATTACATGGTATTGGGGTGCATGATTTAATTGTTAAATAATGGGGAACCAAATATGCATAAAATTTAGAAGCGGCTTGAAATTATTATTCAAATCAAATTATTCTTTAATGACTTTTTGAAAAGACTGATGCAAAAAAGTGAAGTCTCATATAACAATAAATTGTCGAAAGGGGAAGAAGTGATAAGCTTATCTAAGAAAACTAATGACTAGAGGTTTCTCCTTATATTGAATATGCTTATCCATCAAATTGGAAAGAATCTTATTTTCTCTTATTATTGTTTTTTATATTTATTTCTTGTGATACCCTAGTAATATTAAAGCTAGGAAATAATTTTAAAAAATAGTAATAAAAGAGAAAAAATGATGCACATATATAACAATAATCAAATTATGAAATACAATATTATAAATATTATAAAATAAAGAGTATTCACATTTCTTAAATAAATAAAAAGAAATTATGGAGAAATAATTGTGTAGAAAATTTTGCATCAATATTTCATATCATTCTTTGTGATCTATTATCAAATAAAAATTTCTTGTAATTTATCATTAACTTAATTTTTTTTGTGATCCAAAATATAGATTCATGATAGCCAATATTGGCATGGTGTGGTGATTAAGTTGTATTATTGTTCTTGCCATCAACGTTCAAACCCCATTGGGGTGTAATTGTTGAGTGTTTATGTTGGGGATGAGGTCTCTCGTTTGTGACCTCACTGGTTCATAGCTCCATGTCAAAAGCATTTATCCCTCAATATATATATATATATATATATATATAGAGAGAGAGAGAGAGAGAGAGAGAGAGAGAGAGAGAGAGAGAGAGATCTTCATCACAATAATAAATATAAAAAATCAATGCAAAATTTCTAAATTTATTTTTGAAACTTTGAAATTATTTATATAAACTTAAAAAAAAACCCATAACTTATAAGGTGTAGAAGAACTAGGTAGAGGGGTTGGTTAGATCAATCGGAATTAAGAACAAGGGGAAATCTCTATGCATTTAAAAATAAAAAGTAAAAATTAAGAGTTTAAGCTATTAGAATAGAACATGATTCACTCCTTTTAATTTTTTACAATATCGATCTTTTATAGATTCTCTTTTGATAAAATATTTTCTTAAAAATATTTTAGATCTTTGAAAAAATGATTAAAAAATTTACATATTTAACTCATATAACATTACAAATTCACACTCTAAAATAAAATATTTCAAAAAGATAATAATTCTCAAATTCAAATACCTTAATAATAAATAAAAAATTTACACCCTATTTCCCTTTCCTCCCATTCTTGTTTTAAGATCTTCATTCTATTTAACCCCACCAAATCTAACTAATGTGAAAGATAACCTTTTGACATCTAGTTGGAAAAAGCTAAGTATTCCATGTGGCACTCATTCTTTATAAAGGAAGGAAGGAGTAACAAAAATGGATTTGACGGGGCACTTACCCTTTAATATATGATACTAAGATTTGTCCCATCTATATGTTGTCATCATTACGTTCAATCACTCCTCCACCATACATTTTTATTTGCTTTTGGGCTTTTACCACTTGTCTAAGTATTTAATGTTTGTTTGCATGGAAAACAACAAAAGTCAACATGTTCTTCAAGGTATGGTGTGACATTAGGTACCTACTACTTTCATCTTCAACTACGAGTTAAAAATATATTTGATTGAGATTTGATGTGAAAGTTTAGCCAATTGCAACATTGCCCTTCTAAAGGAGAACACCTAACCTCTTAGATCAACCAAGATTGCATTTATAAAAAATATTGCTTGAAATTTGATGTGAAAATTTAGCCAATAGCATCATTGGCCTTATAAATAGGAACACTCCATAGTTTTATATATATATGCATGCACATTATATTAATCAAGAATGAGCATTATATTAAAAATAAGTTTCAAGTGATTGTAAGGAAGGTTATAAAAAAAAAAGAAATATAATAATTTTTTTTAAAAAAATTGGTTTTTTTTTTTTATCATAAGAAATGGGTTCTTGTGAACTATTACTCATGAAACATGGGTTAATGAGTTTGACTCATAAAACTACATGATCAAATCGTGGTAGCAATATCACAATTTGACACGTTGTAGAAAATACCTCAGATACATATCAATATATTGATAACTAGTTAGTATATTGTTGTGCTTAATTTAATTTATGATTTTTTTAGTGTATTTTTCTTTATTTTTATATATTTATCATTTACTTATTATTATTGTAATTTTATTTTTATTTATTTAGGTACATTCATTTCTTGTTTCAAAATTATTATTTTGGTCTTAAGATTCTTTTTTTTTTTAATTTGTAAAACCTGGTTTAGGTTCAGGAACCGTTTACAGAGGAAAATCAAGAATTTCCCAGCAACATCACCGAACACCAACAACCCACCGAACCAAACAAACCAAATCCCCCCAAAAACAATAGCAAGGACGAGCAACACAATTACTCGCCCTAGATAGCCATGAGATCACTTTGAAGCACCCTAATCAATGGGAAAGGAAAGTTGTTCCACCACTGCATAGTTCTCGAGCCCTTTTCTTTTTCCATCGAAACCCCATAGTTTGCAAGCCAATCCACAACCTTGTTCCCTAATTGTTTAATGTGAGAGATTTTCATCTGTTCCAAACCCGTAGCCGCCCACCTCAAACACCGCATAATGGCTTCCAGACTCCAATTCTTCAACCTGGATCCCCTAAGAGCATTAATGATTAGCTTTGAGTCCCTTCGATCCATAACTTCTTCCATCCTTTATCCCTAGCAATCATTAATCCCCACAACAATGCATGCGCCTCATCTATATTGTTAGAGTCCACCCCAAAATCCAAGGTGAAAGCACCAACTGGCTGACCATGATGATCCCTGAAAATGTTGCCGCCCCTAGCCCAACCTAGTTTTGACCTAGCCGTGCCATTGAAGTTGAGCTTGATCCACCCAAGATCAAGGGGGATCCAAACCACAGGAACCAACCCCAAGTTGGGGTCCTTCAAGGATAAATAGAGCCAATGAAAATGTGGCCACGCATCCCCCCACTCCTTCTCCCTTGTGTCAATCTCCCTACATCCAACCTTCTATAATTCCCCAACCTTAGACAAAGAACATTCCACTCTGTCCCAAATGCTTTCTACAACTTTGTGCCTATTTTTAAAAAGCCTCCTATTTCATTCGAGCCAAATATTCCAAATAATAATTGTCGAAGCAACAAACCAAATCATTCTAAGCCTCGAGCTCTTAATCTTCACCCACCAACACTCCAATAGCCGAGGGATACAATTAGGCATAACCCAGTCCAGCTTCCATCTATTCAAAAACATGGACCATAACTTACTGGAAAATTTGCAGTGGATGAAAAGATGATCATTATCCTCCTCTTCCGCTTCACACATAACGCACCTAGATGGAACCACCCATCTGCAACGCGAAGCCTATCCCAAGTGAGAGCTTTTCGTTTTCCAACAATCCAGAGAAAGGAGTTCAAATTGGGCATGATAAATCTGCTCTAGCCATGTTTGAAGGACCAGTCGGTATTATCAAACTTGCAGAAGACCTCTTTAAAAATCTTCTTAATTGTGGCATGCCCATTGCCACAATCACCCCACACCATCATATCTTCACAACTTGGCCCAAACAGGGGCCACTTCTCCATTTTCGCCTGGATTTCCTTATAGACCTAAATCAGATCAGGGGTCGGAGCCATGAGCTTACACCAAGTGCGATTGGGGGGCAACCCACCATATAGTCTCGAACCAAAATAGCTAACTGAATCCTCAAAGTGACTGGAAACCAACTCGAATATGGGCACATCAGATAACAACTTGGACATGAGCCACCTGTTTGTCCAAAAATGAATCTTGTCGCCATCACCAAGACACCATCTTATCCCAGGCAACAAGAGTTTTTTGCAGTGACAAAGGAAATGCCATATGTTGGAACCAAAAGGGAGAACAATCTCCTCATCAAACAAAAGATCCACATTATTTTGAAAATATTTCGCTTGCAACACTTTGCTCCAAAGTCTCCCTTTCTTAGCATATATTCTCCACACCTTTCGAGCCCCCAGAGTAGAGTTCATCTCTTTGCTCTTCCTGATACCCAAACCCCCACACTTTACAGGCTTGCACACAACATCCCACTTAACCAAATTAAACTTAAAAGCATCATCACACCCTTTTCATAGGAAACTCCTCTTTGTGTCTTCTACAATCCTGGCTACTTTACTTGGGATTTGAAAATCCGACAAGGAGTAGATGGGAACAACAAACATAACAGCTTTAATAAGAGTGGTTCTGTCAGCCAAAGACAACCAACGACCTTTCCATGAATCAAGCAATCCATTGATTCTATTGATAACTCCATCCCACTCATTAACTGAAGTCCGCCCAGACACAAGGGGGAGTCTACGGTACTTGCAGGGCAGTTGTCCAACATCATACCCCATAATTCTTTGAATCTCTAAGCTCTCCAAATAGTGGGGCTTTAGGAAGTAAATCTTAGACTTGTTCCCATTCACCTTTTGTCCAGTCATTCTTTCATATTGCACAATGGTCTTTTTAAAGGCACGAGCTTCTCTTCCCGTGGACTCGCCAAACAACAAGGTATCGTCCACAAATTGTAGATGAGTGATGTTACTTAACCCCCAAGACACTTGCAACCCTTTAATTACGCCTCTGCTAACCCTATTCTGAATACTTTTACTGAAGATCGCAACCATGATGAGAAACAGGAAGGGGACAATGTTGGGAATATGATGCCATTTAATTACATTCTAAACATATTTCATGTATCTCCTAAGTCCTTAGAATGTGTTGCACAACACTAGGATTAGGAAGAGATTAATTTGGAATGAAATAAACATTTAATTTGACATTTGTAGTTATTCCTAAATAATAGGAGCATGTGGGGACACCTTGGGAGAGCTCCTACAAAATAGGATCACATGGGCGTGCACATGGGAGGTGGGATCCTGAAAGGAAAAATAAATTGAGCAAAGGAAATAACTAATCAATGAGCATTGTTTGAAGGAAAAATATTACCAAAGAGAGAGTAGACAAATCAAGCACCACCACCATCAAGAGGAGACACAAGAATTTGATAAGGGGGAAAAGCAAGAAAAAACCCCAATATTATGAATGGAGGCAAAATGCCTAAGAATGATACAAAGAGAGAGAGAGCACTTAAGCCTTAAGCTTGCTTTCTTGAATCTTGAAGAATGAGAGGAGAGGCACCTCAATAAGTAGAGGTGAGAAGGAGTTAGAATGTAACTCCCAACTAAATGAATGCCACCATTCATCTATGTGTGTGCAAAGTGTCACCTCTTAAGGAGGTGGTTACAAATATTCCTTAATAAAGAAATTATAAATAAAATGAGTCATCCTCACACATGTGTGAGAAGACAAAAAGACAAAAGACTTGTAGGGATTCCTTTGGAATCTTCCTACAACTTAATAAATAATTACAAATAAAGAATAACCTTTACCAAGTAAAGATTAATCTTCTAACATCCCCCCTTAAGCTTTACTTGGGGAGGTTACATCAAACCCTTCAATGGGTTGTAATCCAAGATTTTTACAATGAAAGAGAAATTTATCTTTACAAAGAGTTTTGGTGAAAATATTTGCAACTTGATTTTCACCTTACAATACAAAAGAGAAATTTGCTTGTCTTCAATTTGCTCTCTAATGAAGTGATGTTGAAGAGCAATGTGCTTGGTCCTTGCATGAAAAATTGGATTCTTTGCCAAAGCAATAACACTTTGATTGATCCTCTTGAGGTAGACCCAAGTCTTCAAGTAATCTTCTTAACCATAGTGCTTCTTTAGATGCATTTGTACAACCTTTATATTCAACTTTTGTAGAACAAAGAGAAGTAGATTGTTGTTTCTTACTATTCCATGAGATTGCACCTGATCCAACAAAGAAACAATAACCACAAGTGGATCTCCCATCATTGGGATCACCTCCTAAATCTGAATTAGTATAACCCTTTAAAGAAAAATCATAATTTGCATCACAAAAAAGACCAAGATTAAGAGTACCTTTAACATATCTTAAAATTATTTTTGCAACTTTAAAATGAGTTTGTTGTGGTTTAGACATAAATCTAGAAACCAATCCAACATTATAAGAAATATCAGGTCTAGTAAGTGTTAAATAATTTAAACTACCAATTAATTGCCTATACAAAGTAGGATCAACAAAAGGAGTTTCCATATCAACCATTAATTTAGTTATAATTCACGAGGAGTAGAGACACACTTTGCATCATTCATTTTAAATCTAAGAGATCTTGAGCATATTTATGTTGAGAAAGAAAAATACCTTTAGGTGTTTGCCAAATTTGCATACCTACACAATAATGTAAAAAGCCTAAATCAGTCATTTGAAATTGTTGATTGAGGTGAGACTTAACATCACTAATCAAATTGTTAGAACTAGAAGTGATAATTAAATCATCAACATATAAAATAATAATTACAATATCATTGTCACTATGCTTAATATATAAATTTGGATCATTTTTACTTCCAATAAAACCTTGAGATAGAAAGAAGGCATTAATATTTGAATGCCATTCTCTAGGAGATTGTTTTAAACCATAAATTGATTTGTTTAATTTGAAAACAAGATTTTCATTACCTTTCTTAATGAAACCCAAAGGTTGAGACATATAATTTTTTTCATGTAAATCACCATTTAAAAAGACACTTTTAACATTCATTCGATGAATAGGCAAATGCATATGAGAAGCTAAAGCAAGAACTAATTTAATAGCTGGCATCTTAGCTACTAGAGAAAATGTTTCATTATAATCTAAACCTTCAATTTGAGAAAATACCCTAGCAACTAATCTAGCTTTAAACTTGCTAACTTCATTATTTTCATTAACCTTAGTTTTATACAACCATTTGCATGAAACAAGATTCTTACCTCAAGGCAAGGGAACTAAATCCCAAGTATTATTATCAATTAAAGTATCATATTCTTCTTGCATAGATTTTTGCCAATGAGGTTGATCTTTAGTTTGTTCATAAGTTTGAGGATCATTAGTATTCATAATATTATACATCAAAGCATAATTACATTAATTTTCCTTTCTAGTCTTATATTTATTCATTCTCGCTAAAATATCCTCACTTTTTTGCATTAAATTTTTAAACCATTTAGGCTTTCTCTTAGATGTAGGAGTATCATCACTAGAAGAAGAATCATGAGGAGAAATTTCAACATTTTCATCATCACTATCACTATGAGTAAGAGATACATTAAGAGGGTTAAGAGAATATTCAACTTGAGGATTATCCTCTACAACAATAACTTTATTTGGAGAAGATTCAACATTACGCACTTTAGAACAATCATGAACACCATTTTCAGAAATGCGTACATCTCTAGCAACCTTAACTTTGTTAGTAAGAGGATTATAAACTCTATAAGCTTTAGAATTTTCATCATAACCAACAAAAATATGATAAGAAGATTTAACATCTAACTTTTTCCTCTTTTTTTTAGGTTTGTGAACATAAGTAATTGAACTAAAAATTCTTAAATGCTTAAGAACGGGCTTCCCACCAGACCAAACTTCTTCAAGAGTTATATCCTTTAAAGCTTTAGTAGGAGTCCTATTAATAATGTAAGTAGCACAAATCATAGCTTCTGCCCAAAATTTATAAGACATATTTTTAGCATGTAACATACATCTAACCATTTCAACAATAGTTCTATGCTTCCTTTCCGCTACACCATTTTGTTGAGGTGTATAGGGAATAGTTATCTCATGCTTAATACCAAATGATTTCAAATAACTATTAAAAGCATTGTTCACATATTATTTACCATTATCAGTTCTAAGAATTTTAAGTTTAAAACCAGATTGCCTTTCAACAAATTTATGAAATTCAAAAAATATATCAAGAACTTAATCCTTACTATGAAGAAAATAGATCCAAGTTCTTGAAAAATCATCAAAAAAAGTAAGTGCATACCTTGATCCTTGGATGGAGTTATTCTCCATGGGTCCCAAAAGGTCACTATGAACTAGGTGCAACTTATGAGTTGCCCTCCATGATTGACCATGTGGAAAGGGCTCCCTATGCATCTTACCACTCATGCATACAATTTTGGATGGAACAATACTAGGCAATCCATCTACCATATTAAGCTTTTGCATTAAAGAAATATTGTTAGCATTGATATGACCAAGTCTTTCATGCCAAACATTGAAATCAATGGTAGATAATAAAGAGCATCTAGATTGAGAAAACTCATAAAATTTGAACAAATTATCATTGTCTAACTTAGCATTAGCAATGATTTTTTTTTGTTTTGGATCAATAACATAACACATATCTTTATAGAATTCTATTTTATAATCTTGACAAAGCTTAGCAACTGAAAGTAAATTAGTCTTTAATTCAGGAACATATAAAACATTATGCAATTTACCATTACGAACATTCACATCATCAATTGCTTCTACTTTACAAGTATAATAATTTGCAAGTTGAACTAGAGGAACATTAGACAAATCAATTTGCATAGACTCAAAAACTTCTTTATGTGAAGTAACATGTTGAGATGCACCTGAATCAATAACCCATTCAAGAGGTTGAGAAACATTAAATGTCTAGATTGATTAGCATTGTTATGAACCTTATTATTATTAAGTTTATTTTGATGTTGATTATTTTGCTTCATAGGCTTTTTCTCATTTTGCTTATTAAAACAAGTATTTTGCCAATGACCATCCTTATTACAATAAGTGCAATGTGGTTTCTTAAAAGAGTTAAACTTTCTAAGATCATTGCCATTATTATAATGAGGTTTAGAATTATAATGTTGTTATTTAGAACAAGATTTAAAATTTTGCTTATGAATAGACAAAAAAACATGTTCATTAGACTTAAGAGTGCCAAACTGAATCAACTTAGCTTCTTCTTGTCTTAATTAATCACGAAAAATATCATAAGTTAATTGAGTAGCTAAAGGAGGAATAGCTAATTGAGCATGAATATTAGTAATGAATTGTTGAAATTGCCTAAGAAGACACTTTTTAAGAATAAGATGAACTAATCTAAGATTATCTAATTTTACTCCTAAACCATGCAATTGACTATTTAAAGCATCAAATTTTAATAAAAAATCATCCATAGATTTAAAATCAGAATATCTCAAATCTTCAAGTTGATCTTGAATTTGAATTTTTCTTGATTCATTTGAACTATCATAAATGGTTTTGAGTTTGTCCCATTTTTCATAGACAGTTGTACATGTCCCAATGTGAACATAAAGTTTGGGTGACATGGAAATACCTATAAGGCCAAGGGCTTCCTCATTTTTAAGATTCCATTTTTTGATTTCATCTTTGGATGCAGACGAACGTGGTTTAGATTTAGGATCCGTAGCAACATCCAAAAGATGTTTAAAACGAAAAATAAAAAATATATGAGTTTTCCAAGAATGATAGTTAGAAGAAGTTAATTTAATTTCAAAAATTAAAGTTGACATTGTAAATAAATTTAAGTGCACACTAGAAATAAAACTAGATTAAACTTTAAAGAAAAAATGTAACCCTTTTTTAATAAAAATAAGGTCTTGAAAAAAACAATAGACCTCTTTAAATTAAATTAACACTTAGAAGATAATAACCTTCTTTATAATTAAATTGGAAAAAAAAACATCCTTTAAACAACTATAAGAATAAATAATCTAAAAATTAATATAATTTGAAACTAAATAATTATAAAAAAAATATATATTAAAATATTTGAATTAATTGAAATATTAAAATAATATTATAAAATTTATAAAAATATTAAATTTGAAAGTAAATTAATTTGAAATTAAATATGAAAAAGTAATATTATTAAATATTAAAAAAAAACTATATATAAAAGAATATATTTGAATTAAGTAAAAAAAGTAAAGAATAAGTTAGTTTAAAACATGTCAATCTTTTAAAAGAATATATTCTTAAAACCCATTTAAGTCTGTTATTTTTAGAATCTTTTATATCAAGCAGTTTTTTAAAACTTTATTAAAAGATTTAATGAATACGTGAGATTTTAAAAAAGAATTTAAGTTTTTAAGAGATTAAAGTGAAAGAGGCGGGTTTTAAAAGACAAAGGACTCTTAAAAAGGCATGAATGCACTTTAATTTCAAAACACTGCGAATAATAGGGTTTAAAATGTAAATTGATTTATTATTGATTTTCTTAAACTTTAAAAAAATTAGGATTTGATTTAAAAAAAAACCTACCCTATAAACAGAGATCTATTTTAAAAAAACTTTGAAATTAAAATAATCTGTGTTTTTACCTTAAAGAAATAAGTTTTAAATATAGTGATTTTTTACAGATTTGTACAAAATTGTTGAAATTTAAAAAGTGAAATATAATCCTTTATTTGAGAGTTTCTAAAAAAAACTCAAAAGATTAAATATGCATGCAAAACAAATAGATTTGAAATTTGAAATAAAAAACTTAGAAATCTTTAAATAAAAAATTCTGCACAAGGGTTAGAAAAAAATATTATTAAACAAGAAACAAGATAAAGCTTTTGGCTCTTCTCCTCTTCTCTTAGAGTGTCTTCAATGGTGTGTTTTTTAAATCTGGTAAACCTTCAACAATGTAGCTTATAAAATATTAGTAATACCAAGCTTTGATACCATGAAAGGAAAAATAAATTGAGCAAAGGAAATAACTAATCAATGAGCATTGTTTGAAGGAAAAATATTATCAAAGAGAGAGTAGCCAAATCAAGCACCACCATCATCAAGAGGAGACACAATAATTTGATAAGGGGAAAAAGCAAGAAAAAACCCCAATATTATGAATGGAGGTAAAATGACTAAGAATGATACAAAGAGAGAGAGAGAGCACTTAAGCCTTAAGCTTGCTTGCTTGAATCTTGAAGAATGAGAGGAGAGGCACCTCAATAAGTAGAGGTGAGAAGGAGGAGTTAGAATGTAACTCCCAACTCAATGAATGCCACCATTCATCTATGCGTGTGCAAAGTGTCACCTCTTAAGGAGGTGGTTACAAATATTCCTTAATAAAGGAATTAAAAATAAAATGAGTCATCCTCACACATGTGTGAGAAGACAAAAAGGAAAAAGACTTGTAGGGATTCCTTTGGAATCTTCTTACAACTTAATAAATAATTACAAATAAAGAATAATCTTTACCAAGTAAAGATTAATCTTCTAACAGATCCACCTTGGTTCAATTAATTGATTGGTGAATTGAGTACATTTCAAAAATGCATCTCAGATTCCTACAAAATAGGGATTTTGATTTATGCATGTTGAGTACCTATAAAATAGGGATTGATGTTTACAAGCTTCAGTTCAATTCAGTTCAGTAATGTTTCAGTTATCTTCAGTTGCATGTTAATTTTAGTTGACTTGAGTTGCATGGACAGATAACAGGTTGATACATTCTTCTACAGAGGAATCCTCATATGACAATAACGATGCATTGGTTATTTTAGCTAATATTGTTTGTGATAACTCTTTCTTTGATGTTTCAGAGTGATCTTCATGGAGAGGATGGTAGTCATGATGCCATGTGTGACTCGGTACCACGGTTCAGTGGGAGTTGTTGGTAGTGACATAGATGCATCATTGATAAGGTTATCTTTAGGTGATATGGAGATATGTTTTCTTGGTTTAAAGTGGTTGCTATTATTTCATGGTTCACTCTTGATACGAGTTTAGAGTTTGGCATGGTACTTGTTCTCTTGAGACTAGGATGTTTATGCATGTTATGATGCATGTGATCTCCTTGGAGGAGATGGTTTGATCATGTTGTCATGTTTATGTTCCTGATTCATGATTGGAGCTTTGACATTGATCATAGTAGTTCTCTTTGTATTGGGTACATTAATCATTTGCTTGATTACTTCATGATAGTGCTATGTTGCATTTGGAGTTTGGCATGGATTGGTTGGTTACAGGTCCTCATGGATACTTGGAGAAATAGGTGAGACTTGAGTTCTCTTATGGTAAGAGATATATGTTGGAATGGTTACTTGTAAGAAAATCTTTTTCAACAGTAAAGACCGAGAAGCCTACACCTTGGTTGGACGTGAGTTCAACACACTCAATAGTTTCACATGCCTCCAAAGAGGCAGTTTGGTTATAGAGACTTGGGAAAGGTATTGGTTTTAATTGCAAGCATATTTAGACTTGAATGTGATAGTCAGAGTGCTATGTGTTTTAGCCAAAAATCTATGTATCATGCTCGTACTAAGCATGTTGATGTTAGTATCACTTTGTGCGAGAAATTGTTGAGAGTGGGAAGATATTGATTGAGAAAGTTGACACTTTAATTAATGTTGCAGATTATCTTACGAAACCAATTCCTACAGATAAGTTCTCTTGGTTCTGTGTATTAATCATTTGCTTGGAGTTTCATGATTACGCAGGTTGCATCTGAAGTTGGCATGGATTGATTAGTTGGTGCAGGAAGGCCATTGGTCTTGAGTCCTATACTTGATTTATAATAATGATTCCTTGTTTAGAATAATTGCAATGTATAATGTCAGGTGGGAGAATGTTGGGAATATGATGCCATTTAATTGCATTCTAAACATATTTCATGTATCTCCTAAGTCTTTGGAATGTGTTGCACAATACTAGGATTAGGAAGAGATTAATTTGGAATGAAATAAGCATTTAATTTAACATTTGTAGTTATTCCTAAATAATAGGAGCATGTGGGGACGCCTTGGGAGAGCTCCTACAAAATAGGAGCACATGCGCGCCCACATGGGAGGTGGGATCCACCTTGGTTCAGTTAATTGGTTGGTGAATTGAGTACACTTCATAAATGCATCTCAGGTTCCTACAAAATAGGGATTTTGATTTATGCATGTTGAGTACCTATAAAATAGGGATTGATGTTTATGAGGTTTAGTTCAGTTCAATTATGTTTCAGTTATCTTCACTTGCATGTTAGTTAGTTTTAGTTGACTTGAGTTGCATGGACAAATAACAGGTTGATACATTCAATTAACAAATGGAGGATCATGCATGCATATTATTTTGCATGAAGCAGTGACAGATGTGTTTCAGTTAATAAAGATTAACTTGGGCCCACCTTGGGCACCCAAGTTGGCATCTTTGAGTTACAACTATTGCATAGAAAAGATGTTTATAATGTTCAGTTAAGTGGGACCCAGTTTGGACACCTACTTTGAGGATGAGCTTGCATAAGATATTTTTGACAACTACGAGGCTAACACTTCAGTGTTGGGCACCAACTTTGAGGGAGACTCTTGTTTGACTTTGTCATGCATGTTTAAACTCAACTTAGCAACCCTAGGCATGGATTTTATCAAGAGGCTTTGTGATATTATATAAGTTAACTCTTATGAGTTTGTAAGAAATAATATTGTCTATTATTGCAGCAATTGTATGAGAGAGTTTAGTGAGAAAATATTATAGGTTGTGAAGAAGATTTGTTGAAGAACAAAGGAAGCATATCAAGAAGAATTGAATCAATGTTATTGTAACTTATTCAAAGGTTAAATAATACAAGCAAGACCAATTCTAGTGGAATTTTTTTTCGAAATGGTTTCTCCACGTACATGTGTGTCCTTTCTATTATATCTTATATTTCTTCTATCAATCTTCTGTCTACTTTCTACAACATTAAAATTGATCTAATTCAAGATTAATCATACACAAGAGATTGTGACAAAGAATACTAAAATTGAATCTACAGTTACACAAGATTTACAAATTTTAAGCTACATTTTTACTATAGTTTTACCTTGATTTTCAACAGACAATGGGTTCCCCTGACAGAGCCTCGACCGATAGTGAAGAAATCCGTCAGGGAGCCATTAATTAGAACAGTGAAGGAGGGAGAGGATATACAGTTGTTGACCCATTTGCACCATGCATCACAAAAACCCATCTTTCTCATGATCCTGTCGAGAAATTCCCAACTCACCCTATTGTAAGCTTTGTTCAAATCTAATTTGATGATCATCCCCTCTCTTTTCCTATGTTGAACCAAGTGAATGACCTCATGCGCTATCACAACCCCGTCCAAAATTTGTCTATTCTTCAAAAAACCACTTTGCTCACCAGAGATAACCTGCTCCAAACACACCTTTAACCTCCAAGCCAAAGCCTTTGCCACCACCTTATATATGGCATTGCAAAGGGCTATAGGCTGAAACTGATCAAAATAGCCCGGGTCCCAAACTTTGGGAATAAGAGCTATGAAAGTGGCATTCCATTGTTTGGACATCGACCTTCGAATCCTACATTCCTCCACCACTGCAAACACATTGTCACCAATGATATGCCAATTTTTTTGATAAAAGTCAATCTGAAAACCATTTGGCCCAAGCGCCTTCCTGGCACCCATAGAGAAGACAAATTTCCTAATCTCCTCCTTGGCAAAGGGAGCCATAAGAGCAACATTTTGTTCTACTGATATACAATTGTCAATGTTGAGCAGTAACTCCTCCAGTACTGCTTCATCTAGATCTTGGGATTTGAGAAAATCTTGGAAGAAATTATTGCTAGCAATATCAATGGCTTCTTTATCATCCAAGGAGAGGCCGTCGGGAGTCATGATCTTGGAAATACGATTTTTTTTCCTTCTAGCCTTGTTGGAAAGATGAAAGAAATTGGTATTCCTGTCACCATCTTGCAACCATTTGACCCTGGATTTCTGTTGCCAATATATTTCCTCCATGCGCAAAATCCTGTTATGTTCTTCTAGCAGCTTCACCTCCTTGTTGCGGATATCAGAAGAGAGACCCAGCTCCGTAATCTCAACTTCCATCAACTGCAACTCTCTCTCAACTTTATCTTTATTCTAGAAAAGATTCCTAAAAACATTCCTATTCCATGACCTGACTTGAAAAATAACTTCCTTTAATTTTCTATATAAAATGTACCTTTGACAACCCCTGACATCAACCTTCCACCAATCAGCCAACCTTTGCTCAAAATCAGGAGCCTCATACCACATCACCTCCATTTTGAAAGGGCATCCCCTAGGATTAGCAACCTTATCTAGAAAAATGCATATAGGCCAATGGTCTGATCCAACAAAAGGAATAACCTTCGAAGTGAAATTGCAGAGCTCAGAAGCTAGTCCGCTCCAATTAAAAATCTGTCTAGTCTGATTGCAATATTCTCTTCACCCTCCCTCCGATTTGACCAGGTAAACCAACCTTTCTTGGGTTTAATATCTGTGAGAGAAAGAACATCACAACATCTCCTAAAATCTAAAGATCCAAGAGAACAAGAGGCCCTCCCCACACGTTTATCCTCTGGGGAAAAAAACATTAAAGTCGCCACCAACCAGCCAATGATCAGAATTGTGCAGAGATCTAAAGTTCCTGAGGTCATTCCACACTTCAAGTCTACCCCCAATAGAGTTAGGCCTGTAAACATTCATGATAAAAATATATCACTATATTTGATCATATTGCATTTGATGCTTAAACTATGACACTTGGAATCCACCTCCACCCCTTCCATTGAAGCCTCGTTCCAAATAATGGCCAGCCCCTCGGTCGAACCAGAAGCACTGATAGCCACACCATCCCCATTTTTCCAAATTCTTGGCATAAAATCTAGAAAGGTATTCTTATCCACCTTGGTTTCTTGCAGCAACACACAATTTGGAGTCTCAATTTCTATCAATCTTATGAGAAGGTGACGCTTCTCAAGGCCATTGAGGCCAGGTATGTTCTAGCTAATGACCTTCATGATCGCTTGGGACCAGGGAGGTGCTCGCCTCCATTTGAAACAAATTATCTCATTGAAGCTTGAGTGTCATTTTCAATTTCTTCTAAAGCCTTGGCCTTGGCCTTGCTAGTTTCCCCTTTCCTGCCCCTAGGATTGCTTGCCCCACAATCAGCCTACATATTACCTTTCCCCCCACCCTTCTTGGACCTTATGCTAGTAATGGTGCAATAATTTTCTTTGTTTGAGCGAGAACCACCAAAATCTTCTGCACTGTCAATAGGGGATCCGTTAATTTCTCTCCCCGACTCTGCTTTAAGGCGATAAGGTCACCTTGAGGGCTTGCCAGAGGCACCTGTTCCCTATCCACAGATTGGTTGTGGGTAACTTCAGGCGAAGTAGACTCCTGAACCTTAGGAGTTGAGCATCCATCAGCCTTGGGCATCACCAGATCTGAGGGGGAAATACCCAACGAATCCATATTGTTTGACTTCCCCCCACAACTGGAGCATCCAAGTCCTTAGACCTTCGAACATCACCCAAATTGGATGGGATTACCACTTTTTCCTTGCTCTCTGGCGCCCTTCTGTCACAATTTTTTGCAACATGCCCAATCTGACCACATCCAAAGCATCCGAGGGGAATGCATTTGTAATCCACTTATTGGATTCTTTCCCCAAGGATCAAATTTAACCGAATGGTGTGTTTCAAAGGCTTACTCAAATCCATACTTATGCATATGCGAGTGAAGGGAGGTGGAATCCCACCACCGTGTGGATCCGAAGATTGTAGAAAGGAGCCTAGAGTATTGCCGATTAGTTTAAAAACCTCCTCAATTCTAAGTTCCATAAGAAGTTTATGCATTCAGATCCAAATCGTGGCAGCCGAGATCTTCTCAGTGGAAGGGTCGAAATTGGGGGTCCAAGCCCTAGCATATAGGCCAACATTCTCCATGAACCATGGACCACCCTTAAGAACTTTTTCCCTATCTAATTCAGTCTGGAAGACAAACTGAACAAACCCTACCGCAAGGAAAGAGATATACGACACCATACTGGGCAAGTGTGAGATGCCCACCTTTTAATGCACTCTAAGGATGGCCAAATTCTGATGAATTTAGCGATAATGGCCCGTTTCCTTAGTTTCTCAATCCTGAAATGTAGGAAATGATCTAGAATTGCAATGTCGACAATATCTTATGATACTACAATGTTTAGATTGCCCACTACCATTCTTGCCATGTTCTCTAGAACTGGCTCCTCAGTGACGAAAGACCCATTCTCAATCAACAACTTCCCCAATTCCATTGCTCCATCTGCTGCACTAAGTTTGCGATCCCATGCTCCTGCTCTAATTGATTTTCACACTTGTCTTCTCCTTTGCTAGGCACCATTTTTGTTCTTAAGATTAATTTTTGTTTCACTTGAATTTGATCTATTTCAATTCAATGACATGTGAGAATAAACTTAAAACTTGAATTTTACAATTCAAATCTTAAGTTTCCTATCCTTTCTACTAGCTATTGCGCATCAAATGAATGCATGTTTGTTTGACATGTTACTATGTCATAGTATTTAAAGACATTTAATGCAAAAATACCATCTAGACATATGAGAGAACAAAAGAACATATAAAGAATGATTCAATTTTTTAAAGACAAAAGAATCACATATTCATATAGATTATTTGCATGTTGAATATTATTTTCAATATTTTTCATCAACATTAATTTGACCTGCTAAAGGGTTTTAACTTGGGAGAACCTATTCACCTACCTAGTTAGAAAAATCCTAAGAAGTGTCCCTAAACATCACCTTGACACATTCAATTATCGAGAAGGTGAAGGTGAGAAGGTTTACTTATGTTAGGAAATACATGCATAATATCTAGAATGTTAAATCCATTTCCTACAAACCCCATGAGACAAAAGAATTCATACAAGCTTATAGAGTAATCATATGCAAATATCAAATAGACAAGTCACTTGATAACACAAACTATACCCTAGAGAAACCATCAAGAGAGAAAAACTTAGCCTCCAAAAGCATCTATACTCCTATTATTTAGTAATAAAATAATACATGCACTTACAAAGTTACGATGAATACTTTTGAAACATCAAACCTCTCCTATGCATTCTCCATGTGTTCAAGCATGAATCCACACATCACATGTCATGCTTCATATATGAACCCCTCAGAATAAGACTCCATACAATGAAATCCCACTCATCCAACCAACCTTAACCACTAAACATGTGCTTTTTATAGACTCAAGCTCACACAAATACAACTAATAGGTAAGATAAAATCACATGCCCCAAAACCATGAGAACATAAATCCATTGAACCTTGATTTAATATTTAATATTGGGTACTAAGTTTGTACATTATTAAATATCTTTCCCCAAATATTAAATAATTATCCTATGTATCCCACTCATAAAATAATTAACTCAATGTTACAATGCAACTTTACAAGTGACCGCATTAGTAGTTATGGTGTCAAGCGGGAAAGGAATTTCAAATTCCTTTGGTATTGTAGATGATGGTGATGGTTAATCAAAAGATGAAGATGATGGTTTTTGGTTGACAGAGGTATGGTGGCTTCCACTTGTTTTGCTGGACTTTTAGGGGTTTTTCTTTTGGCAGTTTCCTGTTGCTTGTGCCCGAATATGCTCGTGACAACTTTGTTTTCCTCCTGGTGGTCTTTGGTGGATGTGGATGCCTGTGTGGGGTTGTGGTGCGAACAAATTTATTTGTTCTACCCTAGTTGTATTCCATTTTTTGCATCTTGTGGCTAGAGCATGGTCGCCTATTTAGATGTGCCTGGTGTTTGCCTCTTCTTTTGGATGCTCCCAATTTTCTCTGGTGGTTGGTTCATGCCTATGCTTGTTCTTCCAAGTTCATCCTTTTGTCGGTTTGTTGGTTGTGGGTACAGTTTATCTTTTCTATCCGACCTTGTTTTCTGTTAGTGGGTCCTCCTCTGTTGTGTTGGCACTGTAGTTGTTTTGTTCCTTGGTGGAATGGCTGAGGCCCTATCTGGTTATGTATTCCCTCTTTCATGCTCTCCAAAGCTTGGTTGGGGATTGTGGTAAAGTGGGGGTTTGCGGATTTTGGGGTCTCTGCTATTCTTGGTTTGAGCCTTGGCTGGTGTTTTGTGTCTTGTTCTGCCCTTGTTTTCTTCTTGCTCCTACTGGGGTTGGAGTGTTCCGACTTGTGGTTCCTGGGTGATCTTTGGTGTTTGGGTTTGGGTGGGGTTTCTCCTTCCTCCCCTTTGCCTATTGTCTCAGTTTAGTGTTTTTGGTTTGCTGGAGATGGGAGTTTGGCTTCAGTTGGAAGCAGTCGGTCCTTCTTTTAGTTAATAGCTCTGCTTTGTCTTTGGGATTCCTTTTTCCTGTGAGTGATGGTGTTTGGCCTTCCCCCTTCATTGGGTAGGGATCTTCCTTTTCAGTGCTACAACCCCTCTTTTTTATGCTCCATAGAGATGGGGACATTGGTAAAGTGGTGGTCTATAGTTTTCTAGGACTCTACTCTTCCTTGTTGGAGTTTTGGTGCTTTCTATGCTTTCTCAGGATGGATCTTTCCACTCTAGTATTTGAGCTTGGCAGGTGGTGCCTCGTTTCTATGGTTGAGGCTATTTTGATTCATATTGAAGTTGTCTTGGAAGTTTTGTTGGAGAGGCATACCTTTTTTGGTTTTTCAGTTCAATGTGTGGATATAGTTGTGTTGAGTACTAAGGGTGTTGTGGATCCCCTGATTTTGCACTTTATGGTTATGATGGTGCTTTTTTCAAAGTCCATCTTGGTGGTTCTGTTGTTGAGGGGTTCTTTCCATTTGGAGGGTGCTTTAGCTTAAGTTGTTCTGCTGGTTGAGTTGCTTCATATTGTTGCCTTTTGGTACCTGATGCTCGTGTTTCCTTGGGATGAGGTGGGTTGTCATTCTACTAGATTTTTGGCTTCCTACTGGGTGGTATAGTTGGGGTCTCCTATGGAGGTGGAGATAGATCCTATTAAGGTGGAGATGGTTGCTATAGTTGCAGTGGGTTGTCCCCTTTCTTTCAACTGGTTCCTTTTGAGGTGGAGCGTGTATGGACAAGAGATTGTTGACTCTTGTAGTTTTGTCTCTCATTTCATTCTCTCCTATAGAGGGGATCTCTGTCTTATTGAGGTGAAGATTGAGTTGGTGCATTGGGCAGTGTGGTGCTTCAAGTTGGATATTGTTCCTTTGAGTCCTATTGTGCTCATAGTTTCCCCTTCTGGGATGGATAGGGATTACAAGAGCTACTATTTTAAAGGTGATTTTGTTTGTAAGGTGTTGCTTTATAGAGGCCTTGAAGTTCATGATGTATTGGCCACCCTTGGGGTGGATGTTGTTGTGGGTTGCTGCTTTTATGGTCTGATGGGTGGCTTGTAGGCCTATTTTGTTAACTGTGCTCTTAGCCCTGGGTTCTCTTAATATGTCTTGATGGGCTTAGTTGTCTTTTGGTGGTTTAGGTTTTAAGTTATGCTAATTCCTACCTGTAAGGGTTGGTCTTACCCACCCTTGGGGTGGCTGCTGTTTCAGGCTGCTATTTTGGCAGTAAGGAGGGTGACCTGTTGGCCTATTTTGCTGGATGTAGGCCTAAATTGAAGAATATTTGTGGTCTAGGTCCTTGTAGGCCTATTTTGTTGGTCGAGAGGCTTATTTTTCTGACCAGGAGGCCTGTTTTGTTATTTGGTCCCATCTATTTCTCTTGTAAAGGATTAAGGATTGTCTAGTTTCTTCACCCTTGGGGTGACTGTTTTTTTTGTTTGTTGTTCTACAACTTTGTTGTGGCCTGGTGGCCTTTTATTTTGCTTGTTGCTTGCCCTACTTTTGTTATTTTGTTGGCTTCGAAGGCAATTTCTTGCTACTATTTTGTCTTGTTGTTGTTCCATGTCTTACTACACTAACTGCTAAATCTTTCATGATGTAAAAGGTTCAAGGCCCTTTCAAAATCCCTGCTTACCTAATCAAAAACTTTACAAGTGACCCCAAATAATTACCTAGTGTGGCTAACCACATCTCCTAAATGGACCGCAATTAAATGATTAATTTAATTATATTATAATAAATAAATTTATGCAATGGTGTACAAAACCAAATCCTAACATGCATGTTTACTTAAACACAGTCTATATATCATTTTGCATGGCATAGTATAATGAACCTACAAGATCAAATAAGTTGAATACACAAAAATATACATAAATGAGATAAATAAAATGGTTTTATTATCTCTGCAACATCACATCGAGGGGGAAACCTTGAAATGGAGCATAATCTCCAATTATAAATATCCAATATTCCTTCCATTTTGGAAGTCAATATAATAAATAGAGTTTTTCCAAAGGTAACTACTACCATCCTATGCATGTAAGATAAAAATTTTATTATAACAATTAGTGAGATGCCTTACAAACCATATGCATCCTTTTTTATTAATACTACCAAAGGGTTACTCAAAAAGCATGTGCACCCAACTACTAATAGCTAACATATAGTAGAATGAGGTTCATAACATTGCCTCCCCCTTAGAAAAGTTTTGTCTCTAAAGCTTGAGATTAAAAAACCTAGAGAGAATGTTGGCTAGTATCCATGCAACATCTTCAAGTTGTCGACCCTTCTATTGGACTAAGAACTCACTAATAGGAAAATTATAAAGGTGCTTGGTTTTTTTTTGTAAAATAACCTCAAGTTATAAAAATAGGGATCCCTCCTCATCTAATGTAGGTAGCTTTGTTTAAGTGCAAACAATAATCCTAATTATTTTTTTGAGATAGGAGACATGAAACATCAGGTGGATATGAGAAGAAGGTGAGAATGATAAGTTGTATGCCACCTTGTCGATGTATTGGATCACTTGATATGTTCCATTAAATTTGGGACCAAAATTATGAACATACTCATCTCATAATGAAGGCTACTTGTCATGGAGATGTAAAAAATCCTAATCACCAATGTTAAAATTATACTTTGTCCTATGTTGATCCAATTGTTCTCTCTTGTAATTTTGTGCCAATGTCAAGTTGGCCTTAACTATTCAAAGATGTCTCAATTCTTGGATAGAGTGATTTTAACTATTGTAACCTTATAAGAACCAAAAACAAAAGTAATCAAGTGTAGAAATAAGATAGCACTAACAAGTGAAATTATATTGCAAACTTAAAGCATCCAATTACATAAATTGTGATACATTATAGAAGAAAATGGAAATGACCAAAAAATAGATGCAAACCATAACACAAGATATAAATGTAGATAGCATTGCAGGAAAAATAATACCCCCAAAGAGATCCAAATCTTCTATTAATCCTTCAAATGAGTTACACAAATATTATAACTTGTCTCTAAATTCCTATATCACTTCATTACTAGTACAACTTGCAAAACTTATCCAACCACTTACACCATGGATGGTTAATTTACAATCCCAAGAGAGTTATGGTGCCTAAATTGTTTGGACACAAAAACCAACATATCCCTTGGTCTAAGTTTCCCCTGGTTATTAATAGCATACTCCTTACATGTCATAGTTTCATAACATAAAATATTTTACTATATAAACTTGGTAGTATAAAATTTGTCTTTATTCTTCCATGCATTAGATGCTCCATGATAGGTGTTCACCTCTATCATAAGGCTGATCTAAATTCTAATATAACCTCCCTCTTACATGCTCTTACATGTCACAAGAATCTATCATATGTAACCCCCTTGAAGACTAGTCAAGATGCTCTTACACACCTCCTAATATGTCGACTCATGTTGAAATAAAATAAAATTTAAGTGGGATGCCTACATCCTTATGTTAGGATAAAATCCACTAGAGGAAAAAAATCACACCACACCAAAATGGGACACAAAATTTCCCGAGTGGAGATAAAAGGCACAAAATATAACCTACAAAATATCAGCATGAATATTAGGATTACAAGGTTGAGATACCTTATTCTAACATTATCCCACTTTTCAAACAAATTGCAAGATCATAAGAGAAAAACAATGAAATATTATAATATTATAAAATTAAGTTCTAGAAGATACAAGGCCGATGACCTCCCTACACCAACTAAAATTCTTTATGGTCTTCGGATTAGTGAGGAAATCTACAATATTCTTTGAGGTTTCAAATTTTTGTAACACGACTCTACCACCCTCAATCATTTCTTGAATAGAGTGATATTGAACATGAATATGCTTTGTGTGAGCATGATACATTAGGTTCTTAGCCAAATATATGACACTTTGATTGTCACATCCAATCCTTAACTATTTACACTGGAAACTAATACTTGAATACAATCTCTCTAACCACATTTCCTCCTTACAAACATGTGTTACAAGCATATAGTATTCTTCTATAGTGGAAAATTTGACAATATCTTGTAATTTTTTTTATCTAGCTAAGACCTCCTACAATCTCCATCATTGAACCACTGCGAATAAAAAAACCATACAAGTCAATGTAAGAGTTGATATGGAATACTCTACACCATGCAAGATTTGGTTGAAGATTATACCCACCCAAGATCTAGGCACTTCATAAAAGCACGAGAGATCAACTATGGAAGAATAATGCTATTCTACCAAAGGATGCAAATGATAGACTATAATGATATGATTTATCAATGGATTGTTATGAGTTGATTTACACATGAGACCACCTAATTATATAGCCAAGGTGAGACATAGGATTAGACAAGTGTCTTAATCCTATTCCATGAGACAATTAATATTAAATGACTTAGGACACAATTATAAAAAGTTAAAAGATAAGATAAGATCTAATGACAACTAACACCTTTTAGAAAGATTCCCTCCCAGACCTAAGTAAAATCAAAATGTAAATAGGACCCACTAATTAACTAGTTAGGTAAAACACCTATTTACACCAAAACCCCCCCTTAAGTGCAATTTAGGGAGTAGATTATTATGCAAACTATGTAAAGATGTAAATGATGGGTCTCAGATATGAGGTCATATTAGGTAGCCATGTACAAATACAATCTCTCACAAATGGAGAAATAGAGAAAAATCAATGGGACAAAACTCCTCCCCAAAAAAGATGAAAACAAAATGTTATCAATGATGAATGGGAGGGACAAAACCCCATGCGAGGAAAAAGACCCCCCCCATAAGAGAGAAGAAGAGAGACTATGCATCCCCCACTTAATGCAGTGTCTCTTGCAATGATAGTAGATGCTTGACACTAAATGTTAAAGATGATCCGAGACCGTTGAACAATGTTCCTCCCTTTAGGAAGTGTTGTCACTTAGAAGTGCACCCTTGCTAAGTTGCAAAAAACTCACCCTACTAGTGAAACATGGGATGATTTCCCTAAGTGTGGGCTCAAATGATGAAGATCAACCTCTAGAGAGGGTTGTTTCCCTTTGAGACCTTACCTAATTAACCTATCCTACTGCTACATGCTGAGAAAAGGGTGAAAAGGAAACATAAAATGAAACCTAAGACTAATAAGTTGATGCACCAAAATGATTTCAAAGCCTATACTTATGTCTGAACACATAGAATGATCAACAATTTAAACCCAAAATATACACAACTCAGTATTTCACATGTCTTTACAAAAGTGTTTCATAACTAGGTTTGGTGTGTCAAAAGTAACATTTAGGAGCTATGAATTCTATCACAACTTAAAATCTATCTTTAACTTGTTAACAAAAGTTATGAACTGGAAAATGCATAATTTTTGTATAAAGATAAGGAAAATAGGACAAAAATCAAGGGGAAAAGCTATCACCACAAGATTACATCAACTATCTTAAGAGATTTGCACAATAAACAACATTGAGAAGGTAAAATAACTTATTTTTATTGATAAAAAAGTATTACATATTGTTGTACATGCTTGAAAATGGAGTTACAAAGTTGCTATATCTCGAAAAAACTTTGAAATCTACTTACAATACAAAGCTAAGAGAGAAAGAGTTGACTAAAAAGTGCCCTTAAGCTTGCTTATGAGCTGCTCAATAGTTTCTATATAATAGGGACATGTGTTTGCATCATCTTGCTAGGTCAAACCTCCTTGGGCATACAAAATAGTTCTCTATTTTCCAACCCCCAAAAGTGCTCCGAAAAGATGTTTGAATGAAGAAAAATTCATACTTTGACCTTGCTTATCAACCAAGTCCCTTAAAAAACTCCTAAATATCCTCAAAGGTTTAGACTAAGTCAAACAACCACCCTATATTATCTCCATATATTTTTCAACTCCTCAAACTACCCCTAGATATTTGCCAACTCTTTGTAACTCCTCAACAACTTCTATAGATAGAGCTGCATACTTTTAGGTGTTGAGAAAATGTGTCTCAACTTCCAGCTTGAAGTCCATGTTTTCATGCCTTGGCTAAAATCTGGTGTTTCTGTAGTTTACCGCCATACCGCACTTGGCTTTATTCTAGCCTCAACCACTTTACCTCTGTGGTCTTATCTTACCTTGGCGGTATTGCGGTGGAAGGGTAGCAGTCACCTCTTTACCGCTCGCAGTCTCATCCCTAATCGCGATGGCTGTGGTTGGCTTCATTCGGCCTGTTTCTCTAGTTACTGTCGTACCGCTAATGGTTAAGTCCTTGAGCGTGGTGGTCACGGTGTGACCACCTATGGTCAGCCTGGCCGTTACTGTCGCACCATGGGCGGTGGGTCCACTTATCGCTGTGAGACCACCAGCGGTCTGGTTGATAGTCACTGCTCTATCGTGGGGTGGGCTATCGGCCCCCATGGTAGCGCGGTCTGACCATCAATGGTCCCTCAGACCGGTTACCTTGTCGCCATGGTTAGTGTCGATGTGGATGCCGGTATCATGAGATAGTCAATTGGAGAACTCGGTGAAGTCGACGGCAAGCTCGGGTGGTCATTACTGCCACATCGTGGATGGGTCGGTTGGACTCGACGGTTGCGCGGGGTTCTTTGATGGAGCTCGATGGATTCGAAGGGTGAGCTTGATTGGCTCATTGTGTCACCACGAGGCAAGACCGATAGGGGTGCAATAGCACGCATATGGTCGGGATGAGCTCGAATGAGCTCACCGCCATACCGTGAGTAGGTCGTCTCAGCTCGACGGTAGAGCGTTAAGAGCGTAGAGAGCTCGAACGAGCTTGGGGTTAATTTTGATCGAGTTGGACTCGGTGATAGAAGTGGTGGACAAATCTAATGCGAACACGTGGCTTAGTGTCAGATCGATGATTGGTTAGAAACCAAAGAAGTGATTGCAACAGGTGCAGGCTGACTTAGGTTGGCGAACAAGACCCGATTTGGGTGGTGGAATTAATGCCTAGGTGGCTCAATGCAGGGAGATCAACATGGGTAGATCGGTTGTGTGATTGGATGAGAGATTCATGAACCTGATGGTCGGTGATTGGTTGATGACATCGAATGCAACGTATGACTTAGTAAGTGGAGTACAATATTGCACATGTCAAGAATTCAAACTGTATGTTAGATATAACATTGTAACAGTGAGACAAAATGTCAAGAGCTGCTGTGAGCTGATCAGAGAAGACTGAACATTGTATGTAATTGTTTTGATTACTGGAATACAATTATCTTTACTTTGTGTGGTGGGTTTTTTACCTGAAAAGGTTTTCCCACGTATATCTTTTGTCAATTTGTGAATGCTATTTTCTGTTATCTATTTTACTGGTTGTATTCACCTCAAGTAGTTTTTTAGAAGATATTAGAACTTGTTAATGCTCTTCTCCCTTATTGTATTAGTGTTAAGGGAATGTATTCCGTACTATTGGGTCATTAGATCCACCCCCTTTTCCCTTCATTAGGAAAATGTGAAAAAGAGGTTTGAAAGTGAATAAATGTCCTAAGGGTATGGGAGATCTTCAAGGGTTGGATTTTTCCACTTATCTTCATTATGAGTGGCTTCTCGTGGCAATTTATGAGATGCCTTTTTTCATGATCAATCCACTATTATACTTGTTCATTATCATTACCTACTATAGAGAAGGGGTATTTTCTACTCATGAGTCTCTTTATTCTCAAGAGAATCCCAAGGGGCAAACTGCCCTAAACTACCTCAAGGAACAGAGCGAGGGTTCTAAAATCTAAAGGAGTAAAATCATAGAGGTTTTCTGGACAAACTAATGGGTTCTCAGTCAAAGGATGACAATGCAGAACAAGGATGACAACACGACACACTAGTGCTGCACGCTGGAGTCCTAGAGGCACGCTGACGTCTTGTATGGACTAGAAACTGTGAATATCACAAAAAAAAATATAGTGACTTCTAACAATTAGATTACTGAGAATTTCTAGAATGTAGGAAAGTCACAGAATGTAACAAAACTGAAATAAAGTGAACTATAAATGATAAAGTAAGAGAATAAGAGATAGGAACTTCTCACATCAACCCAATTAATGAATCCTCCAACACATGAATATATTCAATACCTACATACGTAAAATCGAGAGAAAATGTTGGGGCTGTATAGGGGTTTGCCTCAATCAAACCTCCATTTTGGTGTTTCCACCTCCACAGACAACCAGATAGATAGATAAAGTGAACAAAGTAAGCCAATATAGAGTGATAAAAGCAATGCCCTCTTAAGGAGGAGAACCCATATCATGAGATAAAGATGCAATTGTTAGGGGATGTGTGAAATCCCAGGATGCTCGCAAGCACAAGGTAAGGGAGATATCAATTGCAAGGGCTTAGGGAGGCGAAAGAGAGATGGAGCTACAAGAGCCATGAGAGTTGCAAAGAGCACTGTAAGAGCTTGAGAGTGTTGTTGTAGAAAGTTGTAAAGAGTTGTGCAATCAAGATATCAAGACAAAGAGAAGAGGAAAAGGCCAAGAGACAAAGCTAGAAAGATTCAGAAGATCAAATAGATGGAAAAAATAGCATTCAAAAGAGAGAATAGGAGGGAAAAGAAGTTTCCTGAGCTGTTACAAGGCATCCTGAGCCATTAATACTAAAAAAGGTAAGTGACAAGAAGAAAACATGCTCGAAAATGGTCGTTTGAACGTCAAAATGTCACAAGACTCTAACATGGCACGCGAATGTTCGTGCGACATGCTAGTGTCAAAACGCATCACGCTACAAAATGATGATAATGAGAAAAGCACAAGGTTTGATGTAAAGCTGACACGTGAATGTAGCTGCTAAAAAAGGGTCCTAAGCATCATGAGAGGGGAAAAAGGCTGATGCAGGCGCTATAAGGAGCCTACACAAGTACTAAGGGAGTGGACACTAAAGTAGATACAAGAATGTATGTGAAATTGCAAGGGGGTACAATTTTATGACATCACATTTTTCTCCCACTTTAGCGGGCATATGAATCTACACTAATATGCATGCTAAAGGAAATCTACTAAACATAAATAAAACCATGATGCCAAAATGATACTATAGAGGAAGCAAAAAACTCTTCGAACCAAGGAAGCATGCTGCCAGGTTGAAGACCTACAAAACAAATGCATTAGACAAGAAAGACCTACATGAGACAATAATGTTAGAACATAAAAATCCATTACATCATATATATATATATGTGCTTAGAACAGATAAAAACAAATACACACATGTACACAACAAACTAAAGGAGTTGAGTTAGCAAATTGAAAGAGACCTCGATGTAAAAGGTTGTCTTAGTATTATGCATCGTCCCCAAATTAAAAATAATAACACAAAAGAATTCTAAAACGAAGAGAAGAATGTAAGGACTAATTGCTTCAAGAGAAGAATGCACCCAAAAGTAAAGGAAGCAACCAATATCAAAGAGAGAAAGAGAATATACTCAACATGAAGAATATGTAGATTTGTGATCTGATATATGCAATTGAGAAGAAAGAGAATTTAAGAGAGAGATGGAGAAGCTAGAAAGGAATGAAAATTCCAAGAGAGATGGCTCCATAGGTCCTCATACCTAAGGAGAGTTGAACAAATGTGTTGTAGATCCACAAACCTACAGAAGGTGAATACAAGGCTCTATAGGTACTCTCTCCTATAGAGTTGAAAAACTACATCAGAGGCCCGCATACCAACAGTGGACAAATCTTGAATGCGTCATAGATCCACAGACCTACAAAAGGTGAACAAAAGGCTCTATAAGTAGTCTCTCCTACAAAGTTGAACAAATTGCATCGAAGGCCCATCAACCAAAGGTGAACAAATCCTGCAGTATGAAAGCGCTTTATAGGTCCTCAAAATTACAAATAAGGTGCCCCGAGTACTCTCTCCTGAGGGAAGCCTAATGTAGGGGACTCTGTAGAGTTGGATTGGGTCCTCACAGGTGCTTATTCCTACAAGGTAATCTTGAACAAATCTAGTCAGGCTGCCCCCAAGTTGGATGCCGAGATATGAAAATAGGTCTAATCGGGCTGCCCCCAAGCTAGACGCCATATAATTCATTTAAAATAAAAACTTTCAAAGGGTGTCCCTCAGGAACCCTTCAAGAGAAAAGGGGTCCACTCAAGGGATGCTCGAGTTAAAATACATAGAGAAGAGAGGTGGTCCTTAAGAAGGACAGACATCTTCAGAACTAGTTATCACTGCCCCCAACATACAAGGGAGGAGAATCATGCAAGATACTATTGAAGGGAGGTGTGAGAACCTCATGAAAAGATGCTTAGAATAGACAAGATAGAGGTAGACCTCAATATCATTTACCATATGAATAAAAGGTAGAGGTGCATCAACAAAATGGAAGAGTGATGGCACCAAAATCATGAAGTTGTATTTTATCCTTCAAGGCCTTACATTCACTAATGGAATGGTCGGGCACTTGATGGTATGCACAAAAAGAATGGTTTTCTTTATCATGTTTATGAAATTTCTTATGCATACGAGGTGGAAGAGTAATTAAGTGGGCTTTAAGGAGCCTCAACAAAATATGCTCTTGCTCAAATAGAGGATGAGGATAAGGAAGCAAATCTTTCTCTTATGGAGAAAATTTTGATTGCTCACAAGAAGAAGGCATAAAGACAATGGATAATGGTAGATGAATCAATCCAAGATAACAAGGTTGAGCAGAAATCATGTCGCCATTCAATTGGTTTCTATTTAGATTTTTCATTCAAGCAACCAAGCCCCAAATTATGCTTACGAGGTGCATATTCTATAGGGACCTGAATGCCATGTTCGTTATGCCCACAACCTTTACACCCATAGCCATATTTAGAGACAAGTTTAAGCCAGGGCCATAATGTGTCTGCAAATCTTGAGAAGGAGGGGGATCTTCATAGAGAGCCTTATTCCAATAATGGAGATTATTCTCCTCTACGGGATCACCATCAACCTTCTTGAAAGAACTGCCAACATTAGCCACTTTAATAGAGGTGTGATCACCTCCTCAAAAGGAGGAGGATTGGTATTAAGGACATTACAACTATTACTCACATTATCTTGCAATATAGAAGAATAATCATCTTTGATAGCGGGTGTGAATGATGTTATTGAAAGGTTTAAGTGGATCGGGTCGACTTTATATTCTCCAATGAAGGATTCTGTAAAGTCTAAAGAACCCCAATCATAACGAAGACATGTATTCTTTTGAGAAGTAGAAAGAGTAGACTTAAGATTTCTTGCTTCAGAAGGATCTTCTTTAGGTACATCCATCTCAAGAGAATCCTTTATAATAGGTACTAATGGAGTAGACGTCAATGCATGAGAAGACACTGAAGGGAGAAGAGTAGGCACAATTGAAGCCTGATCAAAAAATTCCATCTCACATAAGTGAATAGCCTTAGGGTCAGCCCTGAATTGTGACTACTTGATTTTTACAAATGAACTTAATAGATTTATGATTTATGCAAGGTAGACGGGACCACACCCATAGCATGAATCGATGATCTATTGAGGAAAAGATTATATGGTAATTTTTTTAACATAACATACACAAGGGTGGGTACAGTAACGGGTCCCAAACTCAAAGGCAAGACTATCATGCCTAGGGATTTTCGACTGACATAATCGAACCCACAAAAGACAACAAAAGAAGCATTAAGAGAAGATGAATCAATATTAATCTTAGGCAATAGATCAATGCTACATACATTGAGCACTGAACCGATATCAACAAGAGTAGATCTAATGCCAATGTTGTTAATGTTATCTATGATCATTAGAGGGTCCGCTTTCTTCTTCACATCTAGAGGCAGGAGTTCTTGTGGATAGAATGTGATATTCGATGAATCCACATGAATATGAGCTATCAATGCATTAACATCCATTTGCCTAGCAGAGGCAGGCAATAGGATAATTTGGAAGGCCACCTAAAGGATACCTTGATAAATTGTATTAGACTAAAGCAAGTCCCATAGTGAGATCTTATACAGAGTAATTCAGAGTTGCTCGACATGATCGTAATGATCAGGTGCTTTAGTCATGGGTTTAGGTGCTGAAGGAAGACTTGGTTGAGAAGGTGGTAAAGAAGAAGGTTGATTAATATTTTGTTTATTCCTTCTTGTCTTATAAGTATGGGATACTGCTCTATAAGAGGGAGCCTTAGAAAGATTAGGAGAATCACTATCAAATGGAACACCATTAATAGAACAAATCCTTTTAGGAGAAGGGCTAGCTAAGGTCAAATAAATGGCTAGTCTCTTAGGCATTTTAGGGGTGGTAGAGACATAGATGATATTTACATATTATAAGAGAGGGGGACCAACCATTGCAAGGCCCCAGGTCACAAAAGGCCGAGAGTAGTATGGCTGCCCTAACTTAGCTCAGTTAAAGAGAATGTTAGGATGGACGGGATGAGAATGATGAGGACTATAAGGTCCTTCAATCACTCTTCAAACCCAAGAGTTTAAAGGATACTAGGTGAGTCAATTTTTAGGGCCAACTCTGTGTCTCGAATAGCTCTCTATCAGAGGACAAAAGCGTGGATTTGGGATGAGAGAGTGGCATGCTGGCGTCTCTTAGGTGCCCTGGCATCCATACGGCCAGAAAACCAGGGAGACAAGGTCTAACCTCTAAAAAGAAGACTAACAACCTAGTTTAAGAGTTTCTAAAGGTGCAAAATAAGACAATGAAATATGAAATGTAAAGACAACTGTGATAAAGAAAGTAGATTACTGCTAGGGTGACGAAGATGATCTCATACAATAATCCTTTCGCCAGCTTGCTCCAAGATCTCTCCATGTACACACAAAAAAAAGGGAAAATGTTGGGGGGATGTTTAGGGGTCTTCCTCAGTTAGGCCCCCATTTTGGAGTTTCCACCTCCATGGATAGCAAATTTTGCAACGATATAGAAATAAAGTGATAAAGAAGGAATACAAGAAAAGTACACCAAAAACACTACAAAAAAGTAATGTGTTTACTCAATCAAACAATAGAGAAGATGAGAGGAGCTTACCACCTTCATCCAAAGCGCTCAAGGCTAGTGGAGGAGAAAGATGAGAGGAAGTCAAGCCTCTGCTATAATGGATTTGTCCTGCGCTTGCTCTATCGAAGTGGTGAAGTGATAGATTGCTGCTATGAAGTGTGAAATGCTATTACAAAGCTTGTGGATGAATGCTAGAATGCTGAGAGATGCTGCAGATATCTTGTAAACTTGAAAATGGATGAATGAAAGGAGAATATGAAGGAAGAATGGAAGAAAACAACCATATTCGGGTCATCTAGTTGAAGGGAGGCATTACACTTCGACTTCCAATAGGAAGTGTAACATCTATGCTACTTCAACCGCAAGAATCTACCAGGGATGTAAGTGCACTACACAGGTGTCCCCGATAGAAATGCTTCCATCGACACTCAAAATAGGCACCAAGTGTGATGGAACAATGGGCTTATGTGGAATTAAGCCTCCGAGTTTGGTTTTCTAAAATGGGAAGGGGTAAAAGTGGAATTTGCATTAGGGGTGCAAATTCACTCCTATACATTTTCCCCCACTTTAGCGAGCACGAGTAATGATGAGTGCTTCGATAAAGTAAATCAAAGTAGTAAGGGTTATAGATGTATACCTGAACCATCGAGGAAGCAAATCGTGGTCTGGCGAACCCAAAAGTGCAAGATCAGAAAAGGACTTCATAGCTCCGCAAAACTATGAAGCTGAAGAATGAAAGTGCCTTACAGGCTCACAAACCTGCAAGGGAGGTATCCTCCAATAACTCTCACATGAAGGAAATTAGGAAAGAACCTTACAGACCCACAAACTTGCAAGGAAGGTATCTCCCAAGAACTCTCACATGAGGGAGACCAAGCAAAGGGGACTCTGCGGAGTCAAGAACGATGACATGTTTACCTGCAGATAAAACACGTCAGGAAGGGACCACATAGGCCAGTGAATGGAAAGTCACACAGACCATCACCAAGTTTTAATAATTTCAAAAGGGTTCCTTGGGAACCCTTCAAAAGGAAGGGGGGTCCACTCAAGGGGCGCACTATTTGAGAAGTGAAGTCTAGTCGGGCTGCCCATAAGATAGATGCTAGGATGTGAAGTAGGTCTAGTTGGGTTTCCCTCGGGCTGGACACAAAGATAAGAACCAGGTCTAGTTGGGTTTCCCTTGGGCTAGACACTAAGATGTGAAACTGATCTAGTCGAGGTGCCCCCAAACTAGACGCCAAGATGTAAAAGCCTTTTCGAGGGGGTCCGTTGGGAACTCAATGCGAAAGGAAAGGTTCCACTTAAGGGGCACATTGTTCAAAAGCCAATGCCTTCTTTCTTGAATTGATTCATCATCAAGGAATCCTTTTGAAATATGTTAACTTCATTAAGGAATTCAAAAAGAAGGATATGCCCCCACATGAGGGGAAGATCAAAGGTGTTCTCGCTTCGGGGGAAGGTTTCCAAGTCCTTTCTTTAAGAACCCATGATGAGGGAAACATGTTCCATTTAGGGTTTCAAGTCGAGAATGCAATTCTAGCAAAGAAGTGTGTGGAGGGCCTTTGAGAAAAGATTAGTTGGCAATAAATGCATTTTCTAAAGATCGCGCAATGTAGAAGTAGTGTTGTCACACATGAAAGGGACAACTCAAGCAAATAAGAGAGAGATAAAGAGAAGAAAAAAGAAAAGAGAACACACACAAAGGGAATAGGGGGATCTGGTTTCATGGGGTCAGTATTTATATATAATAGGTAACCATGGTGTGAGGTGAAAGATCATGAATCCCCAACCAAATTAGAAAGAATGCATGAAAGATAAAGTAAAAATAAAAAATTAGGTCATGGAAGGGAAGCCTAAATGCCCCCAACACTTTGCATCGTCCCCAATTTGCCGAAAGTCAATCACAAACATGGAAGAATGATGATACAAATAGAAGAAGGTTTACAATACAAATTCCATCCCTATATCCAAGCACCAACAAGGGTGACGAGGGTCATCCATGAACATATAGCACGATCACAGGGGAAGCACATCACAACACACACACATCTAATCTAAATATCAAGAAGAGGGTCTTCCACTAACACTGGTCGACCAAGAGGTCATTAGCTTCCCACTCTAGATCATCATAGGGGGAAGGATGATGAGCCTACAATGGTGTAATGTTAAGGGGAGGTGCTTTCGATCCTACCGTAACAAGGGCCAAGGAGGAAGGACTTGTGAGGTCTTCATCACTTATATCTTATGGGTCTAAGGTCAACGACCTTGCGAAGATCACTGACAAGGTCAAACCGTCATCCAATGAGTTAAACATGCACTTAACAGGAGTGCCATGTTTCACTTTGACGGACAAAGGATATTGCACCCGAGGTTCACCGCTAAGCTCGCTGAGCGATTCAGGAGCGGTGACGAACTTAGGAGAGGCTAGGACTAGTTCCATCACTAGGAAAAAAACAATTCAGTGTGGGGCCACCTTTCAAAGAAGGTGGGTTCGTCTTACGTCCTCCATTGTTGGAGGGACCACTCTCCACCGTTTTCTTTGTCGTAGGAGGCAAACTCCCCATAGATGAAGCAAGAAGGGTAGAGGGAGAGGAGGAAAGAACCATAGTAGATACAACCAAAGTATTAATCATATCTACGGGCTTCAAAAAAGCTAGGACATCCAAAATAGATGTTAGTAGAGGTGAATCCATCGAAGGAGCGATGAACACTTGTACCTTTCTAGGCGCATGTGCGCTCCTAGCGGAAGTTGGAAGTGATATGAAGCTAGTTTGGATAGAAGTAAAAGGGAAGAGAGAGGAGGACATGATAGGAAGTCTTGATGCAGGAGCGGTCGTCTCCTCTTCTTTCTTCTGTAAAGTGGCTTGTTCAATCAAAAGAGCCTTTTTTCGACGCTTGCGCTCACGTGCAAGGCAATTTCTGTGACTCTTCGAACCAGAAGCTAGAGTTTGCAAAGGGACAAAAGGCTTCTGCTCAACCATGGGAGTGTCCTCCACAACTGTTTCTAGTGGAGGGATGGGCTCCTGGATGGGAGTAGGAGGAATAGGTTCAGAAGCAGCAAGAGGAATTGATTCTAGCGCCTCAACAACGAGCCTCTTCCCATTCACGGGAATAGTAAGAGGTCACAGGGAAAATTCTCTTCGTGAACCTTTCTTTCTGATATATAAATAGTACCGAGGTCTAGGAGACCAATTAGGGAGATCCAATATCCTGATCTTGGGTCTACGCCAAGCAGGCACCATCAAACTCAATGGATAGAAACCAGGCTTACTCATCCAATACTCCTCCCAAGAAAGGGGAGTAGATGAGGCATCCTGAGAAGGAGAAAGCTTCTCCTTTCCCTTTTGGGAAGAGGAGGTAGTAGGCTACTTTGCTATAGGAAGGGTCAACTTTGGCTATCCCTTACCTCTAGTCTTATACTTCACATAGTTTTTATAGAGTAGATTCGTTCTTGGTGGAAGCGAACCGACTAGAGCAAGCCAAAAGTGATCCAACAAATATCCTCCATGGGACACCATAGGCTGGTATCCAGTATCATGCACCATGTGCATGACACATTCATGAGAAAACTTAGGGCACTTATGAATCATAGAGGTGATCCCATTCATGGAATCCAACCAAGGTATACCTAGCTTCACTCTGAATAGGTCCAACTTAGGAATGATGTCAAAAAATGTGTCTACATCCTAGGTTCAACCAAGACGGACAACGTTATCGATCCATAGGGTTGAAGGGTGAGACTGTCATGCATACGGATGATGGACTTTGTTTTTTCATATTCCTCCCTTTGCAAGGAGTTTAAGAATAGAGTCTCCTCCATTATGACATTAACTCTACTAACGGGATCAACTAAGACCCCTATCACAATGTTGCCATTGAGGCGAGTGGGAATATAGAGCAGAGAGGGTTTGTCATTTGCTAGTACATCTTGTGAATTGAATGTTATATCCGGTGAACCGGTTGCAAGATGAGGAGAAGGAGTAATAGTAACCATGTTAACATAGGCTTCAAGCTGGGAAACAAAGTCAGAGGGATCAATAATCATGGTAGCAAAGTGCGGCGGAAATGGGTCTGTGTATATCTACAATTCACTATTAGCTTTCACCACTGATTTGTTTGTGTTTTGCATACTTCCATCAAGATGAATAGTACCATCCTCAAGGCGATCTTGTATCTCATGATGCAGGAACATACAACATTTGGTATCATGTTCGTTAACTCAATGGTATTGAAAATAGGTATTTGCTTCATACTAGTTAGGATATGGTTCCTATTACCTATTTTTAGCTATGGCTGAAGACAGGTTGAGCTGAATTACATTCATCATTGAAAGGTAGAATTTTTTTTTGCTAAAGTATTCATTTCTGAAATAAATTTGATTACATTTTGAATTTTCAGTATTATTATGCAATTAGTTGTAATAGAGAAATCATAAGATTGAATAATATTTTTTTCTTTATTCATAATGTACAAACCAAAGTCCCACACAAGCCATGAGAGTAACTTCATTTAATTTGCAAATCAAATAATGAATACAAGAAAAATAGTATATCATACAACTTGAAATAACATGGGCATAAGATAGAAGGTGATTCATCATTGGTTGGAATGACGAATTGTCATTACACTTGAAGTCTTCACATGTTTTTCATCTGAATTGATCCAACTCCAAGCTCCATAAGTATCTACAAGTATGATAAAGGGTGGTGTTCAGGATATGAAAAATCATATCCTACCTCATGCCTACGTTACCAACATAAATATAACACACATTCAATTAGGCATCCATCAAATGATTTCACTGTTCAAAAGGCAAAAAGTTAAGAGGAAGCTTTCAACTTCAGTTATTTTGCTAACATGTTTGTTCACTATGTAGGAATAGGTTTATTATGTTCGTGATCATTTATCATCAGATATGTCGAGTAAAATGGGTTCCCATAAGGGTTGAGCCTGGCATATCAAAAGGAAAGGAAGGAACCATGCATCATGCCTCTCAAAGAGAGAATTAAACATCAAAATTACTACAGAAGGCTTATGCCATTACAAATAGAGTTGATGACAGGCCATGACAACATTATATCAAGAACATTTACTTGAAATAAAATGACTAATGCTTTTATTCACTTAGAATAGACAATCTTTAAACTCGGAATTATAAGTGAATACAAACTCATTTGAATGCTGTACAATTATAAAGAAAAATTAACTAATGCATTATTGAAACGTTCAGTCTGAGTCTCATTAATGTCATTACATGTTCCATTCAAGCAATTAGTGTTGTTTTGCATCCTTTTATTCTTTGAAATAACAGATATTCATTGCAGAAGAGCAACTTTAGCATCATCATAAAGATGGAAATCCATTGTTTATGACAGTCATTGCAGAGTCTACTTACCATCAAAGTGTATAAGAAGATCACGATCTATAGAGATAGTGACAATATATATCATTGCATGGATATTGTGCAATATCAAGTGAGTGTAGGGACAATAAAGACTAGTTGGAAAACAAAGAGCTCATAAAGATTCAAAGACAACATTACGATGGATATCTCTTCAAGGTAATTAAAAGTGGAATCTAAGATGCTGGGCCAATCTAGTTTTAAGCCTGATTGCTATACTATGACGAAGGGCCAGTGAAGCCTTTGCAAGTAAAGACAAGGGATGAAGGAGAGAAGTCAAAGAAATCTACAGTTATTAAAACACAGTGCTACAATATATCATTAAATAGAGATTCAATAGCTTTGTATTGATGCTAGAAACCCCATGCAAACTAATGCAGTCACTATGAGAGTCCAATGAAGATGAAAACATAGCATAAATGTATAACAGTCACTTGCAAATTTTGTGAAGGGAAGTGATCAAGGCATGTTCACAAAAACTGTCAAGAAGCTCGAATCATGCTACAAAAATACAACATGCTACAGAAAAGTAGATTAAGGTTCAGGTATGCTGAGATAGTGAAGTATTACTTCCAAAAGGAAATGAAGTCATGATTATTTTTTCTTGATAAAACATAGAAAAGAGTATTGAAAGAGCCTCAGGATTCACATAGAAGCCGCGACTTGTTCAAGAGAAGTTTTTTGTAAAAAAAAGGAGAAACTTAAGAGGTTTTTCAGATGGTTGAATCGTGCCTAGATAAGTCATTGAGAACACATCAGAAGGAACAACAAAGGCTGTGGGTTCAAACCCTCATAATATATGCATACAAAATAAAACCATAGGTTTGTGTTTTATTCGAAAATCCAATATTATGCACAGGAGGATTCATGACGACCCGAAAAGAAGGAGATACCCATAAGCTACAAGGGCGTAAAACCTCTCATAGCCATGGCCACGACTTGAAATCATAGTTTCTGTCTCAATTTATTTAAACCAGAAAGGAGCAGGTTTTTTTTATAACAAAATCTTTTCAATATAAAAGGTAAAATCTTTTGTTTCTACAAAAGAATATCATGAAAACCTGTGGCCCTAAAAAAGGAAAATATGGTATATAAAGTTGAAGACAAATGATTTAGCAAGAGCTCAAATAATAATGAAACCTCAACTTCTTTGTTTTTGGAGGGAAATACACATAAACCCGCATGGGTCTTCATTTTATTTCTTCCAGAAAGCTCGATCAATGCTCTCAATGGCAGCCAAGAAGATAAAGGAACAATCGACAAAGAAAGAAATAAGAATGTATCAGAAAAATAGTCATAGTAGCATAGCTAGAGGGCTTGCAAATGCCTCAAAAATAGAGAACAATCACCAAATTCATGATAGAGGAGGACTTACCTTATTTTTTTGAAGGTTTATATTGAAAATCTCTCACAAACAACAAGGAATGGAGTGCATTCAAGAAAACCCTAGTTTAGCAATGGTGGCGGCCAACTTCCTCACAAATCTTTGAAACATAAAATGAAGAATGAGATGTCACTACTTTTGTTAGGGTTTCAAACCCTAAAGTTTACCATTAAAATAATGGGACAGTTTATCACATTTCTTTTTCCAAAGGCCATGGGTATTATTTAATTTATGTTTGCTTTGAATTTACTATGTCCTTGTCTTATGTGGAATAGGGCAAGACTTTATTTAAATGTACACGTGATGTGTTGCATTAAAACAATGTAAAGTTGGTTAATTAAATGATGCAATATAAATCAGTTAATTAATTTTAACTGTTTTTAAATGCAAATATTAACTTACTCTCCCAATCATGCATGACTAATTTAGACATGAATATAGAGTTCCGATGTGCATTGGCAAAGTTGATATAAACAAGGAAGTTTTTGCATGTTCTACCCATATTTTTGAGGATTTCTAGTTTAGTTAGAGTGCCCCATGAGTCAACTATGAGTTGACCTCAACTTCAAGCATGAGTTCACTCATTTTCAAATGAGTTTGAGCTCTTCTTTTCAAGATCTCTTGGATTTTAGATGGGAGATGCATATTTTTTTCATTTGGAGTTAGCTTCAGTTCTGCTTTTGGCTGCTTTGTGCATGCCTTTTTTGTATATATTGGAAAAAGTTAGTCTTTTTCCTCTAGTTCTTGTTTTTTGCATTTGCCTTCAGCAAAGAGACTTCATGTAACTCAACTTTTCTGAATTTAATAGATTATTCAATAGGTTTTACAGGTTATCTTAGAGTATCATTTGCAGAGTGTTCCTTCTTTTGTCATTGCAAGTTAGATATTAGCCTTCTTAGATTCAGGTGTTTTGTTTTATGATTTTTTTGGATGCAAATTTAATTTGTTTGACATAAAAACCTTTAAATTTTTGTCACATTTGTGAATGCATGTACATGGAAAAATATTTCTAGTTGGAGGTCATAAATTGTGCTTTTAGTATATTCTCATCTTTAAGTTGTGAAAATGACATTTTCCTTCTTAAAGAATGAATTATTAGGCCTTCTTGTGAATCATTGATGCAGTTAAATTGTCCAATCTAAGTTGTGAAAATAAGCTTCATAAAGAATCAATTGTGGATCGATCTGTGGTCTTTAAGTCAATTAGGTGCATCACCCAGTTTTAGATTTCAATTTATACCTTTATTTCAAGCCTTTTTCCCCTTTTCCAAACAAGTTATAGTTAATTAACCAAAAAATTCAATAGGAAGCCAACCTAGAATCCAGAGGTCTAGTTTTATATAGGGTACCCACAACATGAAATTAGTCCAATGTTGCACGAGATTGCACAACTTTTCAACTTTGCATGGGGGTGCAGATCCCTATGTTAATAGTTTTTGGCATGCCCGGTGGGACTCTGAATCACTGTTTAGAGTAAGAATTCAATAGTTTCAAGCTGCTATTCTGGTATACACAACAATACTTCATCCTTTCAGAGGTTAAAGTTCATATACCTGACGAATCCATTCTCAAGTTTCAAGCAAATCAAGTGCAAATAGCTTATGAGAAACATTCAGATAAGAAGAAGTTCTTCTCCATTTGAATACTTACAACTGTCTTCACCAAAAAGAAGAGGAAGGGCAACCAAGAGAACACCTGGTAGATCTTCAAGAAATAAATTAGTTTCTCCAGTTCTTAGAACAAAATTATTAGTATAGTCAACAAGTAGGAGAGGCAGACTATCAACAAGGCAACTAGGTTCACATTCAGCCTCGCCAAGTTTCAAAATATCAATTTCTTCTTCAAGAGGTTCACCGAGTTTTGTTACAAGATCAATTCCAGTGTTTTCGGTAAGTCCTGTACCAATTTTGCAAGCTGTGAATATCAAAATACCAACAACTCCAATGGCTAGAGCGCATGTGTTTGTACCATTTAATGGGGGCAACCCATTGAATTTGGCTCAACATGATGATATACCAGTTGCTGCACTCAAAAGCCTCCCCTTTTTACTGGTGAAGAGTAGACTACGCCAATAGAAAATATCAGAGACGTAGCTTCGCTATGTGGAGTTCATCATGTGACTCAATAGAATGTGGCGTTGAGGCTATTAGCAATATATTTAAAGGGAAAAGTACTTCAATGGTTTCGTGGCTTACCGGTTAATACTGTCGCGACATGGGATGATTTAGGAGACAAGCTGAGCAAACAGTTTTTTGACAAATCCAATCATCTATCTCTAGTCGAATAGATGACGACTATCAAGAGAGTGCCACAAGAACAAATGACAGACTTTAATTTCAGGTTTCAAAGACCTATAATAGAATTTTAGCAATGGTAAGGTGACTCCTGATCATGCTTTTCTATATTATCTTAGATCATTGAATAGTGATATTGCCTTAATGATACAATCAATGGGTGGATTAACATTACCAGCAACATATGATATCTCTATTAGAGCAAAAAATAGACTTATACAGGTTGGTAAAATTGCACCAAGGCCTCCTATGTCGATATTTCCAGATATTCATCCCTTGATGCCCATTAATATACCTCCCATTGCCCCACTTCCAGTTGATATAGCCTTAGGCTATCAACTAGTTGTTCAAAATGGTGCTTTTTGAGCATAATCAGATTTTCAAGAGCTTAGAGGTGCTCAGCTGGAGATGGAAAAATTATTGCAGATAATCAGTAATGACTTAGTGAGTCTTAAGAGGTAGCAAGGTCAAAATTTCAGGCCTTACCAAGCACCTTTTCAGCCTAACAGACCACCTTATCAAGCAGACAATCAAGGACAATGAAGGAATTTCAATCCTAGGCCACCGTACATGGTTCAAAATGCTTCCAACTCTTCAAAAGAACTTGTACCTGTGCAAAAAAATTTGGCACAAGATTATGTATGGTGTTATCTATGCAATCAACCTCACAATCAGGCCACATGCATGAACAAAGTAATTAATCAGGCCCTGATGGTACAAAGAAGTTATGCTGCTGTGGAAAATACAACCAAAGAAAATAATGATCAACAGGGTGATCAAACACAATAGAATAATGAGGATGTTGCCATGATGAACTGGCAAGGGAATGAGTTTTGCGGAATAAGTCATATTCAAATGAAAAATAAGTCAACCACTTCTATTGCAACAAAAACGAGGTCCAAGAAAAGAACAATTGACCTGAGACAACAAGCTACTTCTGACAAACAACAACTAGAAAAAAACAAACAACAAGCTGTTCCATAGAAAAATCAGACTTCTACAGCCCAAAAAGAGCAGTAACAACCCTCTTCTTCTCATGATGTTCACATTCTACCAAGAGGACAACCTGAACCTTCCAAAGAGTAGTAGAAACAAGCTGAACTTGTTAAGGAACAATAGAAGGATCAACCAGTTCAAGTACAAAAAGAGGCTACTTTTCTAATAGTATAACACAAGGTTAGTTCTCCGACTTTCAATATTGTAGATCATATGAAAAAGGCCACTGTCACCATGACCATGTTAGATTCTTTGCATCTTCTTGGGTAGAAAGAAATCCTGGAAGAGGCTTTAGCTAAGATATCCATTTCTGATGGGTCTCTTCAAAACCAGCCAAGTGTTCTTGCAAACAGTTCAGACCACAAGAAGGATCAGCCAAATCAAGAGGTAAAACCACCACTCTTTTATGTTAGTCTAATAATTGGTGATAGCATAGTGCATAATTGCATGATAGATTTAGGAGCAAGCAACTCAATTATGCCTAAACAACTGGTAGATAAATTAGGACTTGAGTATGAACCATTGTCAAAAGGGGTAGTTCAATTGGATGGCACAACAATTAAGTATGTAGGAGTTATTAAAAGTTTTCCCCTTACATTACATGCTTGTTCGAACTTTCAAATTCCACAGGACATATATATTATTGATCTCCCACCTTATTTTTCCAATTACCTGTCTAGAGATTTCATTGCAAAATTAGGCGGTTATCTGTTATCAGACTGGTCACACGTGTTTTTCAGAACCAGATATGGTACTAGAGTCACTATTAAGTTAGAACCACAGGCTAAAGACCATATTGAGCCTTATGTTGCAAATCCCATAAATGCAAACCTAGCTTTCCACGATTAGGAGGATAAATCCATGACCCCCGACCCCACTGTACCTATAGAAGGCATACCCGACATAAATTTAGATGAGTGGGCAGCCAAGAATCACAAGATCGATTCGTTCAGTATCATGGATGAAGTAAGTTTGGGCATTTATATGATTTAGGAGCCTGATGTAACTATTCCAAATCTGGTCAAGCAGAAAAAATAACAAGAACAACAAATTGATTAGCTCTGGAAGCTGTACTTTGATGGATCCAAGAGTAAAGTAGGTGCTGGTGGAAGAGCAATGCTCATATCACCTAAAGGAGACAGGTATTACTCAGCTTTTAGATTTTCTTTTAGTTTTTCTAATAATGTTCCTGAGTACAAAGCATTGATACATGGTTTAGAATGGGCCAGAAAAAGGAAAATTAGGTGTTTACAAGTGTTTGGTGATTCTGAATTGATAGAAAATCAGGTTAGAAATCTAAATTTAACAAAGAATGATTTGCTAAAATTGTATAAACATCATGTTTGGGACTTAACTGAAGAATTTGATGCATTTAATCTACAATCAGTACCAAGAAATTAGAACAAGCAAGCTGATAAACTTGCTGCTATAGGATCATAGTTTGACATTCCAACTGAAATCCACAATGTGGAAGTGCAACAATATGTGAAAGTAGTTGTCAAACCATCAACACTTGATAATAATGTGAGTTGGCAGATTTTTGACAGCAATGAGCAAATAATTCACTTTCTAATGGAAGAAGCAGAGTTTTCTGCTGGAAACCAACGAAAGTTTGATCAACAATATGCTGATTAGATCATGCAACTAAAGTCTAATAATCTTCCAAAGGGTTTGGTAACCCTTGAATCCATCTTCAACACTGATGATTAGGTTAGAAGAGATAAATCCAACATCACAGTGAAGCAAGAGCACTACAAACCAATTGAGATATTCAAAGACAAGCTCCTTAAGCTTGGAAAAGTCTGTACAAAGGAGGAACATCAAGCCTTTGTCTTGATTTTCCAAGAATTTAGTGACATTTTTGCTTGGGAATATGGAGATCTGAAGGGTTTCAACCCTGATTTAGCTCAAAATACCATTGAGCTAGAACCCAATGTGAAACCAGTTAGACAAAAGCAAAGGCCCCTGAATTCAAAGTTAGAACATCTGATGAAGACATAATTGAACAAGCTGATTAAAGGTAGTATCATTTTTCCAATCAATCACACTTCTTGGGTTTCAAACCTGGTGCCCATGAGAAAGAAGAATAGAGAGATAAGGTTGTGCGTTGATTTCTGTGATCTGAACATAGCTTCACTTAAAGAACACTATCCACTGCCTTCAAAGGAGCAAATACTGGAAGTTGTTTCAGGATTAGAAAGGTTCTCATTGCTAGATGGATATTGAGGTTATAACCAAATATTGATTAAAGAGGAAGACCAGTATAAGACAACCTTTACCACCAAGTGGGGTACTATGGCTTACAGAAAGATGTCATTTGGATTGCCAAATGTAGGAGCAACCTTTCAGAGAGCAATGGATATGGATCTCCAAGGTTTGATAAACAAGTTTGTTCTTGTCTACTTAGATGACATCACTATTTTCTCACGAAATGCTAATGAACATTTTGGTCATCTTAGACAGATTTTTGAGAGATGCAGAGAGTATGGAGTTTCTTTGGATCCAAAGAAAAGCATTTTTGCTGTTCATGAAGGTAAACTACTGGGTTACATTATTTCTAAAGATGGTATTTCTATTGAACCATAACATATTGTAGCCATTCTAGCATTGCCACTTCCAACTCACAAAAAAGGTTTGCAGAGATTTCTAGGCAGAATAAAATTTGTTAGGAGATTTATTCCTAACATTGCAGCGTTGTTGCAACCTCTCATAGCCATGCTAAAGAAGAATATGTAGTTCAGCTAGATAAAGGAGGGTAAAAATAGTTTTGAATAGATTAAGGAGGCACTTGCAGTAGCTCCAATGCTTATAAATCCAAACTTTGATAAAGATTTTATACTATATGTGTTTGGTGGTGTTGATAAAATTTCTGCCATGTTATGTTAGCAGAATGATCAAGGACTTGAACAACCCATAGCATTTTTTAGTCAAGTCTTGCATGATTATGAAATGAGGTATTCATTTGTTGAGAAAAATGTGCTTGCTGTAGTAAGGAGTCTCAAAAAGTTTAGACATATGTTGTCTAATAATAAGATACATCTGCTGGTAGCACACCCAACAGTTAAGGATTTTTTGCTAAATAAGGACATTAATGACAAGAGAGCAGGCTGGGTAACCAAAGTCATGGAATACAACATCAATATAAAGGTTACCAAGCTTGTTAGAGGTAAGGGTCTGTGCAAGCAGCTTGCAAAAAATAAAGAAAACGCAGTGAAGAAGTCACTACAGCCTTGAATTTTGAAGAACCTGTTGTTACAACCACTTCAACTGATTGGATCCATCAAATGATCCATTATTTGCATACTGGAGATTTTCCAAAAGGTATGGAAAAATCTAAACGAAGGTATTACTGATTACAAGAAATTCTATATGCAGAAATTGATGGTGTTCTTTATAAAAAAGACTTCAATGGAGTATTCCTTAGATGTAATTACCCAAATTAGACTGAAAGAATTCTCAAGGAATTCCATGATGGACCTATTGGTGGTCACTTTGCACCACGTACTACAACTCTAAAAATAATGAGAATAGGATATTATTGGCCAAATATTTTCAAGGATGCTCATGCTTATGTGAGAAAGTGCAGTAAATGTTCATTGTTTTCAGGAAAATAGAAGTTAGCAGCCCTACTTCTGAATCCAATTCAGGTGGAACAACCATTTAGAAATTGGGGACTTGACTTCATCGGTCCAATTAAACCACCGTCAAGTGCAAGTCACAAATGGATCCTTACAACAACATATTATTTTACAAAATGGACTGAAGTAGTTGCTTTGAAAGATGCAAATGAAACATCAGTCTTGAAATTTTATCAGGATTTAGTTTCCAGGTTTGGTACACCTGATTCAATTATTTCTGATAATGCATTAAATTTTGTTGGTTTGAGAGTTTCAGATTGTTCGGTGAAGAATAACATTTATCTGAATACTTCATCCAATTATTACCCCCAGGGCAATGGACGGGCTGAATCAACAAATAAGAATTTGATTAAAAAGACTATTGAAGATAATTAGAGGTCATGGCATGATAAAATTAAATTAGCCCTTTGGGCTGATAGAGTTACACCAAAATGATCAACAGGTTTTTTTCCATATGTTTTGGTTTATGGCAAAGAGGCCAAGTTGCCTATTTTAATAGAGTTACCAACTTTGAGCTACATAAGAGAACTGGAGTTACTTGAGGAGCAGCCAATGCAAGTCAGGCTTGCTCAATTGATAGAGTTGGAAGAAACTAGAAAATAATCTTTCAGGAAGCTCCAGATTCATCATTCTCAGATGAAGAAAACGTTTGACAGGAAGGCAATAGCAAGAGTCTTCAATGAGGGTGACTTAGTCTTCAAATGGGATGAGTTAAAGAGAAAACCTGAAAAACATACCAAGTTTGATGCCATGTGGGATGGCCCATACATTATTACAACAAAGAAGGAACACAACACATTCAAGCTCTCAAGGTTGGATGGAGAGGTGTTGGCAATCCCCATCAATGAGATTCATCTCAAACAATGTTATTAAGCATCAAAGTTTGCTTCTATACTTAGTAGAGTAGTTTTTAGTTTCAGTTATGCTTTCAATAAGTGCCCCATGGCACGTTTTCATTTTAGTATTGTTTTGATTTCAATAAAGTACAGTTGCTGCATGAGGTTTTCAAACTTTGTGTTAAATAGAGTTTCAGTAGTTTCTTTCAGTTTGTGTGTTTTGCAGCTGAGTTACAAGTTTTTACAGAGCAAAAAATAGACTCCATACCCAATGGATAAACTACATAACTGGTCTATGGTGTTTAGCAGGCAAACACTCCGCAAAGGTCGCCAAATTTTACCTATTTTTAGCTACGACTGAAAATAGGTTGAATTGAATTACATTCATCATTGAAAGGTACATAATTTTTTTGCTACAGTATTCATTGCTGAAATAAATTTGATTACATTTTGAATTTTCAGTATTATTATGCAATTAGTTGTAATAGAGAAATCATAAGATTGAATAATGTTTGCTGATTAATTCATAATGCACAAACCAAAGTCCCACACAAGCCGTGGGAGTAACTTCATTTGATTTTCAAATCAAATAATGAATACAAGAAAAAGAGTATATCATACAACTGGAAATAACATGGGCATAAGATAGAAGGTGATTCGTCATTTCTTGGAATGACGAATCACCGTTACACTTGAAGTCTTCAATTGTTTTGCCTCCGAATTGATCCAGCTCCAAGCTCCAGAAGCATCTGCAAGTATGATAAAGGGTGGTGTTAGACCAATGAAAAATCATATCCTACCTCATGCCTACATTACCAACATAAATATAACACACATTCAATCAGGTATCCATGAGATGATTTCACTGTTCAAAAGGCATAAAGATAAGAGGAAGCTTTCAACTTCACTTATTTTGCTAATATGTTTGTTCACTATGCAGGAACAGGTTTATTATGTTCGTGATCTTTTATCATCAGATATGTGGAGTAAAACGAGCTCCCACAAGGGTTGAGCCTTACATATCAGAAGGACAGGAAGGAACCATGCATCATGCCTCTCAGAGAGAGAATCAAACATCAAAATTATTATAGAAGGCTTATGCCATTACAAATAGAGTTGATGACAGGCCATGACAACATTATATCAAGAACAATTACTTGAAATGAAATGACTGATGCTTTTATCCACTTATAACAAACAATCTTTAAACTTAGAATTATAAGTGAATAAAAACTCATTTGAATGTTGTACAAGTATAAAGAAAATTGAACTAATGCATTATTGAAACATTTAGTCTGAGTCTCATTGTTGTCATTATATGTTCCATTCAAGAAAATAGTGTTGTTTTGCATCCTTTTATTCTTTGAAATAACAGATATTCATTGCAGAAGAGAAACTTTAGCATCATCATAAAGAGAGAAATCCATTGTTTATGACAGTCATTGTAGAGTCTACTTACCATCAAAGTGTATAAGAAGATCACGATCTATAGAGATAGTGACAGTAGATATCACTATAGGGATATTGTGCAATATCAAGTGAGTGTAGGGACAGTAACAACTGGTTGGAAAACAAAGAGCTCATGAAGATTCAAAGACAACATTATGATGGATATCTCTTCGAGGTAATTAAAAGTGGAATCTAAGATGTTGGGCCAATCTAGTTTTAAGCCTGATTGCTATGCAATGATGAAGGGCTAGTGAAGCCTTTGCAAGTAAAGACAAGGGATGAAGGAGAGCAGTCAGAGCAATCTACAGTTATTAAAACATAGTGCTACAATATATCATTAAATAGAGATTCAATAGCTTTGGAGTGATGCTAGAAATCCCATGCAAACCAATGCAGTCACTATGAGAGTCCAATGAAGATGAAAATAGAGCATAAATGTATAACAATCACTTGCAAATTTTGTGAAGGGTAGTGATCAAGGAATGTTCACAAAAACCCTCAAGAAGCTCGAATCATGCTACAAAAATACAACATGCTACAGAAAAGTAGATTAAGGTTTAGGTACACTGAGACAGTGAAGTATTACTTCCAGAAGGAAATGAAGTCATGATTATTTTTTCCCGAGAAAAAATAGAAAAGAGCATTGAAAGAGCCTCAGGAGTCTCATAGAAGCCGCAACCTGTTGCAAGAGAAGTTTTTTGTAAAAAAAAAGGGAGAAACTTCAGAGGTTTTTCAGATGGTTGAACCATGCCCAAATAAGTCATTGAGAACACATTAGAAGGAACAATAAAGGCTGCGAGTTCAAACCCTCATAATATATGCATACAAAATAATACCATAGGTTTGTGTTTTATTCAAAAATCCAATATTATGCATAGGAGGATTCATGGCAGCCTCACAAGGAGATACCCAGAAGTTACAAGGGCGTAAAAAATCTCACAGCCATGGCCACGACTTGAAATCATAGTTTTTGTCTGAATTTCTTTAAACCAGAAAGGAGTGGGTTTTTTTTAATAACAAAATCTTTTCAATAGAAAAGGTAAAATCTCTTGTTTCTACAGAAGAAAATCATGAAAACCCGTGGCCCTAAAAAAGGAAAATATGGTATATACAATTGAAGACAAATGATTTAGCAAGAGCTCAAATAATAATGGAACCTTACCTTCTTTGTTTCTAGAGGGAAATACACATGAACTCGCATGGGTCTTCATTTTCTTTCTTCCAGGAATCTCGATCAATGCTCTCAATGGCAGCCAAGAAGATAAAGGAATAGTCGACAGAGAAAGAAAGAAGAATGTATTAGAAAAATAGGCATAGTAGTGCGGCTAGAGGGCCTGCAAATTCCTCACAAATGGAGAAAAATCACCAGATTCATGACATAGGAGGACTTACCTTTTTCTTTTGTAGGTTTCTATTCAAAATCTCTCACAAACAACAAGGAATGGAGTGTATTCAAGCAAACCCTAGTTTAGCAGTGGCGGCGACCAACTTCCTCACAAAGCTTTGAAACATGAAATGAAGAATGAGATGTCGCTACTTTTGTTATGCTTTCAAACCCTAAAGTTTACCATTAAAATAATGGGACATTTTGTCACATTTCTTTTTCCAAAGGCCACGGGTATTATTTAATTTATGTTTGCTTTGAATTTGCTAAGTCCTTATCTTATGTAAAATAGGGCAAGACTTTATTTAAAGGTAAACGCGATGTGTTGCATTAAATCAATGTAAAGTTGGTTAATTAAATGATGCAATATAAATTATTTAATTAATTTTAACTATTTTTAAATGCAAACATTAACTTACTCTCCCAATCAGGCATGACTAATTTAGACATGAAGATAGAGTTCCGATGTGAATGGGAGAAGTTGATATAAACAAGGAAGTTTTTGCATGTTCTACCCATATTTTCGGGGATTTCCAGTTCAGTTCGAGTGCCCCATGAGTCAACTATGAGTTGACCTTGACTTCAAGCATGAGTTCACTCATTTTCGCATGATTTTGAGCTCTTATTTTCAAGATTTTCTCTTTTGCTCGGATTTCAGATGAGAGATGCAGATTTTGGAGTTAGCTTCAGTTCCGCTTTTGGCTGTTTTGTGCATGCCTTTTTTGTATATATTGGAAAAAGTTATTTTTTTCCTCTGGTTCTTATTTTCTGCCTTTTTCTTCAGCAAGGAAACTTCATGTAACTCAGCTTTTCAAAATTTAATAGATTATTCAATAGGTTTTATAGGTTATCTTAGAGCATCATTTGCAGAGTGTTCCTTCTTTTGTCATTGCAATATAGATATTAGCCTTCTTAGATTGAGGTGTTTTGTTTTATGAATGTTTTGGATGCAAATTTAATGTGTTTGACATCAAAACCTTTAAATTTAGGTCACATTCATGAATGCATGTACACGAAATAAACAATCTTAGTTGCAGGTCATAAATTGTGCTTTTAGTATATCCTCATCTTGAAGTTGTGAAAATGACATTTTTCGTCATAAAGAATGAGTTATCAGGCCTTCTTGTGAATCATTGATGCAGTTAAATTGTCCAATATAAGTTGTGAAAATAAGCTTCATAAAGAATCAGTTGTGGATCGATATGTTCTCTTTAAGTCAATTAGGTGCATCACCGAGTTTTGGATTTCAATTTATGCCTTTATTTCAAGCCTTTTTCCCCTTTTCCAAACAAGTTACAATTAATTAACTAGAAAATTCAATAGGAAGCCGACCTAGAATCTAGAGGTCTAGTTTCATATAGGGTACCCACAACCTAAAATTAGTCCAATGTTGCACGGGATTGCACAACTTTTCAGCTTTGCATGCAGGAGCAGATCCTTGTGATAATATTTTGTGGCACGCCCGGTGGGACTCTGAATCACTATTCAGAGTAAGAATTCAACAGTTTTAAGTTGTTGTTTTGGTATATACAACAGTACTTCAACCTTTCAGAGGTTAAAGTTCATATACCTAGCGACTCCATTCTTAAGTTTCAAGCAGATCAAGTACGATATTGGAGTGTAAGGAAGATCCCTCGAACTGTACTACCGTCTATTGGTACTCCCATAGGGCTGCACAAAGATTCATGAAAGAAGGGTATTTTATAAGGGTTAACTTCTCTTTCCAAGGCCTTTGTAAGGTCCCTATGAACACCTTCTGCACATTGGAGTCTGACAACATGTATGATATTTTTGAAAAGAGCACTTGGTATCACACTATAAATTTGATAATCTTCTCATTATCCCCTTGTTTACACCAAACAAGGTCAAAGAAGGTCATCGTAGGCCTGATGTTGGCTTGAAACTATCGTAGGAACTTGTTCACAAGCTGATCGAATGGAAAGATGGAATTTTTAGGCAAGGAACAATACCATTCAAGTGTTGTATCCTTGAGGGATCGAGGGAACAATTTTTCCATCAACGTATCATGATGGAAGAAGTTTGTACACAAGGCGCTAAAAGTGGACACATGTGTTTGTGGGTCCCCTTTACCACCATATTTCTCAAATTTAGGAATCTCCATCCCTTGTGAGAAATGAGTATTCAAAATTTCTATCGACAACGGGCTATGTCAGAAGAAGGGATGGAAGATAGGCTAGGCAGAAGCCTAGGAAAGGTTCACCAACTAGTTCTACATCTTTCCTGAAGGAGGGTGTTTAGAATCGGGTCATTAGAAGGCATGAGACCAATGGAACCACCACCAGAGCCACCGCCTAGACCACCACCATGACTACTGCCAAAGCCACCACCGATGCCACCGCCACTAGTGTGACCTCCGCTAGAACCACCGCCACCAGTGTGACCTCCACCGGAACCATCGCCACTTCCAAAGCCACTACCACGACCTCCGTCAGAACCACTTCCACCAGCACCACCTCTGTCACCAAAGTTACCACCACCAAAGCCTCCACCAATCATCCCACCAAATCCTCCACCACCGAAGGCGGCATAAGGGGTGAAGTGAAAGCCCAGAGGGTTTTTGTTCACTCTGATATTCTCAAAATTTTTGGAAGCAGTGAGGATGTTGATGGAAGGGACCGTGTCGGCCATGTACACGGATGTGGGAGGCATCGAGACTCCTAATTGCCTCTCATGTTCTTCGAAGGGGACGCCTCGTATCATACTACCATGACTAGGAGGGGCACATGCTTCAGCTAAACTAGTGAGGCTATCCAAGAGTTCTATGCCTGTTTGATATTTTCCTACCATGTATTTTATTTCGCTAGTAAGTTTAGCAGCCCTAGCCAGCTTCAGTTTTTTTTCCAAGTGATTTTCCAAGGCACCCAACCCCTTGCTTAGACTAGCGACATATTCATAAGGGATGTGGACAACCTCATGTTCATCAATAGATGATGAGGTTGGTGATGCAGGAGGGGTAGGGATGTGATTAGTTTCATCAAGGAATATAGATTCACCCCGTGACACATGCTTCTACGTAGACAAGCCAACCGCAAAACCAGAGTAAAGACTGGTAGTGAAACTAGAAGAGACCTTCATCTTCTCCATTGGAAGGTGTCACATAATTCTCCTGACAATATTCCCATAGGTCATGGACTGGGTTGTGATGCTCATAAACCTTCACAATACATAGGAGTGCAACAATCAAAGGGTATAAGAGGAAAAATCCCAGAACACCGGTGAACGAAAAAATGTTGGTTCACATCTAGTTCACCAAAAATGTAAGAGAAGGGGACCAACCACTGCAAGGCTCCAGGTCACGAGCAGTATGGTTGGCCTAACTTACCTCAATTAAAGAGAATTTTAGGATAGACGGGATGAGAATGATGAGGACTATAATGTCCTTTAATCACCCTGCATACCCGAGAGATGAAAGGAGAGTAGGCGAGTCAATTTTTAGGGCCAAATCTATGTCTCAGATAGCTCTTTGTCAGAGGATAGAAGCACAACTTTGGGACGACAGTGCAACGCGCTGGCATCTCTCAGGTGTGTTGGTGCCCGTATGGCTAGAAAACCAAGGAGACAAGGTCTAACCTCTAAAAAGCGGACTAACAACCTATTTTAAGAGTTTCTAAAGGTGCAAAATAAGACAATGAAATACAAAATGTAAAGATGAATGTGATAAAGAAAGTAGATTACTACAAGGGTGATGAAGATGATCTCATATAATAATCCTTTCACCAGCTTGCTCTAAGATCTCTCCAGCTACACACAAAAAAGAGGGAAAATGTTGGGGGGTTGTTTAGGGGTCTGCCTCAGTCAGATCCATGTTTTGGTATTTCCACCTCCATAGATAACCAGGTTTGCAATGATATAGAAATAAGTGATAAAGAAGGAATACAACAAAATACACCAAAAACACTACAAAACAGTAATGTGTTTACTCAACCAAGCAATAGAGAAGATGAGAGGAGCTTACCACCTTCATCCAAAGCAATCAAGGCTAGTGGAGGAGAAAGATGAGAGGAACTCAAACCTCTGCTATAATGGATTTACCCTATGCTTGCTCTATCAAAGTGGTGAAGTGATAGATTGCTGCTATGAAGTGTGAAATGCTGCTACAAAGCTTGTGGATGAATGCTAGAATGCTAAGAGATGCTCTAAATATCTTGTAAACTTGAAAATAGATGAATGAAATGAGAATATGAAGGAAGAATGGAAGAAAATGACCATATTTAGGTCGGCCAACCGAAGGGAGGCATTACACTTTGACTTCCAATAGGAAGTGTAACGTCTTCGCTGCTTGAACCACGAGAATTTTCCAAGGACGTAAGCGCACCATGTGGAAATCTACATGCCACGTGGATGTCCCCGACAAAAACACCTCCATTGACACTCAAAATAGGTGCCAAGTGTGATGGGAAGATTGGGCTTATGTGGAATTAAGCCTTCGATTTTTCTTTTCTAAAGTGGGAAGAGGTAAAAGGGGAATTTGCGTTAGGGGTGCAAATTCAATCATATACACATATTCCTTAAAACTAATGGAGGAATCATTTGAATAAATATGCTCAACATCTATCCTTGGAGGATCTGATGTGAGAGAAGCTTCATCATTCACTAAGGCATCGTCTCTAGAAGAGAGTGCATTAGAATGAAGAGAAGGAAGAGTAATTTTAAGAAAGGTATCAATGATTTCATCTTCTTGCAACAAGATATCCTTCAAAGCAAGAGGAATCTCATGAGAAGGATCAAAGATACAAAGTGACATGGGCAAACCCAAGTCACTATCACATGCATGTAATGTAACATCATTAACATTTTGAATATAATTAGATACTTAACTCATAAAAGAGGATATTAAATTCATCTTGGATATGGAAAATTAAATATGATAAAATTTGAATAAACAAGTCGGCTGATCCAAAGTAGTCTAGGGGTGATAGAATTGAGAAAAACCGAAAATCCAAATTTTTAGATTTTTTTTCAGTATTTTCTAGGTTCTAGTAATTTGTATTTTTGGAGGTCTTCAGAGCAGAATTCGGGGTCGAAACTTGTGTCAGTCCCTAAAATTTGACTACTAGAGGATCAATATTTTAGAGATTGAATTATTCCTCTTGGAGACCTTTCCAATGGTGTAAATGGTTCTGAATTCCGAGCACCAAGTCAAAAGTTATGACCCCACCAAGTTGGGGTAAATAAATTCTTAGTTTTTTGAAAAAATTTATGGTTCATGTCGGGTTCACCAAAATGCAGAGAAGGGGGATTCACTACTCATGAATCTCTTTATTCTCAAGAGAATCCCAAGGGGAAAACTACCCTAAACTACCTCAAGGAACAGAGCGAGAGTTCTAGAATGTGAAGGAGTAAAATCACAAAGGTTTTCTGGATAGACTAATGGGTTCTCGATCAAAGGAAGATAGTGCAAAACAAGGATGAAAACACGGTGCGCTGGAGTCCTAGAGGTGCACTGGAATTTTGTACGGACCAAAAACTGAGAACCTCACAGAAAATAGCAGAGTGACTTCTAACAATCAGATTATTGTTAATTTCCATAATGTGGGAAAGCCACAAAATTCTACAAAACTTAAATAAAGTGAACTATAAATTATAAAGTAAGAGAATAAGAGATAGAAAATTCTCACAACAACTTAAGTAATGAAGCCTCCAGCACATGAATATCTTCAATACCTACATATGTAAGATCAAGAGAAAATGTTAGGGCTGTATAGGGGTTTGCCTCGTTCAAACCCCTGTTTTGATGTTCCTACCTCCACAGACAGCCAAATAGATAGAGAAAGTGAACAAAGTAAGCCAATATGGAGTGATAAAAGAAATCCCCACTCAAGGAGGAGAGCTTGTATCATGAGATAAAGATGCAATTGTTAGGGGATGTGTGAAATTCTAGGATTTTCACAAGCACAAGGTAAGAGAGATATCAGTTGCAAGGGCTTAGGGAAGCCAAAGATAGAGATAGAGCTACAAGGGGCAGGAGAGTTGCAAAGAGCACTGTACGAGCTTGAAAATGCTACTATAGCAAGCTATAATGAGTTGTGCAAGCAAGATAGTAAGGCAAAGAGAAGAGGAAAAGGCCAGAAGCCAAAGCTAGAAATATTTGAAAGACCAAATAGATGGAAAAGATAGCATTTAAAAGAGAGAATAGGAGGAAAAATAACCTTCTCGAGTTGTTACAATGCTTCTTGGGTTGTTACCACCGACAAAGGTAAGTGAAAAGTTGAAAAAATGCTCGGGAATGATCGTTTGAACATCAAAATGTCACAGGATGCTAGTGCGGCATGCAAGCATCCACATGACATGCTAGTTCAAGACACATCACGTTACAAAAAAATGAGAACGGGAAAGGCATAAGGTTTGACAAAAAGTTGACATGCGAAGGTAGTTGTTGAAAAGGGGTCCTGAGCATCCTGAGAGGGAAAAAAGGCTGATGCAGGGGCTAGAATGAGCCTACACAAGTACTAAGGGAGTGGACAATAAAGAAAATACAAGAATGTATGAGAAATTGCAAGGGGGTGCAATTTTATGACATTACACCTACTAAGGATAGTTTATTATTCATGAGCAAGAAAAATTCTATCATATTCTTTGCTCAAAGAACTCAGGCTATGAGTGAAAAAGGCATTCCTCTATCTACAGTCTCATCATTATAATTACTATACATAAGGGTCTTCAATCATATTGTTGATCATTGATCACAATGTTGTCCTTTTGTCATTAGAAAGTTTTCTTGAAAGTTAGTATCAGTTGCATTTCTTAAATGTGCAGTTGGATCCCCACCTCTTGAAGGTTGTCCCTTGCTATTTCTACCAAACATGCTTTTTTCTTTGTTCTTTACTCATGCATAGTTTGTTCGTATACAATCCTTTCTTGATGAGCCCACCATTATTGAATTGTTTTCAAGAGTGTGTTTGGAGAACCTTTCATCATAAGATGACTGCTTTTAATTCTTCCATAGCGATAAAGACATGGTTTCATCATTCCTAGCTTAAAAATGGATTCATAGTAGTGAATGATTTTCATACACTCATCTTCATCATAGTCATGAAGTTATGATCAAGTCCATGCATAATCCTTTATTTCTTGCACAAGTTTCATAAGGGTTCAAGCATAATAGTTTTCACTATTGACTACTCTTAAATTGGGTACTTCAATCTTTGAACATCACTTCCCTTCTAAGAATTTAATCCTCACTATCCACTTGAACTCCACAATCTTTTCTCTATTTTATCATGTTCAACTAGTTATTTTTGCAAATTCAATGTTAGAATATTCTACCTCAACAATTTGAAACATGCCCCTTTTAAAACAATCTTATGACTAGTATTTTGAGTCCTTATGACTCTAATCTACTTTTTGATGTTGTCCACTATGGAAACCATAGCTTACCATGGTCTGTGTGGCAGCATCATGGCCTCCTCAAAAACTACCTTTTCTATGCTTCAAGATTTATGATTCTCAGTGCATGTTGTTCTAAACCTGTAAGAGTGATACATTATTAAGACTCCCACTTCATACAACTTTTACTTGATCAATCCTCCAAAGAAAGTCTGATAAGGAGTTAACAATGGTGATCTCCTTTTCCTACTTTTTCTTCTTTGGATCATTAACAATTGATACCACTATCCTTTGAAACCCTTTTATTACTTTTAACTTCTAAGCATGACAAAAAAGGACCCACCCCTATTAGCTTCAACACCTAATGTTACTGTGTACTACCCTTGGACTACATGTTCATGACTTTTGATGCATTGTTACTTGTATCCTTTCATTTTCTATAGTCATAAAAAACTTAATTTGTTGGGTTGTAGATGATTTTACTATGATGGCAGGCTTGTAAGAAGTGACTTTATTGTTCTTTGAGTCTTCGCATCAACTTTGTTCTCTCTTCCTTTGATACTATTGTAGGCTCTTCAAAACCTTGATATGTAACCTAACTTTACTTAAAATATCAAATATGAATTTCAAGGGAAACCTTAACTTGCATGCCAACTCTATGCTATTTTTTTTCTTCCTCATACATGTCAATTAATCTTTCATTCTTTTTAGTTGTATCATGCAACTTCAGTTGAAGAACTTTAACTTACTTCATAAGGAAAATTGTCTACTTTGCTTCAACACTCACCACATTACCTATGAATTTATCCTTAAATTTACTACTCTATCCATTAATCTTCATTCATATACAAATATTCTCATTCTATCTTCCTAGCAGGCTTGGTATCTTTTCTCTCTGCACACTATGATCTTAAATTTTCACTCATACATCTCACTATGTTTTGTCAAATATGCTTAATATTTGACAAACTTCATATTATTGTTGCATCATTTCTCAATCATGGACTATTATATGCAATGCAACCCTCAAAGCACATACATTATAGAAAGGAAGCTACTTGATAAAAGAGAAGAAACTTCTCATGTTCCTGTCAGAGAATCAGAAAAACCATCCTTGAATTTTCCTAGTCACCCCCTATTGTTGAGGTTGGAGATTAGTTGTTGGAAGCATCACAAGAACATGATAGGAAGACCACTTCAAAACAAGAAGCTAATTCAATAAATACACTCACAAATAGATGTGCAAACAAGGAATTAAGACACAAGGAAATCAAAATATTTGAACTCATTCCAGAACCTCCTATATTAGATAATCTAGAAGAACATTGCCTAGACATTCACAAGGTCCAAGAAGATATTGCTGAGGCAACTCTAATGAATAAATAAACGTAGCCAACTCCTCTCTAAACTCCAAAGCAGCAGCAAAGGCTCACTACTTTCAAAGCTACGGATATGAGGGAGCTTATGATCACATCTAGAGAAAACTCTCATGACTATCCTCTTGTACTTTGAGCTGTCATTCTATTAACTTTAAAAAATCTGCCTTCTATCTTGCTCTCATCACTTTCGTAGTCTCAAGAGATTGCTCAAAATCCCTATAAATATCATCTACAGTTCTAGCTTTGCTATCTACCATGAAGGGAAAATTTTCCAAATGTATAGGAAAATGTTGAGTGTGTAACTCTTTTGTCTTCCTAGCCAATGCCACCTCTAAATGTCTAAAAATAATTCTAGGTATGGTGTCATGATTAGCATGACTATTTTTGTCCCTTTGATCTCTTGAGACTATCTTTTATTCATGATTTAATCACCATGCATAGTTGACCCCCCTAAACCCTTGTCCTTTGCTTTTGATGAATTTTATATATTCCTTTGTGTATACTGTCCACTATGCTTACTATCATGTCATTGCTTCTTTTGAAATTGTCACATTGGACAACCTATATTTTGGTCCTTCTATCATTATGGATTATTGCAAGAAGACTTTAAAATTCTACCCACACTTGACCATTTCTTAAATGCATCTTATCAAGAAGATTAGTGAAACAAAAGCTCTGAAGCTCAAGTGAAAATCCAATTGCATCTAAAATATCATGGGTTGCTCTCCCAAGATGAGAGAAAAGATCTGGTAACCTTGTTGGATGTAATTTATTTTCCCGTTAGGTTTGGTTCTCATTGAATAAAATATAACACATGCATTTACTACAAATGGTTTACAAAGAGAATTATATTTCTAAATACTATATTCCATTGCAAGAAATAAAGTTGAGATAACCATTGTAGGCATGTAGAAGGAAACTAGGAAAACCTCTAAATGTTTCTATCTTGTGAAATTTTTGAAGAAATCTTTGCAATCAAAGCTTATAAAAATGCTAACAAATCCTCAAACCTACTACTCTTTGCCTTTCACCATTAATCATTGTGTATCATTATTTTATCAATGTTAACCTGCATACAAATCTTCGTAAAAGTTGCAAATATTTCTACATAAAGTCTTCTTCGAATAGGTTTCCTCTATCACTAACCTTTCATGTTCACTTTACCTTATTATGTAACTTATTGTGTATGTTACAACTTCCATATCATTGACAAATAATGTTATTTGTTTTTTTGAAATTTAAACACATTAATTTTGTAATCTATATCTGAAGTCACAAAGATGCTTAGAGATAATGTATTGACTACAAAGGATTGTAGGTGCTCACTCAGACATAATGGTTTCAAAATAATTTTGACAATAACATTTGCATTTAATAGTGTTTTGAGAACCTTAATAGTAAATGGTGGTTTTCAAAAAAGTTGAGAACCTTTATTAACTCTGAAAGGGTTTCAAGAGGAAACACACCTACATTTTATTGACTTCACATACATTATCTTGTACATGGAAGGAAAATGATGAAATTTTGGGGAGATTAGACCTTCTCAACACCTCTTCCACTCATCATAAATGGATTTCCATGTGGAGTCTTCTTCACAATAGTGTTTTGAAAGCTCATGAACTAAACAAACAAAACACCCACATTGCATACATGCAATTAAGTGTTAATCATGATCAAGTTCCATGTTCCCCCTAAAAATGGTGTTTACAACAACCTTTGGCCACCATACTAATCCATTGGAGATGCTGTGGAAAACCCTAAAAAATCTCTAAACTCATAATAGGTCGACCCATTCTCTTTGAACTCAAACTCCTCTTGAAACACAAAAGCCTCCTTATACATGCACATGGTTCTTTTTAGTAAAAGAAGAATTTTGTACAATTTTTGAAATGTTTGAAACCCTTTAGACTTTATTGGAAGATAAAACTTTTGCCAAAGTCAAAGTACATAACTTGTCAATATACAACATGAATAAGAAACACTTGCTATATTTTTTTACCTTGGATGAATCTTCATAAAAAATGGTGAAAAACTCGACATGAGACCTAATATAACCAAGGACACCTTGTTTAAATGCTAATTAAGCCTAGAGGAAAGAAATATACTAAAACTTTTGGTGGCCTAAATGGATGTTTTTCCTGCTAAAACCTATAAGACCAATATCATTGCATATCAATTGAGCATAGGATTCAAGAGAATTGAAACAAAACTAAAACCAAACTTAACAACTAGCTATAACACCTCAAGAACAACTAACCAAACACCTAAAACTAGACACTGACTAATTGTGCCTTAGAACTTGGATAAAAAAACCTCTAAAACATGGTGCAGCGACACTTATCATCTTACAAGAAAACCTAACCTAACCTAGACTAAGAAACAACAAGACTTGCTCAAACAAAACCATTGACCAGTTCCTTGAAATTACTTCCTTTTCTCATCAATTTGCAATCATTCACATGCTTATGAGAAGCCAAGATAAGGTGGATATTGAAAAAATGTGTAACCAATGGGTGCAATATCTATTGAAGAATGAAAGAAAACCCACTTACCTCTTCATATTGACCATGCATACTGCTGTTTTGCAGTGGATAATTAGGTTGAATGCTTTCTTCTTCAATTGCAACTTCATGCTTGGGTGGAAGCATGACTTGTGATGCTTTGTTGGCCTCCATCTTGGCTAGATGTTTGATAGGACATCCTCTTGATAGGATAAACTTTGAGTTATCTTTGATGGTTTCATGCTTATAGATTGCTTCTTCATCATTTTTCTGACTTGTGAAAACCACATCTTGTGATTGTTTTGAAAAAAAACATAGATATATCTATCTTATGTTCCTGTTGTTCATGATTTTATTCTTCTAAAGGTAGTCGTTTGACATCTAAGTTTGAAAAAATTGCCTCCAAATCATCCCAAAATAGATCTTCTTTAACCTCTTCCTTGATTTTTTGTATAAGAGGATTGATTTTGACTTCATAACAACTCTCCATATGTGTGTCAACTACATCTCTATTTTGTAAAACAAGGTTGTCATCATTGTCCTCATCATGGAACAACACATTTTCCTACTCATTCCTATCTTCTATTTGCTCCATAACTTGTGATAATATTTAAGCTTGCATACTTTCTTCATCTTCATCAAGAAAACAAGGAAGTTCATCAAATGAGAATTTCAAATTTTAATTTTCATCACCTCTTTCAAGTTTTGTACCTTGCTACCCCAATTAACCATGCTCTTCAACCTCTTGCATTGTATTTATATCCAATTGATTCATTAACATAGGCATTGGCATATTCTCCTTGTCTTTAATAAACAATGGGAGTTCATTAAACAAATCAGTGAGAGCTTCGTACTTAATACCTCTTGCTTCTCCTTTAACCCACTATCCTAGTTGATCATGCTTATCATTATCTTGGAACAATTCTAATTTTTTGTTTTGTACATCATGTTCATGGGCATGAATAGCAAGAAAATATTTTTGTTCTCCTCCAAACACCCCCTCGTCTTGTTCACTAAACCAACTATCTTCATAAGCAATAGGTCCACCCTTGTAAAGGAAAATGGTGCTAGGACAAGAAATATAATTATGGAGGTCTAATAGGGTTTCTTGAGGAAGTATAAGTTTTAAAGAAGGTTGTTCTTGAGGGATACTAGGCTGATATTTCTTAAGTTCGATGTCTTGCAATGGGTGAAGATCCCTAAAACTTAGAATTTCGAGCTTAAAAGATTGACAAGTGAAGACTTATGAGGCATACCTTGCTTGAAGCTTGGAATATTGAACCTAGAAATCTCTTCTTTTGGAGGTTGAACTAGAGTGCAAGTGGTTGATTGAGTTTCTAAACTTTGTGCTTGGGTAAACAAAAACTTTATTTTCTCTTGTTTGGCAACAATCTCTTTTGCAAGAGACTCTTCATATTGTTTCCTTTATATCTCCATTTCTTGTTGGTCTTGGTAAGTTTGATAAACCAACTCTTCCTACTGCAAGTTATGCTCTTAATCTCCTTCAATTTCACTCATTTGTCTTTAAAAATCCAACATTATATCCTTGATGCTCAGGTTACCAACATTTTGAGGTTTGTTTGAAACAACATGGTATTCTGGAGGGTGAATTTGAGCATATGTAGGCTGTCAAGAAGATTGAGCACGGGCGGGTGGGTGGTAAGCATAATGAACATGCTAATTTCTTTGTTTAGAAAAGGTATTTGGATAAAACCAAGTGCATGCTAATTGTGGTATGGCTAATAGGAGGGTATATGAGTAGCATTTTCATGAAATAGAGGATGGTAGAACATATCTTCATGAAATGAAGACATGAAGCAACATTTAAATAAGCTAGAAATTCATTAGAATATTCTTAAAATTAGAATAATCAAATGATTTTAATGAAAAATTGAACAAATACCAATAGTTAGTCCACTTGAAACAAGTAGAATAACTTAGAGTCGCTAGGTGTGTGAAGATTTTTCCTCCAAAGGTGTAAATTACTAACATACACACCAAATACCAATAATGAAATAATAAGTTTTGAACTGAGATAGTTCGAAAAATCCCAGCGGGTGTGCCAAAAATTTTTGTCACTTAGAAGTGCACCCTTGCTAAGTTGCAAAAAACTCAGCCTACTAGTGAAACATGGGATAATTTCCCTGAGTGTGGGCTTAGATGACGAAGATCAACCTATAGAGAGGGCTAGTTCCCTTTGAGACTTCACCTAATTTTAAATCCTACTGATGCATGTTGAGAAAATGGTGAAAAGGAAACATAAAATATAACCTAAGACTAGTAAGGTGATGCACCAAAATTATTTCAAAGCCTATAATATTGTTTGAACACATAGGATGATCAAAAATTTAAATCTAGAATATACACAACTCAATATTTTGTATGTCTTTGCAAAAGTGTTTCATAACTAGGTTTAGTGTGTTAAAAATAACATTTAGAAGGAGCTATGAATGCTATCACAACTTAAACTCTATCTTTAACTACTTAACACAAGTTTTGACCTGCAAAAAAATACTTTCTACATAAAGGCAAGGAAAATAGGACAAAAATCAAGGGGAAAATATATCACCACAAGATTACATCAAATATCTTAAGATATTTGCACAATAAACAACAATTAGAAGGTAAATTAACTTATCTTTATTGATCAAAAAGTGTTACATACTGTTGTACATGCTTGAAAATGGAGTTACAAAGCTACTCCAGCTTGAAAGAATCTTGAAAACCAGTTACAATACAAAGCTAAGGGAGAAATAATTGACTGAAATTTGTCCTTAAGCTTGCTTATAAACTGCTTAACAACTACTACATAATAGGAACATGTGTTTGCATCAATTTTCTAGGTCAAACCTCCTTGGGTGTCCAAAATAGTTCACTATTTTGTAGCCCCCAAAAGTGCTCCAGAAAGGTGTTTCAATGAAGAAAAATTCATACTTTGACCTTCTTTATCAACCAAGTCCCTTAAACAACTCCTAAATGCCCTCAAAAGGTTCAAACGAAGTAAAAAACCACCCTATATTCCATCCATCTATTTTGCAACTCCTCAAAATGGCCCTAGATATTTGCCAAGTGCTTCATAACTCCTCAACGATTGCTATAAATAAAGCCACATACTTTTAGGCACATGTGAAAAATAGGTTTGAAAGTGAATAAATACCTTAGAGGTATGGGATATCTTCAAGGGCTGGATTTTTCCACTTTTCTTCATTATGAGTGACTTCCCATGAAAGTTTATGAGATGTATTTGTTCATGATTAGTCCATTGTTATACTTGTTCATTGTCATTGTCTTCTAAGGAAAATTTATTATTCATGAGTGAAAAAAACTCATCATATTCTTTGCTGAATTAACTCAAAATATGAGTGAATAAAGGCATGCCTCTATGTATAGTCTCATCACTATGATGACTGATTGTGCATAAGGGTCTTTAGTCATAATGCTGATAATAGAACACCATGCTGTCCTTGTGTCATTGAAATGTTTGCTTGAAAGTTCGTATCAATTGCACCTCTTTGATGTGCAGTTGGATCCCCACCTCTTGAATGTTGTCCCTTGCTATATCTTCCAAACATGCTTCTTTTCTTTGTTCTTTACTCATGCATAGTTTGTTCATGTATAATCCTTTCTTGATGAGCCCACCATTACTGAATTGTTGTAAAGAGTGTGTTTGGAGAACCTTTCATCATAAGATGACTGATTTTAATTTTCCCATAGTGATAAAGACATGGATTCATCCTTCCTAGACTAAAAGTGGATTCATAGTAGTGAATGATTTGCATACAATCATCTTCATCATAGTCATGAAGTTATGATTGTCCATGCATACTCCTTTATTTCTTGCATAGGTTTCACAAGGGTTCAAGCATAGTAGTTTTCACTATTGACTACTCTTAAAATATGTACTTCAATCTTTGACTGTCACTTCCCTTCTAAGCATTCAGTTCTCATTGTCCACTAGACATCCATAATCTTTTTCTCTATTTTATCATGTTCAACTAGTTATTTTTGCAAATTAAATGTTAGAATCTTCTACCTTATCAATTTGAACTATGCCCCTTTTAAAATTCTCATATGACTTATTTTTGGTCCTTATGAATCTATTATTATTTTTGATGTTGTCCACTATGGAAACTACAGTCCACCATGGTCTGTGTGGCAACACTACAACCTCCTTAAAACTACCTTTTCTATGCTTCATGATTCATGATTCTCAGTGCATTTTGTTCTAAATTTATAAGAGTGATACAATCCTAAGACTCCCACTTCATACAACTTGTACTTGATCAATCCTCCAAATAAAGTGTGGTAAGGAGTTAATAATGGTGATCTCCTTTTTCTACTTGTTCTCCTTTGGATCATTAACAATTGATACCACTATCTTTTGAAACCCTTTAATACTTTTAACTTCAGAGGATGACGAAAAAGGACCTACCCCTGTTAACTCCAACACCTAATGATACTGTGTATTGCCCTTGGATTGCATGTTCATGAATTTTGATGCATTGTTACTTGTATCCTTTCATTGTCTATAGTCATAACAAAATTCATTTGTTCGGTTGTAGATTATTTTATTGTGATGGAAAGCTTGTAAGAAGTGATTTTAGTGTTCTTTGAGTCTTTGCATCAACTTTGTTCTCTCATGCTTTGATACTATTATTGGCTCTTCAAAACCTTGATACGTATCCTGAGTTTCCTTAAAAAATTAACATGAATTGCAAGGGCAGCCTTAACTTGCATGCCAACTCTATGATCTTTTGTTTCTTCCTCATACATGTGCTAATTAATATTTAATTTTTTTCAGATGTATCCTGCAACTTCAACTGAATAACTTTAACTTACTTCATAAGGAAAATTGTCTACTCTACTTCAACACTCACCACATTACCTATGCAATTGTCCTTAAATGTATTGTTCCATCCATTAGTCTTCAGTCATATACAAATCTTGCCATTCTATCTTCCTAGCAGGCTTGGTATCCTTTCTCTCTGCACACTATGATCTTAGATTTCCACTCATACATCTCACTGTGTTTTTTAAAGATGCTTAATCTTTCACATACCTCATATTACTGTTACATTATTTCACAATCATGGACTGTCATATGTAATGCAACCCTCAAAGCACAAAAATTACAGAAAGGAAGCTACTTGATAAAGGAGAAGAAACTTCTCATGTTCCTATCACTAGTAGAAAAACAACAATAAATGACTAAGAAAACTACTAAAAATTGGTCATGTCACATGACCATTAGTAGTTTATTGCTAGTCATTTATAACGCGACCAAATTTATGAAATAAACCAATTTTAGTCATTTATTGGTTGTTTTGATTGATCAATTTGGTAGTATATTTAGTCATTAATTTAGTCATTGATTGTTATTAACTGGTCATTTATTTAGTCATGGTAGTCATTTATTTAGTCATGGTAGTCATTTATTTAGTCATGGTAGTCATTTTATTTAGTCATGGTAGACATTTATTTAGTCATTATAGTCATTTATTTAGTCATTTATTTAGTCATGGTAGTCATTTATGAACTAATACTTTCAGATGTGTATGTAAACTCCTATGTTTGGAGAATGCTGCTACAATAACTAGTCTATGAAATTGCAAACCAAGAGAAAATTTTGTTGTGATTGAAAGATATAAAACTTTAAAGCTCTTATGTTATACTGGAAAAATTATATTGAAACAATCATAAAACTTCAACAAATTTGCTCAAAGGATTGAAACAACGTTGGAAAATAATTCACTATATATAAAATATGTTACAAAGAACTCTATAGATAGAGTTTTGAAGAAAAAATCTTTCGTAGTATGCAAATTGTTGATTTAGTATAATTTTAAAATTGAAAAAAACTAAAACTAAAGCTAAAAAGCCATCGGTGTGAATGCATGTCTTCAGTGATGCCACTGTTGCACATGGGGTGGGCTGTAAATGCATTTAGTAAGGCACTGGTTTTGCATTTTCTCCTTGCTCTGTACATGTTCACAATAAAAAAACTCAAAATTTGTTAATATTTTTAAAAGATTTATGAAACTTTGAAATATGAAAAACAAAGTGGGATGGAATTTTTATATAATCAATGAAATTCTCAACCATCTCAATTTCCTTCAAATTGAAGCATTTAAATATAAAGTGAGGTATTGCCTATTTGACACAATAAAAGTGTTGTTGCATTGTTATAATACATCTAATAAGCTTCAAAATTGCCTATACAAAATGAAAGGTGAGTATCAACTAAATCTAGAAGAGCAAATATGGGAATACAAATATATGATTGTCCCAAACTCTAATAAAAATTGCTTATTAATGTTCTATAGTCAAGAATAATCCTTTCATATCAGATAAACATCGGGTTGAATTGTAGCAGCCCCTCAAATAGATGATAAAAGCATATGATAAATTTATCCTTTGCACATATGTGTAGAGAGTGGTGCTAATCTAGTTTAGATGTAAGCCAAATTTGAACCTTCAAGGATAGTGAAAATTAGAAAAATAGACATAAAGAATAGTTTGATAATAAATTTATAAACGATAGTCAAATTTTGTTAATATTTTTTGCTGCTTTCCCCACTGCTATTTGTTTTGGCTCCTCCAAAATCTTCATCGCTGGTATTCACCTTTCACTTCTCCGTTTTGGCGAGCTATAGCCTGAAAATAAGGTTTCAATGAGGGTTTTAGAGTATGTTTATTAAAATGAAATTACAACCAAGATCCGATAATGGGCACATTTAGGTTTTTACATTATGACATCCTTTATCCATTTTTTGCAACCAATAGTGCAACCATTTTTTGTTTCTTTCCTCATCACTATTGGTTTCAGCTCCTCTAAACTCTTCATTGCTAGTATTCACCTTTCACTTCTCCATTTTGGCAAGCTGCGGCCTAAAAATAAGGTTTCGACGAGGGTTTTAGAGTATGTTTATTAAAAGAAAATTATGACCAAGATCCAATAATGAGCACATTTAGGTTTTTACCTATTTCATATTCTGCTATTTTTTGTTGCTTTCTCGTCGCTATTGGTTTTAGCTCTTCCAAACTCTTCCTATATGAACTCTCGATCGATCAAGCCGACACCCCCGCGCCCTACCCGAACAATGTGATCTACCATCACTATTCAACCCACCCCTCTATTTGCATATGGCATGCTCAGATAGAGAGGATACTACTCTTTGAAGAGACCCCATCCATTTCTCCATCAGTCATGTAGCTGGTATTGACCTTTCACTTCTCCAATTTGGTGAGCTGTAGCCTGAAAATGAAAATAAGGTTTCAGTGAGGGTTTTAGAGTATGTTTATTAAAATAAAAAATTTCTCGCCCTAATTTTCCCTCTAAAAAGGATTTTAAAATGAAATTCAAAGTAAATAAATTACAATACATAAATCTCCCGCTTTTTCACAATAAATATTATTAAATATATTATAATATTATAATATTATATTATTATATAATATTAAATATATTATAATATAATATAATATTATAATATTAATAATATAATATAACAAAACCTGGTTCAAACGAGCATACTGGTAGGAAAGTACTAGGAAAAAAACCTCCGATTATAGCTCAATGAAATACAAAAGTTCTTACAAAACCCCTTGACTGACTCAACTAATAAATTCCCCAACTATAGACCCCATTACATTTTCAATAGATAGAACCCCTTTACATTTTCATTATACAGACCCCTATACATTTGGAATATAACCCTTAAACACTGCCAGACATTTGATACATATTCAAAACATCATTAGATGTTAATTATACCCATAACAACTATATTAGCTATGACTGCACATTAAACCCAAAAAACCCTTATTACAACTTAAACCATATAAACTAATTAAAATGAACCTGATTTGTATTCAACTTTGCGAGGGCTGTTTACTAAACTTTCATCGGTCACTTGTTTATGCTTATATTCATTCTCCTACGAAGAGATTGTTATATTAATATCTGGAATATAGCGATAGCAATACCTTGCCTTGACAGCTTGTGGAGTGATTGATAGTTGCAAATCATGTACGCAGGTATGATTCCTCAAAAAGGAAATAGCATGATACTCTCTCTTTATCACATCAATCTCATCCATAGTGAAAGCAGAATGATACTTATTGAGAGCTTGGTAAAGGAATGAGGAAGTATCGTGCATTGTTGATAGTAGCATACCTTGAAATATTTCAGCATACCATTTTTTATGATGGATTAAATGCCTTAGAAACAATCCTCCCACTAGTCCATCTCCTTTCGTGAAGTCATATTGCTGGACACTGTGGAGTAATGCATCATTCTCCAAATAGAACTGAACTACAAACTTGCTGGCCATCATTCTTAAAACATTAAATTTTTGTACCAAGTCTAGTGTGTTTGATAAGAAGATGGACAATAAATTGGCTGGAAATATAAGCCTTTGTAATTCTATGTGCAATATGTCCTCACCGATGATGATTTTGATGCAATTCAAGACAAACTTACAATTCACTTTGAATACATTTCGTAATTCCTCCTTGTCGATGCATGATGAGAAGGGTTCTTCCCACGACTTCACATTGATTGGTACCCTATAATTTCTGACTTGGAATTCCTTAAGCTCCATAATGACCTGCAATTTACCAAAAGCAACACTCCGTTTTGCACATACGCTTGATTCTTGGTATGGGTAATTTGATTAAAGCCAAGCTCTGTATATAAAGGCAAACTTTACTTCTTTTTTCGAAGCAAATTCTTGAAAACAACATCCTTCAAAATCAACACATTTGAAGTGCCTTGAAAACGTAATCGACAGCTATCCTTCCTGATTATGCATGGTTTACAAACTGGCTTTGTACTAATTTTTGCATCCGCACAAGTTGGCATTTTGAATCTACAATCATTAAAAAGATACGCTTGTAAAAGGATCGTGACTTAGTAAGCCAAATTTGGCTTAACTCAAATAAATTGCGATGCTAAAATTGTTACAAATTTAGCATTGTCCTTTAAAAGAGATCTCCGAATAGAAACCGAGCATGTTGTCCTTTTAAATCTTGATGAATTTTCCTTATTCAGTGTGCCATTTCAAAGTTCTCCATCTTGTTTTTGTGTGAAGTGTACTTCATTGCCACGTAGAGTCTGTATATAACTCATGTGCATGAAGCTACTAATTGATAACTTTAATAACCTTGCACCCATCATAATAGCATTTTATCATCACATGGGTTTTAATTTAAAATCTTTCCTTGACAAGATAACATAGGAATGCTTAAAATACTTGTCAACTTGGAATATCCTTGTGTAAAAATAAATTCAAATTTTTAGTTATGCACTCTTGGCATCTTGATTTATGAGTTCGATCAAATGTGGGAAGGCGCTTAGCTCACTTAAATCATTAATAGCTCTAACCTCTGTGTTCTCACTTCGTAATCCTGTAAGAAAACTGGCTACCCTATTTCCTTCTCTGTAAGTATGAGAAATTATTGAAGCTTAAAACTTATCTAGTAATGCCCATGCTTTATACAAAATATAGCTTAAATTCCAATTATGGATCTTTCTTTTTCTACATGCATTGATAATTATCAATGAGTCCCCTTCTATATGGAGATTTGAAAATCCCTTTTGGATTAGTAGTTCCAAACCTAATAACAATGCTTGGGCTTCTGCGCTATTATTTTTACCTTGTTCTAAATGCAGAGAAGAGGCTGCCAAGACTATCCTTGATGAATTTATGATGCAAACTCCTGCTCTTGAATTGCCTGAATTGCTTTTCGATGCCCCATCAAAGTTTAATTTTACATATTCCTTTAGAGGTGTGGACCATTTAACTGATGCTCTGTCAACTTTTGGAGTATGTAATATAAATTATATATATTATATAATATCATATTATATCATATTGTATTGTAATATAATATATTATTATTATATTATGTTATAATACAACCCACTCCCTCAATTCAAAATGTTTTTTTAATTATCCACTTTAATATCATATTGTCTAATTTTATTTGTGTCTAATTATTTAGTCATTTTTATTTGTGTGAATAATTATTTAGTTGTGTTTTTCACCCGAGGATCAAATTAGTCACTTATGATGATCAAATTAGTCATTTATTTAGTCATTTATAGTTGTGTTACAAAAAATGAGTAGAATTTAGTCATCTTTAGTTGTTGTGACTAAAAGTTTTAGTCACATAGTCATTTATTTGCCAAATTCTACTAGTGTGTCAGATAATTAGAAAAATTATTCTTGAATTTTCCTAGTCACCCCCTATTGTTGAGGTTGGAGATGAGTTGTTGGAAGCATCTCAAGAACATGACAAGAAGACAACTTTAGAACAAGAAGCTACTTCAAGCAATACACTCACAAATAGATGTGTAGACAAGGAATTAGGATGCAAGGAAATCAACATATATGAACTCATTCTAGAACCTCCTATATTAGATAATCTAGAATAACATTTCCTAAACATTCATAGGGTCTAGGAAGAAATTATTGAGGCAAGTACAATGAAGAAATAACCTGAACCAACTCCTCTCCAAAATCCAAAGCAACAACAAAGGCTCACTACTTTCAAAGCTAAGGATATGAGGGAGCCTATGATCACATTTAGAGAAAAATCTCATGGTTGTCCTCTTGTACTTTGAGTTGTCATTATCTTAACTTTAAAAACTTTTCCCTCTATCTTTCTCTCACAAGTTTCATAGTATAATGTCCTCAAAAACTCTATAAGTTTCATCTATAGTTCTAGATCTGCTATCTTCCATGAAGGGAAAATTTTCCAAATGCATAGGAAAATGTTGAGTGTCTTTATCTACTCTTTTGTCTTCATAACCAATGCCACCTTTAAATGTTTAAAAAAAATTCCAGGTATGGTGTCATGATTAGCATGACTGTCTTTGTCCCTTTTATCTCTTGAGACTATCTTTTATTCATGATTGTTTTCTCATTTAATCACCATGCATAGTTGACCCCCTAAAACCCCCGTCCTTTTCTCTTTATGACTTTTGTATATTCCTTTGTGTATACTATCCACTATGCTTACTATCATGTCATTGCTTCTTTTGGAACTATCACATTAGACAACCTATATTTTAGTCCTTCTATCATTATGGATTTTTGCAATAATAATTTACACTTCTGCCCACCATTTATTAAAAGCATCTTATCAAGAAGATCAGTGAAACAAAATATCTGAAGCTTAAGTGCAAATCCAATTACATCTAAAATATCATAGGTTGCTCTCCTAGGAAGAGAGAAAATATCTGGTAACCTAGCTAGAAGTAATTTCTTTTCCCATCAGAATTGGTTCTCCTTGAAGAAAATGTAGCACATGCATTTACTATAGATGGTTTACCAAGAGAGTTTTGTTTACAAATACTACATTCTATTGCAAGAAAAATAGGAGATAACCATTGTAGTCTTGTAGAAGGAAACTAGGAAGCCCTTTAAATGTTTCTATCTTGCCAAAGTTATTAAGAAATCTTTGCAATTAAATCTCATAGTAATGCTAACAAAACCTCAAACCTATTACTCCTTTCCTTCCATCATTAATCACTATGTACCATAAATTTATCATTGTTAACCTACATGAAAATCTTCATAAAAGTTGCAAATATTTCCACATAAAGTCTTCTTCCAATAGGTATCCTCTATCACTAACCTTTCATGTTCATTGTATCTTATAATGTAACTTACTGTGTATGTTACAACTCCCATATCATTGATAGATAATGGTATTTGTGTTTTGTTGAAATCCAAACACATTAATTTTGATATGTATCTGAAGTCACAAAGATGCTTAGAGATAATGAATTGACTACAAAGGATTGTAGGTGCTCACTCAGACACAATGGTTTCAAAATAAGTTTAACAATAACATTTACATTTAATAGGGTTTTGAGAAGCTTAATAGTAAATGGTGGTTTTCAATAAAGTTTGGAACCTTTATTAACTATGAAAGGGTTTCAAGAGGCAACACACCTAGATTTTATTGACTTCATGTACATTACCTTGTATGCAAGGAAAATGATGAAATTTTGGGGAGATTTAACCTTCTTAGCACCTCTTCCACTCATCATAAATGGATCTCCACGTGGAGTCTTCTTCACAATAGTTCTTTGAAAGCTCACAAGGCTGAACAAATAGAACACCCACGTTGCATACATACTGTTGAGTGGTAAGCAAGCTAAAGTTCCACGTTTCCCCTAACAAATGGCATTTGAAATTACCTTTGGTCGCCATACTAATTTGCTAGAGTTATTTTGGAAAACTAAAAATAATCTAAACTCATAACAGGTTGACCCATTCTCTTTGAACTTAAACTCCTCTTGAAACATAAAACCCTCCTTATACATGCATGTGGTGCTTTTTAGAAAAAGAAGGATTTTTGTATACTTTTTGAAATATTTGAGACGCTTTAGACTTTATTGGAAGATAATTTTTTTACAAAAGTCAAAAGACATAACTTTTCAATCTAAAACATGAATAAGAAACACTTGCTATGTTTTTTTACCTTGGATGGATCTTCATAAAAAATAGAGAAAAACTTGACATTAGACCTAATATAACCAAGGGCACCTTGTTTAAATGCTATTTAGGCCTAGAGGGCAAAAATAGACTAACAGGAAAAAATAAGAGAAAGATAGTATACATGGTGTCTTTCCATTCATGAAAGGAAGATGAGGGAAGATGAATCATGTGTGATGTCTTTGAAGAATGCTCAAGTGTCTCCATGTCGATTCCAAAAGGTTTCACTGTCCAAATAGGCATTCTAGGCCACACTGCAAAAGAAGACAATCCAAAATCTCCTAGAAACGATTGTAGAACATAATTGAAAGACAAAGATACCTCCTCTAAAGATAAAGAAGCCTCCAAATATTATCCAAAATAATCCACACTTGCATCAAACTGCAAAGGATGATCATGTAGAAAATGAACAAGAGGTTCAAAGTGTTCTGTCACAACAAATGAAGAAGGAGCATATTCATTAAAGAGAAAATGAATGAGATCAATGATGTCTCCCAAATCTGACACTAGTATAGAAACAACAATAAACTACTGAAAAAACTACTAAAAACTACTTATAAATGACTGAACTTGGTCACTTGACCATTAGTAGTTTATTTCCTATCATATATAATGCAACCATATTGATGACTAAACCATTTTTAGTCATTTATTGGTTATTTTGATTGATCGGTTTGGTAGTATATTTGGTTGTTAATTTGGTAGCATATTTAGTAGTATATTTAATCATTGATTGTTGTTAACTAGTCATTTATTTAGTCATGGTAGTCATTTATTCAGTGATTTTTGTCAATTAGTAGTATATTTAGTCATTGTTATTCACTGATTTCAATGGTCATATATTTAGCCATTTATTCACTGATTTTATTGGCCATATATTTAGTCATTTATTCAGTGATTTCTGTCAATTAGTAGTATATTTAGTCGATTTAATTATTAATTGATGTCAATTAGTAGTATATTTAGTCATTTTAATTGACTGATATTTGAGGATTTAAACATAAAACACAAAAATACACATCAATCATCAATTGCACACAATAAGACAACCATTGAGAAGGAAAAATCAGTGAACTTTATTAATAAAAGAATGGTGTTCTAGTTACAACTTGGAAATAGAGTATTACAATTTTTATTTTCAATCAAAAGACTGAAAATTTGAGTTACAATATTGCACAAAAAAGATTGTAAGAAATAAACTTCTCCAAAATTTTTTTGCAATGATGGAAACACATGCTTGGAGCCCTTCAATGCGAGCACATGCCCCTTTCATCTCTTAAAACTTCTACAATGTGGGAAATCTTCTCGGAGCAAGTTGTAACATGTAGAATCTAAGAAGGAGAGTGTTGATCATGTCCCATATATGAAGATATCTCCTTCAATGCATTCAACAATAACCCAACTAGAATCATTCCTCCTTTATATGCAACGTGCCATTTGATATGAGCAATAGGGTCTACTTTTTCTACCATGAATGAAGCTATGACTCAATACAACCAACAAAATTACTATTAGTCTTAATTCAGAAAGAATAAAAGTGCATTGTATATTGTAAGTTTTAAAAAGTAAGTCCAAACAGAACAGAAAGATAAATCAATTAAAAAACTATAGCCTTGTCAACAAATTCCTTAAACAGAGTGTTCAAAATAGGCCTGAAATATGCATATTGAACCCTTGATTTTAGAACCTTGTTCAAATTTTAAGAAAGGTGATATGCTCAGATTATAGAATGAAGTTGACATTATAGAATGAAGGCTATCAACACTAACCATACTGGAACAACATTATCAACAATAAATTCTTGGAAACCAAGCCCAAGAATGCCATCAGACTTAATTAGATGACAAAAATGTCAATGCTGGTTCATGTGTTGTCTAAGTAAAGACTTGCACCATGGAAGAATCCTTTTATACATAAATTCCAAATTAATTTGATGAGAAAAGATCTTTGATATCCAACTGAGAAGCCTTAACATCCAAAAATTACTAACCTAATGTTTCACAACAAGTTTCCCAATTGTGACATCATCTTTACTTTAGAAATCAGATATTGATCCACTGCCATATTGAATTTCACAGGATTCTCCTTCACAAACAAAAAAAATATATACTATTTTTTTAGAAACTTCCTTAATATCCCCATGTAAGTAGACTAAACTAAGCGATGCTGAGGGTTTGAAGTAAGGCATCATCTTCTTGGTATGTGCTTGAATTTGATGACTTGTATCTTGAATTAAAATATCAAGCTAGTAGCACTATAAAATCATTGTTACAAAAATAAGCACAAAATCCCCTTTAATTAAAATATTCCTTCTAGATATTTTCTTTAATTTCTAAGAGAGCTAATTTCACTATCCAAACAACCATCAATCTATTTACTATATATAATTTCTCAGAATTCAGAATTTGAATGTAATGAAACTAACCATAATTACCAACGATTTGACACCAAAATGTAGTACAAAATGAATTGTTTGAAAGAATGCCTCAAAGAGATGCCATCTCATGGAATGGAATGATATGATTGCAGAATGTGCACAAAATGGATTTTGAAAGGAAGCTCTCAAAATATTTGAATTAATGAAGCACTCTAAAACATCGACATTGTAAGCTTTGCTTGTGTTCTAGATGTATGCAGTCATGTAGGTTTAGTGGATGAGGCCTGCACATACTTCACACGCTAGTAACCCTTATTGCATTACATATGTAGTTGACCATTAGGTGTGCATGGTTGACCGTTGTACCTGTGCTAACTATCTTGAGGACACCCTAAACATTATTACTGAAATGTCAGTTAAACCTTTGGTTCCTGTGGATCATATATGAATATAAGCTGAGTATTCTAGAAACACTACTTTTTTAGTTGGATCCTAAAAATGCTACAACTTATGTTCTCTAAAACATTTGTGCAAAAGTGGACAGGTGTGGTGAGGTTCAAATAGTAAGGATATTGATGAAAGATAAAGGAATTAAAAATACACCTGCATGTAGTTGGATTGAAGGGCATAAAGTGGTACATGATTTTTTGTGTAGGAGAAAAATCACATCCATAAATATGGGAGATCTATGAAAAATTGGAGAAATTGGCTTGGAAAATGAAGGCAACAAGGTATTTCTAGATTCAAGACTTTTACTCAATGCTGTGGAATAGAAGAAAACATAATCATTTATCTGCCACCATAGTGAAAAGTTAGCAATTGCATTTGGTTTGTTAAACATGGCCCTTGGTTAAACTATTAGAGTTGTTGAGAACCTTTGAGTATGTTTTGATTTTCACACTACATCTAAATTCATCTCCGAGATTGTTGGAAGAGAAATTGTTTTGAGAGATGCAAACCATTTCCATCATTCTAAATAGGGACAATGTTATTGTGGAGAATATTGGTGATGCTAAATGAAATAATTTGAAAATAGGCTTACACTATAATAATGTGCACTACATCAAATATGCAATATTAATGAAGGGACATCCATCAAAGCATAACAACATGGATTTTTTTGTCATATGTTGTAGTTACAAGTGCCTTGCTAGACATACATGAAAATGTGGAAGCAATATACACAAGGAAAGCAAACTGTTTCAAAAAAATGCCTCAAAGAAATGTGATATTTTGTTTTATAGTTTAACCGCGATACCACATCATTTTGACATGATCCTTGTGGTGATGTGTGGTGTTATGGCTACACTGCACCATTATTGATCGACCTTCGTAGTAATATGGGATGTTATCGCTACACCACACCGTTATTGCTCGACCTTTGTGGTAATGTGGGATGCTACCATTACATTGCACCGTGTCTTCTTGGCTCTTGCGGGGATGCAAGAGAAGTATTTGATTTACCACCATACCACACATTTATTACTCGACCTTCGCGGTAATGCGGGATATTACTACTACACCACACCGTGTCTTCTTGGCTCTTGCGATATGGTAGTATTATGAAACTTATCACAAAAGTCTTATGAAACTTGTCACGACCATCTACTACCTTGACAAATCAGTCTTATGGAACTTGTCAATATTTATGGGCACATTTTAAATTACATTTAGATCTATAAGGAAACTATCCTATAGGGATGATAGTCCCAAGAAACATGGCAATGGTTACACCAATAAATAGTTAACTAGAAACCATGAATTTTCAATGCATAATGGAGAATATATAGAGAGTTAATTCAGTGAGCAAATATCCTTGGAGAATTATCATCAAAAGTATGACAATCTAAGAGTTCATAGTAGAAAATCATATACCGTCAAAGATCTAACAGTCATAATAGAACTAGTGATAGCTTTTAGATTCATAAGAATAAATTCATAAGAGAATATATGCAAGAGCATAAAAAGACATTGAGATGGAAGGGCAGTTGGTAGATTTGAAGAATTAGACTTGTAGTGAGAAGGTAGGGAGAACAAAGTAATTTATAGTCAAGAGCATCATGGCAGTTTCTCAGGTGACTATATTTGGGCAAGGAGAGAACTTAGTGACAACATTACCATCAAAACAATAAGGATACTCAAAACCCTACCAAACCCTAGGGCCCTTTTCATCACCTTGTAGAGATCTCAAACATGCATGAAAATATTTCACAGAGACTAAAATCATCTCTATTTTTGATGATCACGAAAAGTAACAAAAATTTAAAATTACAAGTGATGAAAAGAAGTAAATGGAAAGTATATTATGCTGATTTTTTATTTATAAAAAAACTTAACCATTAACTATCCAATACAATCTAACAAAATAAAAATATACAATGAAATATTATGATTAACAAAATGATAATTTTAACGGTTATCTTAAGGTAGACAAAAAAAATTGTGCAAGTGAAAAATAAAACCCTTAGATTATTTTGAAAAAATAACATTTTCATTTACATCATTTTCAAGAAACAGTTTTTTAGATCCGTCCAACTGTACAAAAATCAAATCAAATATGCAACGATCTCAAAGATTTGAAGGTTAAAAAATCTGGCATTTTTAGATCTATTCTTGGGTGTATCTTGCAAACTTCATCATAGAAGGATGGGTCATCACCTCATTTAGACCTAGATGTGGAACTACCATTGCTGTTTCCATAGAATCCAAAATAGGCCTAACAAATGCTAGAAGAAATAACCCTGTAAACACGCAAAAGGAAAAGCTAAATTAGTAGTAATTTACTAATTTTCATTCAACTTCTTTGTAATCATTTTAAGTGCCTGATTCTATTGTACTTTAAAGATTTATAATATGAAGTTTATCTATTCAAATAGCTTAAATAATTTTAAGTTATAAAACTGATAAATAGGCTTTAGCAATTCAAAAAATAATCCACTTCTAAAATTTTAAATATCTTTACTATATCTATTTATTGTTGTTAGAGAGTTGAAAAATGTGAATTATCCTCTGCCCTATAGGACTGAGAAAGGAAGAACACTGTCAAATAGTGATTGAATCACAACAAACAATCCAAAAACAATGAAAGTTACTGTCAAATGGTGACAAAGATCTGTCCTCTAAGTCATTTGCACATGGTGATTGAGAACACAATGAGTAAGAAGTAAAAGAGCACCAGATCATAGCATTGCAAAATGGTCATGAGTTATGTAATGAACTTTACCGTTATTTTGATCACAAAGGAGATCGAGATAATAACCAACATACTGATGTGCACAAAGAATGTTCATGGAGTGTAAACTTCCTTACAAATCAATTACCACAGCAAAGTTTGAGGTGAATTGCACCTGCTATTTTATACTGATATGGATATGTTCTAACTTGTAGTTAATTTTTGTAGCATAACAGATAGGCTAAATAGTTGTTCATATATCATTGTTTCAAATTCTAAAATGCTATACTTTATTCTAGGAGCAAATCAGAGGGGGAGTCTATACATAAGACACCATTGTTTAAAATACAAAATTGCTATCTCTTTCACAATTGTTTGCTTCATTTATTTGATCTAAGACAACCTGCTGTACAAAAGATGCTCTCAAAATCACAATAAAATACTTTATTCCAGGATGACTGTTCAAAATCTTTCCCATCATAACAATGAACAAAAGCATCAGTCATTAACCTGAACTTTGCAAGAGTTTCATCAAATTCTACTTTTCCACTCTCTTTTCCATTCTAAATTTTATTCCCAATTTCATCCATGAAGAACTTCCTCAACCTATAGATCCTACTGTTAGCCATAGCTTTACCAGGTGTTGAGGATAGCTTCGAGTTTTTACCCAAGCAACAATTGACAAAATTTCTTCATGGATGAAATTGGGAATAAAATTCAGAATGGAAAAGAGAGTGGAAAAGTAGAATTTGATGAAACTCTTGCAAAGTTCAGGTTAATGACTGATGCTTTTGTTCATTGTTATGATGGGAAATATTTTGAACAGTCATCCTAGAATAAAGGATTTTACTATGATTTTGAGAGCATCTTTTATACAACAGGTTGTCTTAGATCAAATAAATGAAGCAAACAATTGTGAAAGATCCAACAATTTTTAATTTGAAACAATGGTGTCTTATGTATAGACTCCCCCTCTAATTTGCTCCTATAATAAGGTATAGCAATTTAGAATTTGAAACAACGACGTATGAAAAACTATTTAGCCTATCTATTATGCTGCAACAATTAACTATAGGCTAGAACATATCCATATTAGCATAAAATACCAAGTGCGATTCACCTCAAACTCTACTGTACTTGAGTATGATAGTACTTGAGCTTTTGGTGTTTCTATATAAAACCTATAGTGGAAAAGTGTAGTATCCATCTGAAGGAACCAACTTCAGAGATCTTCCTTGAAATGAGGGTTGAATACATTAGAAGAAAATCAATACCATAATTCTAAAGTATCAATTTGTATCAAGCCAAATGTCAGAAAGTTGGACCAATCATATTTATGATTTTATCTTTAGAATGTAGGAACTTTCTCTGTCAGAGCTTCACGACCTACAATTGGATCTCAAATTGGACCAATAAAATTTATGATTTTATCTTTAGAATGTAGGAACTTCCTTTGTACATTCTAAATATAAAATCATAAATCTGTTGGACCAATAAAATTTATGATTCTATTAGATATTAAAGGTCTAAGGTTGGATGTCAAATTGGACCAACAAATTTATGATTTTATCTTTAGAATAAAGGAATTTCCTCTGTCGAATATTCAGAAATTCCTACACTCAGGTTCTGCTTCCCAGCTAAAACACTCGGATTTGTTTCACATCGGCTCAAGGTACTCTCCAACCCGGTTATGTCATCGATAGCAATCCAATTTTTCTTGAACCATCCATACCAGAATGTTGCATCATAATCTATTCTTCCTGCACATAAAAATGCCACATATTAACCACTTCTAAATAAAACTCAAAATCATCATAAAACCATAATTAATAAATCATTTCAGCTTTAGAAAGAATCCAATGTCATTTACTATCAAAACAAAAGTTGTATAAATCACAAAAAGTCCATGAAGCCATCCATCCAAAGAGAAAATAAGCAATGTAAGGATTTGAGCAATATAAGTCCAAAGGGTTATGCTATAACGATAATGGAATCACCATAAGAGTACAACCAAGAAATAAATTATTGTGACTGTAATTATGTGATCCATAACTCTATTAGTCATGTGGCACAGTTATGCTATAAAAAATATAGGATGCATTCATATGTGACCCAAGTTTAATGTGGCTACGTTGTGATAGAAATGGAGGCACTCATATGAGCACAATTCATGTACAAATTACTATCATCATAATTAGGTGTCAATCATCATTAGGTGCATTCAAGTTGACTCAAGTTTAACAGGTTACGATGTAATGATAGCATGATCCAAGAGCGATTACCTCTTGCTGCAATAAAGAGCCTATAAATCTAGTTGATATGTAGAGTGGTTGTGTTATATCAATCATGTAGTGCATTCAAACACAACCCATGTTTAATGGGATATTGTAGAGAGTGATCAAGATTTTCTAAACCTTATGAATATTACTTAAAAGTGTATAGCTTAAACTACAAACCAAGTTTGTTACATACTTGAATGCAATCTTGGGTTACCACAAACTATAATAATGTGATCTACTAATAACCATTATGGAAAGTATTAAAGCAAGACCAATGCTATATAGGATAAATTTGCCTGATCAGGTTTACATACCTTAATGATCAAACACAAGCTTCCCACACACTCTAGGATACAATCCAAGATCATACCACAACCCTGCCAAGACAGCTAATTTTCTGACCCAAGATTTAAGGTTGTTTTTTAATACCAATAGAAGCATTGGTAAGAGCATGAATAGGGTACAAACCCTAGGCCTCTATAGAAACATAAACCATAACTCTAGTGGATAAGTGAAGTTGCAATACCAGAAAGATTGAGACATTGTAGCCAATAACAAAATCTTGCAATCTAAAGATTCTAGCCAATAACAAGCACACTATGTAGCTCAGTGACATTTGTAAATGCAATCTATGATAAGAAGAATGACAGTCACTTGAGGTGTGATAGTCAAAAAGAGGCTAAGCAGTGACAAGATAATAAAGCTCAAACCTTGCATAGTAAAGTGGAGATTTTAATAGTGAGTTTCCTTACCCCCTTGCTGACCTTAAGGGTTTTTCAAATGCTATTGGTAGTGTTAGACAAGGAAAATGCAATCAAGGAATGATTGTCCAAATGAAGTAATAGTGGCAATCATAGGTTCAATGTTTCTTCTTAGCCATTGTATAATGGAGGTAGTGGATTGCATGTTTGAGTAGTGTTTTGAGACTCATCAAAGATGGGAGAATAGTGAATAATACCTTGTGGACTGTGAAGTAGTGACAATAAGGTTGAAGGATCTTAAGACCCACAATACCATGAAACAATGAGTCTCTTGTAGTAAGTAGGTAGTCTATAGGGCATATTTTGATTTTATAGAAGGATGATCATGAAAGGAATCTTCAGGTGACAGTGAGTGTGTTGTTTGAGATTGTGGTTGACAGTACAATATCCAGTCTTAAAGGTATTTAGCATAGCAGTAAATGTGTAAGAAAATCAAATCGTACACAAAAAACAACTTACAATGTTATCTTGCATAATGCCTTGAGTTTGAAGACAAAAATATCATTGTATCTTGATGAAATTAGTGACCTTAATGGTCAATCACTGGAAACAATGATTTCAAAACATGCTATTGTGCTTATGGAGGAAACATTTTAAGCAAGGAAATGAGTGGTGGTTTGGAACAATGGCAGGTATGAAGTACTTGCTTTATATGCATACTATGCAGTCTAGCTTAAGAAAACAATCTTAGAAGAGATTGAAGGTGGATTATGGAACTCAAGGGTTACCATGATAAGGATTAAAGCAAAGAATGAGATCTATTTAAAAGCCACTGTCACAAAGATATTAAAGATGTCACATGCAAAACCCTAGCAATTGGAGTAATGAATACAGTGCCAAAGAGGATAGTGTGCTGAGGTAGATTTAGAAGATCTCCACATTATCTAATCATAGGAAAATACATCATTTATTTATTTTTTAAAATTAAAATAAATCATTCTAAACCCCATATAAGATACATTGATACTTCAAAAATATCTGATTAATTTTTTTAAATTAAAAGAAATCATTCTAAACCCTATACATGATACATTGATACTTCAAAAGCATACGATTTATTTTTTAAATTAAAATAAATAATTCTAAACCCTATATATGATACATTGATACTTCAAAAGCATCTAAAGGAATTTAATATTATGAAAATATATGTCAATTAAATACCTGGATTACAAATAGTAACACAAACAATGTAACCCTTGTTGAGCAGAGCAACAATGAATCCTATGCCTCTTGTCACACACATCTCCTTACCATTCTCTGTCATTCTTTACTGAAATACTTCTCCATTTTGTTGGGCTACGCTTGAAATATAAGGTTTCGATGAAGGATTTAGAGTATGTTTATTAAAATGGAAACTCCATTTTGGTGGGCTATGCCTAAAAATAAGATTTCGATGAAAGTTTTAGAGTATGTTTATTAAAGTTTTAGAGTATTTTGGCGGGCTATATTCTTGATTCCTTAAATGATTTATTCAAATGGATTGTGACTAAATAAATGACTAACTATTTAGTCATTTTTATTTGTGTGACTACATAATTTTTAGTCAATGACTAAATTAGTCATTTATTTACTCATTTATAGCCGAGTCACAAAAAAATAGTAGAATTTAGTCATTTTTAGTTGTTGTGACTAAAAGTTCTAGTCACCTAGTCATTTATTTGCCAAATTCTACTAGTGTGAAATGTGAGACTCACAAAAATAACTAACAATGTTGATCAAGTACTCATCCCAGGTAGCCATCTCTAGAAGATAATGTATGTTTTTCTACACTAAATCACAAGGGGCCGAAACTATGGAATCACAAGAATCCTTAGGTATAATAGTAGATGAAGGAGATGAAACATCAACACATGTCACTTGATCCTCAAAAAGAATATCAAGATTCAAATGACCATAATGAATCTCCTCAAAAGTGTCCACACAAGATGCCTCAATGTGAACATCTATCGAATCAATAGGAGAAAAATATGAGAAGGTGTAGACCCAAGAATGATGATCAACCTCCCCAAATACAACTATATATTTTCTATTCAAATCTTAGATTATGACAAAATCTAGTGGGAACTCAACACTCCTGCTTGCTCCACCATGTGTGATATGATAGATAGAAAGGAGATTGGTTTACAATGAAAGCACACAAAGAACATCATTAAATGTTCCACCATCCATGTCAGTGGATCCCTTCCCATAAACATGCATATATGTGTTGTTATCCATAATGATGTGTGGTGATGAACAAGTCTCAAATTAAGTGAACATACTCTCTAATGAAGCCATGTGATGTGAGGTTCTTGAATCAAGTATCCACCTTTCTAACTTAAAATCTATAATTAAAATAAGTGCTTTCCATTTATTTCAATCATTATTTTATGAAGAATAAGATGAACCCTTTGATGATGAAGGAAAATTGATTTGATTCTTCTTAAGTAGATGCTTTAGCTCATCAATTTTTTTGAATAACATTGATGTTCATCATGCCCTATTTTCTTGTAATATGAACATGTAGGCTTATCTTTATTAGATGATTCCCCTTTAGAGGGAGATGATTTAGATTCTTTATGTGGTTTGTTCTTTTTCTTCTTATCAAGATTCCTTGATTCTTTCTATACCTGAGACTCACTAGCCAATATTTTTTGTGACTTAGAAGACTTGATTAGACCCAATTTCATCTTCATTTCCTCTTGAATTAGGAGATTTATAAATTCATCAAAATTAGGATCAACATATGATGCTACCATAGAAAGTCGATGGGTATGAAAGACAAAAAACATTGAATACTCAGGATCAAGCTTGGAGAACACATTCAAAACCAATTGTAAATCCTCTTTATCAATATTGCAATCTTTCAACTATGTTCTTAGTTGTTTGATCTTAGAGATGTATTCTTGGATGTGGTAAAAACATTTAGGATCAAGATTCATAAAATCATTATCAACTTTATATCCCCTAATCTTATTAGTTTTACCATACAATTTATCAAAAGGCTTCCAAGCCTCTTTAGGTTTTTTGCATGATTCAATATGAAATTGTAAATCAAATGAGACTAATGAACATATGCATCCAAGTGTTTTCTCATGATCAAGCTCCCATTTCACCAATTATTTAGAATCAATATATTGAGGAATGGTTTCATTTAGATAGCTAAGATAACCCTTTCCCATGAGATAATTCCATATTGATTTCCTCCATGAAGCATAATTATATGGAGTTAGGAGTTCAATTTGAGATTTCCCCATTTGCAAGAACAAAAAATAAGAAAAAGAAAGCAATAAACCACTATAATATTACCTCCCCAAATTTCTCAATCAAGAAATCCCCCAACAATATATGATTGCACGAAGACATGGCACTTTATACTAGTGCTATTATAGGTGCCACTTGCCAAACACAGTGAAGTGGACTTGATTTTAGTGCTTACAAATGTAAAAATTGGCTACAAGTTCAAAGTGATTTTTTTACATAGAATGGAATCAGTTTGATCACACCACTAGAAATTACACAAAGTATTATGCACTTAAAAAAAAAAAAACCAAAAATATTACCATAGGAGCAAAAATAGAGCCCCAAAAGTTCCCAAAACAAGAATGACTCAACAACACATGTGAGAATATGCAATTTTTGGAAAAACTAGGCACCAAATAAAAAACCAATTGTTCCACTACATAGAGAAATATTTTTGCCCCAAATAAAAAATGCTAGAAAAAAGGAGCTTAGATGATTGAGTTATGGCCATTTGAAGTCGAACTATAAATTCAAAATTGGTGATGAAGAGGGGGGCAGATTGGAGTGACCTGTTGACGGTCATTTGGCTGAAAAATTTACCACAGTCATAGATGATGGTCATTTGACTATAAAATTTAAGAGAATACTTATGACATTAATTTGGCCATCAAATTTAACATAGTATTTGGTAATGATTGTTTGGATGTCAAATTTAAGATAGTTGATCAAATTTTTTAAAAACTAACAAATTTATTTTGATGCAAAAATGAAGTACTTTATATGAAAATAGGGGTTTTTGGGCCTTGTGAGTGCAATGGAAAATTCAAACTTGACCCAAAATTCTTTGAAATGATGGATACTTTCTAGATCTACCAATGAACCTCCCTTTTCAAATCCTCATAGATTTTACCTCAGATATCTGATTTGGATGAAACAAGAGGAAAAAATAAATTTATTAGATCCTCTGAGTTTAATGTAGAGCTAAAATCTACATCAAAAATCTCCAAAATAAACTTGCAATACACAGTCACAAAGAGGAAACCCTAAAATATAGTATTTCTTTTCAAGTTTTTCTAATTTTCCCGATTATCATTTGATGCAAGAGGAAAGCATACTCAACTTTTCAAGATCCACCAATATTTGCAACCTAGATATCTCAATAAAGACTAATAAGAAGCAATCCCACAAGCTCTAATACCGTGTAAGAGCTGATATAGAATACTCTACACCATGCAAGATTTGGTTGAATATTATATCCACCCAAGATCTAGGCACTTCATGAAAGCATAAGAGAGATCAATTATGAAAGAATAATGCTATTTTATCAAAGGATGCAAATGATAGATTATGATGATATGATTTATCAATAGATTGTTATGAATTGATTTACACATGAGACCACCTAGATATATAGCCAAGGTGAGACATAAGATTATAGAAGATCATGACAAGTGCCTTAATCTTATCATGAGACAACTAATATTAAATGACTTAGGGCATAAGTATTAAAAGTTAAAAGATAATATAAGATCTAATGAAAACCAACACCTATAAATATTCCCTCCTAGGCCTAAATAAACTTAACATGTAAATAGGACCCACTAATTAACTAGTTAGGTAAAAAACCTATTTACACCAACAGTCAACCACCATTCCCAAATTATTAAATCCATGATAACATATACAATATTTTTAAGTCTCATGTATAGATTTAAAAACCATTTTCACATAGGTCTAATGTTCTTTACTAGGATTTATCATAAAACTATCAATAACTCCCACTACTTTGGAAACATTAGGTCTTGTATAAACCATGACATACATAAGGCTTTCAACAACACTAGCATATGAAAATTTAGACATCTCTTCAAATTCATCATCAATTTTAGGAAATTCACTACATATAACTTAATGCCAATAAAAAAAGGAACACCAATTAGTTTCAAATTATCCATGGAAAAACACTGTAAAATAGTGTCAACATACTTCTTTTGATTTAATCATAATTTTTTGTTAACTTGATCCCTATTAATTTTCATACCCAAGGTATAGTTTATAGCTTTAAATATTTCATATCAAATGTACCAAATAATTGATCCTTAAGTTCCCTAATCGTCACCTTATCATTTCTAATAAATAACAATACCAACATTGATAATCATCAAAGGATCCAGAGAAAGATTCACAACCATTGTCCATTCTAAAAACCTTTACTTTGAAGGGCACAACATCTATCGTGAGGGGGGAGGGCGAATTAGTAGATCTAATCAATTCAAAATTCTTAACTCATCCACAATTATCAAAATATATGATTTTTTAATCCTTGAATCCAGCCGTGCTTGATTCATGAGATAACCCCTACAAAAAAAATTCTGTTTTCATAGTAATGTGCACTCTGAGTACGTAAAATGAGGTGAATCTCAATTTTCCTTGATGCGCGGTCCTACATCTCAGAATTCTTTTCAAGCGTTAACCTCTGTTAGTTTGTCAAAATTCATCTTTTTGCCCAAGTTATGAAAATCAGTTGTTGGGAGTTAGGGAATTTTTTATAATTGCAAGGTCGGGGTTTTTCCTCGACACTGCAAGTCAAGATTATAAAAGGAACAAGTTAATTGTAGGATCAAGGTTTTTCTTTGACCTTTCAAGTTACATAGGTCTTTGAATAATCATCAAATTTTTACGACTTTACAAGTTATGTCAAAACCAATTTGTAAGCACACCAAAAATACCTGCTCCTACAAATCTGGCTTCACACACATGCATTATTTGTTGTTTCAAATGTCTTTTTAAGTCGACCTTTTAAAGAAATTTTATTTGTTTTCTTCCTCATTTTGTTTATATTTCCTCTTTTTCTACTCTCTATGAGTTTGATTGAAATCTTGGACTTCATTTGCGTGTGGTTTGAACGGATTTCGATCGAGTTCTCAAGCTAGGGTTTTCTTCAATTTCATCCTTCTGGGTATGTTCCATCTCTTTTCTCCTTTCCTTTTTCTTTTGATATCGCTGTTAATATCTAGGGGTTGTTGTTTTTTATTTTGAGTCATTGTATTTGAATGAGTTCATGTTTACGTTGTTTATTTGTTTTGTATATTGTTTTCTCTGCATGTGTTGGTATTCTTGTGCGTCTCATCTTATCCGTAAACCCTAGTTCTGGTCCATGGGTTTCTTCTCTTAAATATCGTGTTTCTTCTCTTAAATCTCATGTTTGAGTCATTGGTTTTTTATTGGATTTCATTGATAAACACAAAAATGTTTGTTTGTGACATATTATCGGGGTTTTTTAATTTCGATTGAACCTTGAATTTGACATTGATCAGTGTGCATAATTGGTTTTTCTCATCATTCAAAATTTTTAAATGACATTGTATGTCATGACCCATATGCATGTTGCATCAAGTATTTTACCCGGCTATGAAAGAGTACTAAAGCCATTTCCTTGTAAACTCCCTTCAAGATTGTTCAAACTTATCATTGTAAGAGTGTTAAAAACTCCCACACCAGTAAATGTAAATCTGACCAACTTTACTTGCACAATCAGTGATTTTTTTCGATGGTGCAAGTAATGTTAATCATACCCCTTTGCAAGGTCTAGGATTTTCCCCGACCCAGCAAACAAGTTGAAAGGACTTTGTAGAGTCGTTAATTTTTAATGACTTAACAAAGTGTGTTCCACTCCATTTGTAGGATCGGGGTTTTTCCCCAATCCAACAAATAAAGAAAAGATTGACTTCTATTATTGAGAATTTAGCGATTTGACAAAAAACCAAGATCTTCCCAAAGTTGCTAAGTCGGGTTTTTTCGATGACTTTACAAAAAAGAATACTTCCCACTTGCAATGCCATTAATTTTTAACGACTTTGCTAATTTTTTACAAAGGAAATTTCCACTCGTAGTTTCATCATTTTGCAGTGCATATACGTACTTTCTCACCAAATTTTCCTAACACTAGAAATTTTACTACTTTGCCAAGTTGAACTTTGCGCTTTGTTTTCCACATTCATCATGCTCAAACCCTAGTTTTTTCACAATCATTATGTTTCATCCTCTGCTATTTCCTAAATGCAAATTTTTCCTAACATCAAAAAATGATAATCTTGTCATGTAGCTCTTTGTGCACGTTTTCTAAGGTTATCTTGCATCTGCACTTCTACAAATCCATTCTTCTACCAATGTCAGATCTGTCTCCTTCCAAGGGGAAAGTGATGAAGTACAAATACCAAGGTGTGCTTCCTTCTATAGTGGTCTCATCGGATGTGGATGAAATCAAAGATATAGAGATCGATGATGTGGACATGTCCAATTTTTTTGAGAGAACTGAGAATCAACCGATAGACAATGGGATGAAGTCAATTATGGCTTCTTTTCCAGTAGCTTCTCAGAATCCCGAGTGCATGGTACAAGTTTCTTCTTGCTATAGCAATGATGAAAAGAAGGTTTATGATTCAAATGGAAATGTGGTGATGGAGTTAGATGCAGATTTATTTAAAAAAGTATTCACATGCCTAGGTGCTAACACATATGTGGAGATTTCCAAGGAATACGCATAGGAAAGATATGATAAGGATCTTGATTCTACAAAGAGGATGATCAATAGTAAATGGTTGAAGGTCCCTAGGTTAGGTGTTACAAGATGGCCCAAAATTCTCCTCATAGTGATTTCATTGAAGAGGTAAATGACCTCATTACTCTTCTGAGTAGAGTACATGGTTTACCTACTTTATTTTATTTTGAGGACCAGATGTACGTGTACATCAAAATTATTTTGAAAGGGAAGCAACAAATATTTTTGGGAGAGGAAATCAACAATGCTCTCCATGAGAAATTGCCCAAGTGCTTACAACACAAAATTTTTACATGACTTCATATTTTGTCTATGTTGTGGAATCCATGAGGAATTGTCTAGGTCTAGCTACTGAGGGATACATGAAGGTTACATAGGTTTTTAAATATTTCCCACAGATCACCCTCAAGGGAAGTATAAAACATTTTAGAAGGGTAAATGATGCCTTCTCCGCACCACTCATGTGTGCCTTTGACCCTAAACTGGAGAACAAAAAAGTATTCGATGAAGCATGGAAGGTTGTCAACAAATATGGATGCATGTATCTGCAGTTTCCAAATTTTACCTATTTGAGAGTTGGATGCTTTGCTAGCTATCCATATATGCCCCCACGTTATCCTAGTGATAAAATTATTCTAATGGAGCTATGCAGGAAGATTATTTTGGTCCATAGTAAACAGATGGAATCCCATAAGCTGAGATTTAAATTTCCATTGGCAATCAGAAGGTACTCCATTCAGACTTCACATAAGGCCAAGGTTGTTGAATCTGAAATATAGTAGGTGACAATAAAATTGTACAAGGCAAGATTTGAATTTGACTACAAAAGCATGAAGTCTCAAATCAAAAGGCATGTAGTATTGAATCAAAATGGATTTCTTTGATGTACATCAAGTCAAAGATGTTTGGGCTAACATTAGAAGAGAGCGGGAGATCAAGAGAATGGATTTTTGTAGGCTAACTTTAGATCAGATAAGTGAATTGGATCTAGAATATATCCCAAAGGATATTGAGGATGAAGATACTATTCTAGATGTTGAATATGAAAGAAAGAATATTGCAAATTCTCCTCTTCCTTCAATCCAGTGGTCTCAAAAAGAAGTAATATCAATTCGAGAAAGGTTTCAACCAATCTTGGCCAATATAAATGTTTGGTTGGACGAAAGGGATATACAATTGAAACCTTTATTCACTGGATTAGAAGATGAGTCCCAAGTTCAAACTGGTAAGAAATCAGAGCTAAGGACCAAAAATAGAAATAATGCTCCAAGCTTCAACAGATCTTCAAAGCCTAAGATCAAGTTTGTGGTCAAGGGTGGCAAGAAGGAGACTGAGAAATTTGTAGATAGGTCATGCATAGAGGTCCAAGAGGAGCATGTGCAAGAAGAGGAGTAGATTGATGAAGAGGATAATGAGGAAACATAGATGTCCCCTCATGAGAATATTCCTAAGGAACCATCTATCACATTGTCCGCTATTGCCAATGTTGTGTCTATTTGTCCCCCTCCTCCTATGACCTCATCTACGTCTAATGTTCTTGTTAATACTCCTCCCTCATTGAAAAGTGTTGTTGCGCTTGTTATGATGATCCATTATGTACATTCTTCTCCCATTTCTAGGTTGCCATTTGAAAGCTCAAAACAAGGGTTAGACAATGTGACTAGTTCTCATATGTCTTTGCCAAGTTTGTCTTCATGATCTTTTGACCTCACGTCACATTTTGATTTAGAGAAATTCTTGAATGATTATGTGCAAGTGACTAGGGCTCAAATTCCCAAGGTTATTTTAATTGACACTTCTCCCATCATGACTACCACCTTTATGGATGCAACTAATACATCCCATTTTATGGCTACACAACCTGAGGAGAGTTCACCATTACCACCATAGTTGTCATCACAAGCACCAAAGAGTAGGAAAGAAGCCATTTATCTGGATGAGTTTTAATTTTCATAACCTATGACTACCAGGACAAGAACCAAAAAGAAAGAAAAGACCCTTTCCAGGATTCTTTTTGATAAATAGGGTAATAAGTATGCAAAGGCAACTTAGCCTCCCTTTGACAAAACATATGAAGAGGTGAATATTGCAGACTATTCTATCACTAGAGTATAATTAGGGAAGGTGACTCATGATAGTGCGAAGGTGGATGTTGAATCAGCCCTAGATTCTCTCATTGATAAATTTGACAAGGAGAAGAAGATGAAAGATAACTACAAGGCTAAGACAAAGCAACTCACAACTATACTATAGAAGATAACCCAATCATCTAAATCTATCAATCTTGAGGCAATTACAGTTGGTGTTGAGAATCCCATCATCCAAAAGGTGGAAAAGGCACATACTAGGAGAAAAGTGGTCACTGAGTATCCTAACCACTTAATTGCATTGGGAACAAAAATGCTAGGGTTAGCCATGGGGAAGCTCGAAAAGATGGAAGGCATGAAAGAAAAATTGGATCACATTGTGAATGCTTTCTCTCAAGAGAAAGAGGATATGGAAAATAAAGTACAACCTTGGATCAAAATGAGGAAACTCAAAATAGATAAAATGGGGGAATTTGGGATCATTCCCAACTGAGACATGTATGTAGAAATTGAAGATTCTTTGATTCACAAAGACACTGTTCTCACCAACTTACTCAATGATTTTCAATCTGCACGTGAACTTGGTGAAGAAAATGACTTGCAGCTTATTAATAATATTGAAGAAATTCCATGCAAGCTGCAAGATGATAGTCAGAAGCTACTTCCCCTAGATAATGTGGTTCAATAGTTTATCAAAATGATTTAGAAGGAATTTGAAGACCAGGCATTTTAAATGCCACTAATGGATCGGATCTTTGATCTTCAATTAACTTTTGAGAATCTAAAACAATACCTTGGGCAACATGAAAAATCCTACAACACTATTAGATATTTAGTATCCAGAGTTCGTTTCATCATCAAACATACTTCAGTGCCAGATAATGAAGTATAGATGATCCCAAAGAAATATGATGATTTCCTAATTAAGAATGTTGAAGAAGGCTGATCATGCCTTAGTTTAGATTTCAAGTTTTGTCATTTTCAAGTGTTTTTAGTTAGTTGAAGATAATTTAAATATCATTTGTAAAATTGTAAATACATGTAATGACAATGTAGTCCTCTAATAATTTTGGACTCCATCATTGAATAAGTAAAAGTAGTTAGACTTTTTCCTAGATTAGCTCTTGGCTCTCATCTATAAATATGAGATAGCTCATTTGTAATTTTCACCTTTAATCTATTGCAAAAAAGTGCTACCCAAATTGAGAATCAACTTTAAGACTTTGAGCTCAAATTGCAAATCAATTCCAGTTAATAAAGAAAGCAATTTTGGTATCAAACCTTGTGTTGAATCAAATTTGTATGAATAAGGATGTTTTTACATCATTCTTATTGATTTATTTTGTGTTGATTGGATAAGTGGTGTTTCTTTATTAAGATTGGAGGACATTCAAGATAAGTGGTGTTTCTTTATTAAGATTGGAGGACATTCAAGATAAGTTTTATGAAATTTGTGTTATATCATTTACTTGAAATCGTGTGTGTTGAAAGCGTTTGTTGGTGGAGAATTAACAAGAATTTGAGGTTGTGATTATTCATTTCGTGGATTAGTGGTATTATCAATCGATAGACTTTGTGCTCTAATTGGTGATATGGTTATTCTTAAAATCTTTCTAGAGGATAATTTGAAGACTTTGTGCTTGGGATTATTCACTTGGTGGGTGAATCCTTTTGTGGCATGAATTGAAAGACTTTGTGCTTCAATTTACATCATTGGTTAATGAAGAACTCTCATTGAGGATGTCGAAAAGACTTTGTGCTTTTGTGAGTCTTTTGGTTACATATCTTTTAGTTATATTGGTATTCTTGGGCTATGCTTATGTTTAATTGAGAATATTGGGAATTACTGCTTAGGTTAATACTTAGAATTGTAAGGGATTGAGAAGTATCAACGTGGAACATTGTAAACACATTTTCTAAAATAAGAGAAAATGACGAATGTAACACACCCCTCATGGTTAGAATTAGTGTAAATATTGTAAAGTCTAGTGTAGTTTACATTTGTTCCAGCAAGCAGTAAGAATGGAGCCTCCCATTTCTAAGAGGAGAGATTTATCTCATCTTAACTATGGTTGAAATCACTGTTTCATAATTTATAAAGGGATTACAAAATATTCACCCTATAGTTTTTTGGTGACTCTATTGGGGATACGGGCACACAACCAAAGCCTCACACTTTCAGTTGAAGTAGATAAGTATTCTAGTGTCTTATTTCAAGTTTGTGAATATATTCTATTATTGATTTTTGTTTTGTTTCAAGGAATACACTCTGGAATACAAAAGATACACTCATAGTCAAAGGGTGCAAGGTCAAGTTGATCCATTTTTTGAGTTGTTGCAATGCCATAATATTATTCCTTCACATCTGTGAGCAACGTCACCATTACAAAGTATTGGAAGTTATCCTCCTTGAAGAATTAGATCATTGCTTCCAAGCAAATCTTCTAATTTTGTGGGAATTTTACCTACCACACCAATTCAAGTGATTATTTTTCAAGGCTCTATGACAACTCAACCACCTGTTGGTGCTTGGGGTAATGCTTTTGACCCTTTAAATTTGGCATCCCCTTTGCATCAACTTCCTTGTGTTTCTCGTAAGAACATCCTTGTTGGTATGTGGCGATTGATCATGCTATATTGAACACTCTTCATGTATCCTAGCCGGGGTTCAGGGTTCGGGGCAGGTCGGGCCCCAAGTGACAGCCCCCGAGAATTTTTTTTCACCTTTTTCGCTTCGTCACCGAAAAAGAAAAAAGCCGACTTTGTAGAACCCTAATTTCTAGAAGCTTCTAAAATCTTGTTATAAGCGGTTGGGATGGGGAGTTATAGCATGGTATTATTCGTGAGATTGTAATATGTTTTGCATTGGATAATAAAATCATTGGATGGCTGTGGTTTTGTGGATGTAGCCCAGATTGGGTGAACCACGTTAAATTCTTTGTGTTGTCTTGTTTTTGCTATAATTTTCCGTGTGTTTTATTTCTTTGTTTTATTGATCAAATCTGCATTTAACTTGTTAGATATATTCCTTCTAACCCTAAAAATCCCCAAGTTCTATGGTGATGGTAAGCTATATCCCGATGAACATATTGTTGCTTTCTATATTATATGTGGTGTTCTTGGCATTGAGCACGAGGATGTTTCCATAGGGCTATTCATTGAGACCTTACAAGGAGTAGTTGTGGAATGGTTTTACAATCTTGCTCCTAGTACTGTTACCAATTGGGCTACTCTCTGTACCAAATTTAAAGAATGCTTCGAGCCTACAAAAGATGCACATGCCTTGTTGGCACAACTTGCAACTATGAGAAAATAAGCACATGAACCTATGCGTGAGTTTGTGGCAAAATTTAATAAGTTGGTAATAGGAATTCCTATTGAGGCTAAGCCAATGGCTCATAATATCAAATGTTTCTTCATTAACACGCAACAACCATAAGTAAGTTTCTTGTTGCAGAGGGAAATTCCAGTTGATCTTGAGGCAACAAAACAATTGGCTACTAGCTTTGAAGATGATTTGATTCTTGCTGGAAAAATTAGAAAAAAACAAACAGGAATAAAGGTCAAGCATTTTCATCTTCATCTACCAATACAAGTACTGATCCTATGATGGAGAAACTAGCAAATGAATTTCTAGCTTTGAAGAAATAGGTTTCTCAAGGTTCGTGTAATCCTCCATACAAAGATGTTTCGAGGATAGCTTTTCCAAATTCTTCCAACTATTTCGATAATAAAAACCAGAACAAACTTCCTGCATTGCAAGGAAGACTTTCTCTTGAGGCTCCTCCAACCATTGCTACCATGGGTTATTATGAAGCTGAGCAAGATGATTATGCAAAACCGAAATATCCTACTGAAGGAAATGTTGATCAAATCTAGGAGGAGGAAATTGATCCGGTTGCGACTCAAACATTAGATATCTACATGTTGAGAATGAGTCAAATGAAGAGGATCTTGTGATTGATGCTTATGTTGTGTTCAAAAATTTGCAACAAAATCAACTTGATCAATCTCAAGTTGATACAATGAAAGAAAAGGATAGTTCACGACTACCAGTGATTATTGCTATAAGTTGAACTCCTTTGGTAGTGCAATCCAAAGATACAACCAATAAGTAAGTACCTCTCACCCTCTTGTGGTTTCCTTAAAACCAAAGGCCAATATTCAGGTTCTAAAGACTAGTGTTCCATTCTCAAAACCTACCCATGAAGTTACCTCACCCTCCTTGATCAGATTATTTCAAGCCTTTGACATAATTGATCATGCGAAGAGGATGAAGATAGAAATGTTTGAAGCTGAATATTTGAACGCTAATCTTGACCAGTTTGATAGATTGGCTGAATTTGTTAAAGATAAGAAAAGTCATCCTAGTAGAGATTCATCTTTAGATATCCTTTTTGTTTCAAAATCTAAGTTTCCTCAAAGTAACTTAGTTTCCATTCCTTCATCCGTTCTTGGAAGAATAGACCCGTTCTACATTTCCTTGCTTATTAACGATTTAAGTTGAGCAATTATGTAATAGATTCTAGTGCATCTAATAATTTCATGCCCGCCAAGGTAGTTGTTGCTTTGGGATTGAATCTCACAAAGACTTTTGGCCAATTCTTCTCTATGGAGAATAAATAAGTGCCTTTAATTGGGTAAATCAAGGATGCACATATTACATTTGCTGCATATCCAGAGAAGAAAATCAAGATGATGGTCATGGTTGTAGATGTTCCTACGTCCTATAGTATTTTTCTTGGATGAAAATTCTACAAGGATGTAGGAGGAGAGTTGAATATGGATATGTTTGAGGCTAGAATACTCGTAAAGGGTTAATGCAAAAGCTTCTTCCTAAAAGGGAATCCAAGTTTTTAGTGACTAACTTGGATGATCCGAGAGCTCAAATTTTATTTGAGTCTTTGAGTATTGGTAAGTGCAAAAAGATGGGTCCCAAAAAGGGGGCTTAAGTGGCCACTTTTTTTCTAAAATCAGGAAATACTGACCTTAGACATGAAATTGAGGATAGTTACACTCAAAATTTTGAGATGGAACAAAAAAAGGATCGAAGTTCTCTGAGTCTACTTTCTAAACTACTAATTTATTTTGAAAATGGTTGAGATTAAGGGGTTCAAAAGAGGGACGTACAAAAATTGGTGTTGTTTTTTTCAAAAACATAACATAGCAACTCTTGTATGTCTCTAGCATGATGAACTTTTTTTTAGTATTTGTAAAATTGCTCGAGTGAGAAATTAGCTAATAGTATGTAGATGCACGATTTTTTTGATAAATTTTTAATGAATATTTAAATTTTTACAAATTTTCTAAATGGACACTTCCTGAAAAATAGAATTTTGGCCGTGCTACCCCTATAAATTTTGGAAACTAATTGATTTTTTTTTTAGTTTGTAGAATGGAGTCTAGTTTCTAAAAATGTAATTTATTTGAAATTTTGATGAACGGTTAATTTATAATGAAAAAAACACCAAACACTGTTGATGAGTCTAGTTTATGGTCTAATTATTGATAGAGTTTGTTATCCATTTGCTGCAGTTGTCATAGACTTTGATGCTTGGATGTTAACCTTTTTATGACATTTCCTTAAAACTGTTGGTGTAATTAAATGTGTTTTACCTTGTCCTAGTTCATGATTACACCTTAGTTAAGTTTACTTAGGGACCACATAGGAGGTAGTTGGAGGATTTCCACCTTTGGTGGGCTTATCATGTTATTACTTTATCACTTCCACCTTTCGTGGACATATCATGTGATTACCTCTCCACCTTTTGTGGGTGATCCACCATTTATGGTGATTATCACATTATCACTTTTCCACTTTAGGTGGAGTGATAGCTTTTCACAGTTATCTCATGTCATAAAATTATGACACTTGTCATAATCTTCTGCCCTTCTATGTTCTCACCTTGGCTATATAGCCAAGGGGTCTCCTATGTACATACAATCAATCATATCATTGAATCAATTGATAAGAATACACTTTATTCTTGTCACATTCTATTCTCTCTTTTTGTGCTTTCCATTTGGTCTCAAGATCTTGGCAACCATAACCATTTATAAAAAAAACCATAGAATTTGGACATGAACTTATTTTCATAACTTTTAAATGATATTGACATGCTATATGAACTATTTGTGTTAATTTTTCATGTGATTAATGATTATCACTTTGAGATAGTTATAGATATGTAGTTGTTGTGCATACTAATATTTTCATGCAAATATAATTAGAGGCCTACAATTAAGGGAGATTTCGTTAGCTGGTCATCTGCCATACCGATCAACAAGGTGGACATTCAATGAAGGAAGGATCTCGACGGTGGAAATATTCCTCCTTCAAATCGAAGTTGTATCTGCCTTGTAATGGTCTTAATTGTTGTTGAGAAAATATAGGTGTTATTGGTGTGCTAGATTTTCTTTAAGGAAAACATTCCTGATAGATTCCGTGCATGCGTAGCCACCTCTCCACTTTTTGCGCTTTCCCTAAGGTGGCGTCCTCTGAATCTGTTGGAGTGGACCGGCTTGCTAGGTTTTAGTGGTAGCTTCTATAAATAAGACTCAGATGCTCCTTCTGAGGGTTTAATCAGAGGTTTCTTAAGCTGTGTATGTACTCACACTCTTAGTTTTTCAGTAATAGAGTCATGTTGCTCGATTGTACTCATGTTTTCCAATGAATGAAATGAAGTTATAAGTTCATGCATCTAAGTTTACATTTGTTTTAGGGGATAATCATCCAAGGGGTCCCACTTGGTGAGTATTCCATCCCTTAGGTTAGTTAGTTATTTTCTATTCAGTAATTAGTTAAGAATCTGGCACTGTCTGTTCTTGCAGCCACTAGAATTCCATTCTGTGATTGTGGTTGCAGCCAAAGTAGAAAGAGTAGTTTCTTGTTTGTTCACTCAGATTTTTATTTCTATCATGCATTTCAATATTAGTATAGTTGTTGGTTGATGCTCAACACTTATGCTATTTCCTTCCAAGCAATTTACTTTCAACATTGTGTCTTTCTTAGCTATAGGATGAATATGGCTACTTTGGATTCTTGGTGCACATACTGTGCTGACCCATTTCAAGTTTAAGTCCCTGGGTTGACAAGTTAAATGCACCTTCATGATGATTTAAATGGCTATTCAGGTTATATGTCCAATGTATGAATCACAACTATAAGGGCTTAGTTGTTAAATCATTATAGGAGGCCGACATTTTTTTGGCACCGTTGCCAAGGATGGTGTCAAACTAGGGTGTTCTTTGGAGTCATTGGTAGTTTTTCTTGCTGTAGTATTTTTGGAAGTTGTTCTTAGTATACCCCTCATTTAGGAAAGTAATGACCCCCTTATTCTTTTTCCAATTCTTTGTGTGAGCTGGCTGATAGAGAGTTGATACCATATGCATAGAGAAAGTAGGAGAGATGCTTGTGGGATATTCCTTCCTAACAATCTTGATCTATTCCAGATAATTGAGTATCATAACCTACCCAAAGATGAAGAGGAAGAAGAGTCACACCTCTTTGCTGATATATTTTTGGATCTGACTAGTTTTGAATCTTCCTCTGAAGATCAGAATCTGATTGAGAAACCCGTTACTTTGGAACTTCATCAGGTAGGCATGAGTGATGCAAATAGAAACATACCTAACCAACTAAATTTTCCTTTCCCCATTGCTCATCAAAATGAAGTAGACAACCTCAAAAATATCCCTGCTTTAGTCCTTGCTAAGTTCTATGGAATTTTCACAAAAGATCCTGATACATTCTTTTTCAAGTTTGATATACTCTATAGGAGTTATGACTATACCATTGATGCCCACAAGCTTAAGCTATTCCCTGCCACCTTGAAAGAAGCTGCTTTGAGATGGTTCATGAGCCTAGGAAGAGATACTGTGGAGAATTGGGAGGACATGAAGAAAAAATTCCTTGAGAAATACAAGGAGTATTGCACGGGTAGTGACATGAGAGGAGGTGACAGTTTTAGGATGCAACAAAAGGAAAATGAGAGCTTGGAAGATTATATTTCAAGATTTTTGTTTTGCTTATAGAAATCTCCACACCATACACTCAATGAAGAATCATAGAAGCTGATTTTCTTGAGAAGAATTAATGACAGCTACACAGATGCCTTGGACCTAATGGGAGGAGGAGATATTACCCAAGTTCCTTGGGAGGACATCAAGAAGATATGTCAGAACTATTCTAGGGTAGCTTCAAAGAAGGGGAAAGCTTACCAATCTTCCATGGGTAAGTCATCTACTAGTGGAGTTTCAAGGATGGAGATTACTCACTTACTGATAGAATTCAAGCAAGACATCATAAACAATCTAGCTACTTAACTAGATATACTTCAGGTCAAGAATAAACAAGAAGTAGAGGCAATGTTGGCAGAATATTTCCCTCATTGTAGATAAAAGAAGGACTGCTGATGCATAATGATAGCTAATATTGACAACAAGTAGATGGCACATGAGTTTAAGCCAATCTAAGGTGAATAAGTTCGAGTCTACTATGTTGCACAAAGGAGGCCATGGGCTCCAAGACAAGGCATGCCACCATATTCACTATCTTTTGCTGGGCCATATTTCAATTCTTATTCATCTGGTAACCAATGGCAACCCCCGTATCCATCCAATTATGTAGGATATCCACCATAGCCTTGAAATAACCCTCCAAATGTCTGAACCAACCACCAAAAATCTCCACCCCAATGGAAGCAACCTCAGGGAATTGGCAGTAGTTTCAAGGAAATTGGTAGCCACCTCCAAGAAACTGGCAGCAAACATCCCAATGGAGGGGAGGACAACAATGGCCAAACCATAAAACCAATTACATGTAGCCACTTTCTCATCCTTAGAAACCTGTGATAATGCCTTCTCCTGCTAGTTTAAATTCAAATGCAGCTAAACCTACTTAGCTACCAGCCCAACCCACACCTAACCCAAATAATAAACCACAACACCAAATAGTATACTCTGTTGATCCAATTCAATTCCCTGCATATGTTGTGAGTGCAAGTAACATCCGCTTGCGTTCAAGAACTACTTTACAAGATCCTTCCACACCCATTATCACTGAGCTTCCCGTGGAAGAAGAGGAGCCTCTGAATGTCCCCATTTAGCCAAGTGCATCTAAAAATCCTGAACCAATCCCAGTCAAGCAGACTAAACCAAAACCACCATTTCCCTAGAGGTTGGAAACTATGAAACAAAAGGAAGAAAATGAGGACACAAATTTTGACATTTTAGATCAGTTGAAGCATATACGTGTCCAAATACCTCTATTTCAGGCCATAAAATATGTTCCCATATATGACAAGGGAATCAAGGAAGCATGCCTTAAGAAGCCAGGAAGGAAGAAGAAATACCCCACTACGGTTCATGTGGTGGGACAGTTGGCTGAAATCATGCTTGGGAAAGTGACTATTCCCAAATATAATGATCCAGGGAGTCCTGTGGTAAGAGTTGTTATAAATAGAATCCAGATAAAGAATGCTCTGATTGATTTGGGAGCAACCATCAATGTAATGACTAAGGACATCCTATATCAACTAAATGTTGCAAACATGAGACCTACTCTTACTATCTTGTAGCTTGCAGATAGTTCTATTGTTAAGCCTGATGGGATAGTAGAGGATCTTGTGGTAACTGTAGACTCTTGGGAGTACCCAACAGATTTTATGATTCTTTCTCCTAAGGCCACACTAGGTGGGTACCCCATTATTCTTGGAAGGCTATGGTTAGCAAAAAAAAATGCCCATATTGGATGTTAGATAGGAGACATGACTATTTTTGATGGAAAGAGCACCAAAAAGCTTGTTCTCTACCCTCCTGCTTAGCCATCCCATGATAAGAATGATCTCGTATGGCCACATGTTGGTGAAGAGGCCGAAGAAATTAATTCTGTGGCACAACTTATGATGTTAAGCGAAAGTCCTTTCATGCAACTTCAAGATGAAGATGAAGTATTGTCTAACATAATACAAAACCATTATGAGGTAGAGGAAGTATCATCCTCTCATGCATCTGATTCTGCTAATACAGTGAAGACACTCCCGCCCATTCTTCCTATAGCCGCTCTTCCTGCAATCAAATTTCCTGCAGCAACAAATATGTCTCATACATTTCTGCCACATGAACTCCAGGTACCAAGCATTAGTGGAATGGCTATGGTAGAGTTAACTACACAAGTGCAGGTGTCTGAAGGAAAAAATCTAAATGTTAACAACAAACTGAGTGAAGAACAACAATTGTCATTGGCAAACTTGTTGAGGGCTCACAAGTGTGCATTTGTGTGGATTATCATGATATGAAGGGATTGGAACCTAATATTTTCACTCATAGGATATACATAAGAAATTATTGCACACCAGTGAGGCAGCCACAAAGAAGAATTAACCCTGCATTGAGAGAAATAGTAAAAGGGGAACTACAAAAATTACTAGATGTGGGATTCATCTACCCCGTTTCAGATAGCCAGTGGGTGTACCCATTGGTGATTGTGCCTAAAAATGAGGGAAGTGGTAAGTTTGTGTTGATCACAGGGAACTTAATATTGCCACCAAAAAGGACCATTTTCCCTTACCTTTCATAGATAAAGTTTTGGACTCACTTGCAGGAAAGGAGTACTTTTCTTTCCTAGATGGATTCAATGGCTATAACCAGATCCAAATTACACTAGAGGACCATGAGAAGACCACCTTTACCTGTCCATGGGGGACCTATGCCTACTTATTACTTCCATTTGGCTTATGCAATGCACCTGAAACTTTTCATAGGACAATCATTAGCATATTTTTTAGATATCTCTCTTGATTGCATGGAAATTTGTATGGGTGACTTCACTACTTACGGTGCTGATTTCAATGAAGCATTGGAAAATATCAAGAAATTCAGGTACAAAGATGTGAAGACCACCATCTATCTTTAAATAGTGAAAAGTGCTTCATGATGATGTAGGAAGGTGTAGTTCTTGGCCACTATATCTCTCAGAAAGGAATTCAAGTAGATTCTGCAAAGATTGAGGTGATCACCAATTTGCTTATCCTTGCAAAACAAAAAAGATATTAGGAGTTTCTTAGGACATGCAAGTTATTATAGGAGGTTCATCAAAGACTTCAGAAAAATGGCGGCACCATTATATAATCTCCTAACTAAAGATGTTGAATTCCAATGGACAGAGGACTATGACAAGACATTTTTTGACTTGAAAGCAACTTTAACTCATGCTCTTGTACTCAAGGGTCCTAATTGGGAGTTTCATTTTCACATTGATACAGATGCATTAGACTATGCTATAGGAGTAGTCTTAGGATAGAAAGAAGGAGCTATTGAAAATGCTATTTATTTTGTCAGCAAAAATCTGCAAGGAGTTGAATTCAACTATACAGTGACATAAAAAGAAATGTTGGCAGTGATCTATGCCCTAAACAAATTCAGACACTACATAACAGGCTACTAGATCGTTGTGCACAATGGTCATGGAACCATTAGATACCTCATGAATAAACCCTTGATCTCAGGTAGGCTAGCAGGATGGTTATTGTTGATGCAAGAGTTTGACATAACCATTGTGGATAAACCAAGGAAGGCCAATTTTGTTGCAGAATTTCTTTCAAGGTTGACTACATCAGAAGAAAATCAAGTAGTAGATGAATCTTTCCCTGATGAGCATCTATTTTCCATTAATGTGTAGACACCTTGGTATACTGACATAGCTAATTATTTGGTCACAGGGAGAGTTCCCGCTCACTTCTCTCCAAAAGAGAAGAGGGTGATCACTAAAATATATTTTCCTTTCTCATGGATTACTGGATGTTTGTTCTACATTGGACCAGACCATGTCATGAGGAGATGTGTGAAGGAATATGAGACATATGATATTTTACATGCATGTCACAATGAACCTTGTGGAGGACATTTTAGAGCTAAGAGGACAACAATGAAGATTTTGAACACAAGATATTATTGGCCCACACTCCACAAGGATGCAAGGAGATATACAAGGAAGTGTGACAGATGCCAGAGGATGGGCCAACCAACCAAATCTGATGAGATGCCACTTTACCCCTAGGTAGTAATCACTCCATTTGATAAGTGGGGATTGAAATTTGTAGGACCCATTGATCCTCCATCAAATGGTAAATCTTAAATCTTGGTATGCACTGATTATGTAACCAAGTGGGTAGAAGTTAAGGGCATGAAGCATGCATGAGACAATAAGGTTGCATAATTTATTTATGAGGAGATTTTCACATGGTATGGGGTTCCAAGAGAGATAGTGACTGATCAAGAGGCTCAATTCACTTCAACCCTTGTTACAACACTGGTCAGTGAGTACAACATTAGGTATAGAAAGTCTACTCCTTATCACTCTCAGGCTAATGGCCAAGTTGAGGTGACCAACAAAGAAATTGAAGCCATTCTGACCAAAACAGTGGCTATCCATAGAAAGTATTTGGCAAGAAGATTACCATAAGCTGTTTGGGCCTATAGAACTACTTGGAAAACAACTATAGGATTCACTCCATTTGAGTTGCTATATGAAAAGACAACTATGATGCCCATTGAATTTGAGCGTAAGACTCTTAGGACTATAGTGGACTTGGGGATGAATATCTCTGAGGCACAAAGAGATAGAATCATGCAGCTGAATGCTCTAGATGAGATGAGAAAGACAAATTTGCATCACAAAGAGGTAGTGCAGAATCAAAGAATAAGGTGGCATGGAAAATTCATTAAGGATAAGAAATTCTAGCCAAGTGAATGGGCATTGCCCTATGACTCAAGGTATTAGGATAATTTAGGAAAATTGCAGACAAGGTGGCTAGGACCATATGAGGTGGCTAAAGTATTTCCCAATGGGGCTGTTCAACTCACTACCATTGACCCTATCAGATTTAAGCTACTGGTGAATGGCCATTGCCTAATAGTGTATCACAAGCCAACTTCTAAGGAGGAGTTCCTACAACAATTCACTTAGCATGCAGTACCTGAATTTCCTGCAGCTGAAGGAAGTGGACCTAATGTCCCTCCTTCTAGCTAACTAAGGTATGTAAATTGTCATAATAAAGACTTCCACTCTATTGGGGTCCACTTCTTCACCCATTCGCTCGTCTATTCCACCTTTCTCTCCCTTCCATCATGCCTCCATCATTTCAATTAATTTCATTTCACTTCATTCCATTCCACCTCATTCTGCTCCGCTTTCATTAATTTCTCAACTGATTTCTTGAAAAGTGACTGATACTTTCTCCATAATATTTACAATAAATCTTCCATGAATTCATGTACATGCGCATCAATTATTATATCTTAATGATCTTTTAGTACATTCACTTAATTTCTGTAAATTAATATGGATGTTCACAATAACATGTAATTATTTCCTGCCCCTATGAAATTGTCATTCCACCTCACATGTGAGGACATATGTGAAAATTTAGGTTGGGGGAGAAAAGTGAAAATACCATGTCTGCATGTCTGTTCGTACTGGTTCACGTTAGCAAAGTTTAAGTTATTGAGCTGATTTGAATTCTGAGTGAGATGACGGCTCACATGTGTGAAACGACATCAACCGCCACCATTTTACTTAATCATAGCCTTCATTCATTACTCCTTTACTACCTTTATTGCTCTTTTCATAATCTTAAGTGAAAAGGTAAGATTCAAACAATACTTGCATTGAAAATTTGGTAGCATTGCAGGAAGGAGAAGTTTTGGTTTTCAGATGAAGATTGCAAGAAGGAAAGATTTTCAGAGTGATTGTTTGATTGCAGACAATGGGAGGTGGGGTAATTCGAAATGAACCCATGGTTAATGATGTATTAATATAGGATGCACCTTGCCTGGCAGAGTTTAGAAATTGTGGATGTTTAGATTACTTCTTGAAGCTTAACGGTTTTGATGAAGATGTTGCATTAGAATTTTCCTAGACATTGTCTGAAGGAAAGGCCACGGTAAAGGGGTTGGAGGTCATAGCCACTAAGGAAAGGATTGTAGAAGTTACAAGGTTTCCTGCTGATGGTGAACATTACCCTCTTACCAGAGATGCCAAGTCAGCTAGGGCCGAATTTATAAAACCTGGCGACCCTCCATTGAGTGTGGACAAACAAGGAGTGAAGAGAATTTCTCTACCCGAGCCATGGAAGTAGGTAGCTGTTTATGTTGTGAAGTATATTATCGGTGAAGGTCGTCAGTCGAATCTACATTCCATGCATTTCAAACTCCTGAACAACATGAGGCATGGGCAAAGAATGAATGTGCCAAATGTGCTATACCGCCTTCTTTCAATCATGGCGGACGAGACCCAAAAAGGTAGGGACAATTTTGTTTCCCACTATTGTCTGATCAAATTATAAGTTGAGAAGTCTCTACATGATGTGTTTGCTATATCTTGGGAAGAGTTCCTGAATATTGATCAAATTAAACCAAATCATTTGTAACCTAGGGTTTTGCCTCAACCTTAGGGTTAGTAGGAGAATGAGCAATGTTCAGGCCACTCTTGGAATGTCAACTTTTGGTGCGAGCCCTAGTGTAAGCCCTCCTGCAGCCAAACAAACCATAGAGATTAGTTCTTTTGAGGTTGAGCATTCAGACAAGGAAATTTCCTCTCCAGATTCTGATGATGATGTTTCTCTTGGCACCCTAATGAGAACTAGGGCACAAAAGAAGAAGGAAAAAATAATAAAGGGAAAAGCTAAAAAGAATTGCCAAGCTTTAAGAAACGGAAGGCTGACACTGTTCTTCTTGTAGAAAAAGAAAAGCGTAGAAATCCTTGTAGAAAATCAAGACTAGTTGGGCCAACTATTTGTGTATCTCCTGAGGGAAGCCCTAAACCTAGAGAAACATCACTGAAGGATACAAAAGGTCCAATGGAGAAGGTTAATGTAAAAGAAAAGGGCACATTTGAGGAAGCAATAAGCATAACACTGAAAGATCTTGCTGACATCACAAAATAAGTTGAAAGCTAAGTGTATGAGGAAAAATAGGAGCTCCTGCAACAAGAGCATAAGCTAGAGCTCCTGCAGCAAGAGCAGAAGAAAGATTTACTATAGCATGAGAAAAAACAAGAACTTAAGGCCCTATAGCTAGAACTGGGAGAACAGTCAGCACCCTTGTAGCTAGAATTGGCTGAACAAATGGAAACCCTGCAGCTAGTACTCTATGAAGAACAAGCAAAAGTGCAAGGAATTTTTTTGGTAGGAATACATAGACCCTCTAATTCTTCAATGCACATGGTAGCCATGAACTTATGGAAAGAAGTGCAAAGGAGGGAAGAAGAATGGAAAGCAGAGAAACGCAGGCTAAAGAGGGAAATTCAACAAAGATGAGGAGATTGAGGATAAGAATGAAGAAATTTCTACTTTAAAGAAAAAGGTGGATAATATGGCAGCCTTAGTACCTTAGATCTTAGAGTGTAGGAATCCTCAAGGGTCTATGCTCTATATTTGAAGGAAATGTATCTTTCTTTTAGGCTAGCAAGGATTATTTCAGGTTTGAATCCTTCCATTGAGACCCCTCTTGAATTTTCAATTCTTATCGGATTGCTCCTCCTAAAATGAAAAATTTCTTACATGTGAATTCTATTTACATAATTATGCTATGACCAAAGACCATGATTGGAATCCACCATTGTATGTTGGAGATGTCCAAATAAGGGCATTTATGTCCTGGATACAAAACAAAGTTATTTGGGGAAAGCAATTCAAGACTTATAGGAAAATCGAATCCAACACTCCTTGCCCATTAGGGCTGAATCTAGAAATCCAGGAGACATTTTCAAGGATTGGCACAAAATTCTTTATCGACCAAGCTATGGCAATGGGATCCTGTCTAAGAGAGAGGTAGTTTATAAAGAATATGAGGATATAGCAAAAACCACAGGGGAATCTATAATGGGATACCTGTCACAAAGGTGGAACAACCTAACTGATGATTTGAAATAAGCTGAGCCTCATTCTAAACAGAACTATGCTACAACACTTAGGAGAGTTGATAGATATATACAGATTGGAAGGACAAAGGGACATTTTTGGCTTCCGTTGACTTTTCAACCACCTATCCTCCTATGGCCCGTGACAAACTTCAGGTACTACTGATATGACATAGCTGTTGAGAGACAAAGATGGAGAAATTTTGATAGACAATAAGGGTTCTATTGGGATCCTAATTCAGACACAGTAGAAACTGATGTAGGAGAACTAGCAGTTGCAAATTTTAGGGCATTGACCCAGCAAAGGAACAACTTTTCCTCTTTTGGAGGACCAACAAGACCTTAGGTTGGGGGGAGTGATGAGTCTAGTTTATGGTCTAATTATTGATAGAGTTTGTTATCCATTTGCTACAGTTGTCATATACTTTGATGCTTGGATTTTGACCTTTTTATGATATTTCCTTAAAACCATATACTTTGGACATGAACTTATTTTCATAAATTTTAAATGATATTGACATGCTATATGAACTATTTGTGTTAATTTTTCATGCGATTAATGATTTTCGCTTTGAGATAGTTACAAATATGCAATTGTTGTGCATACTAATATTGTCATGCAGATATAATTAGAGGTATGCAATTAAGGGAGATTCTGCCAGCTGGTCATCTGCCATATCGGTCAAAAAAGGTGCACATTCAATGAAGGAAGGCTCTTGACGGCGGAAAGATTCCTCCTTCAAATCAAAGTTTTAACCGCCTTGTAATGGTCTTAATTGTTGTTGAGAAAATAAAGGCATTACTGTTGTGCTAGATTCGTGTTAAGGCAAACATGCCTGGTAGATTCTGTGCATGCGTAGCCGCCTCTCCACTTTCTACGCTTTCTCTAATGTGATGTCCTCCAAATTTTTTGGAGTTGACCGCCTTGCTAGGTTTTAGTAGTAGCTTCTATAAATAAGACTCATATGCTTCTTCTGAGGGTTTAATCAAAGGTTGCTTAATCTAATGATGTACTTCCACTCTTAGTTTTTCAGTAATACAGTCATGTTGCTCAATTGTACTCATTTTTCCAATGAATGAAATGAATTTATAATTTTGTGCATCTGAGTTTACATTCTTTTTAGGGGATACTCATCCAATGGGGCCCACTTGGTGGGTATTCCGTCCCTTAGGTTAGTTAGTTATTTTCTATTCAGTAATTAGTTAAGAATTTGGCACTATCTGTTCTTGCAGCCACTATAATTCCATTTTGTGACTGTGCCTATAGCCAAAGCATACATAGTAGTTTCTTGTTTGTTCGCTCACATTTTTATATCTGTCATACATTTCAACATTAGTATAGTTGTTGGTTGATTCTCAACACTTCTGTTATTTCCTTCCAAGCAATTTACTTTCAACATTGTGTCTTTCTTAGCTGTAGGATGAATATGGCTACTTTGGATTCCTAGTGCAGATACTATGCTGACCCATTTCAAGTTTACATCCCTAGGCTGAAAATTTAAATGCACCTTCATGATGATTGAAATGGCTATTCGGGTTAGATGTCCAATCTTTGAATCACAACTGTAAGGACTTAGTTGTTAAATCATTATAGGAGGCCGACAACTACTTTTTACCAAAAAAGAGAGACAAAATAAAATAAAATTATAGATGAAAGGATTAACATTGTCAGAAAGTGAAAATAATTACATCGTTGGATAGCTAAGAGAGAACCTAACATGACCCGGGTGTTCAATTTGTTTGACATTGAACGACGTGCAATCTTGGTGGTGATCACAAACCCGATTATGTGAAATATTGTAGAATTTGCAAAAACATGTCTCTGGTCATTGGGAAAGCCCTCCAAACCTTTGGGTTGGCATTCCAAGGAAAATACCAAGCCCAAGGCTTGGGGATTCCCAAAGAAAGATATAACATGCTTGTGTTATATCTTAGTTTTGACATGGTTTTTTGTGTTTTTGAGGGACATGTCTAGCAAGACATAACACGAGCACATTATATCACACTCACGTTATGTCTTGCTTTATGTTAGATGATACTCTATTAAATGTATATTTATATATTTGTATGTTTGTATGTATATGTATGCTTTTATGTCATGTATTTATGTATGTATGTATGTATACATGTATCAATGCATGTATATTGTACGTATGCCTATATGTATGTAAGATTGTATCTACACATGTACACGTATGATTGTATGTATGTAGGATTGTATGTACACACGTATTATGCTTTTATGTATGTATGTATTTATGTATGTCTTTAGAGGGAGGGGTAATTTTAAGAGAGAGAGAGAGAGAGAGAGAGAGAGAGAGAGAGAGAGAGAGAGAGAGAGAGAGAGTGGAAGTGAGAGTTTAAGAGAGAGTGGGAGAGAAGGTGAGAGGGAATTAGCTAGGTACGATGGGAGGGATAGAGGGGGAGAGAGAGAGAGGGGGGAGAGAGAGAGGGAGAACAAGAGAGAGTTATGTAGGTAGGGTTCCAAAGGGAGATACTTGAGAGTGTGAGGGCGGGTGAGAGGGAGAGACTTGAGAGATAGGTAGTGAGAGGGAGTGGGAGAGAGAGGGAGTGTGAGTGAGAGACCTAAGAGAGGGAGAGGGTGTGGGAGGGAGTGACCTAAGAAAGGGAGAGATAGATGGGGGTGGAGTGAGAGGGACTTATCTAGGTAGGGTGGGAGGGATAGATAGAGAGAGAGAGAGTTACCTATGTAGGTTGCCAGACGAAGAGACCTGAGAGAGAGAGTGGGTGGGTGGGAGAGACCTGAGAGAGAGGGAGAGAGAGGGAGTGGAGAGAATGGGAGGGAGATAGAGAGAGATAGAGGGAGTGAGAGAGTGTGGTAGGGATTGATTGAGCGAGAAGTACGTAGAAAGAGGGAGATGGTAGATATAGACAATTAGAGAGGGTAGGAGAGAGTGAGGGAGAGAGAGGTGTGATGTATAGATAGAGAGAAAGGGATAGGGGTTGAGGGATTATGGTGGACCTATAGGGTTGATGGTTTAGGGTATTAGGGTTTAAGGGTTGAGGGTTGAGGGTTGAGGGATTAGGGTTGAGGGTTGAGGGTAGAGGGTATTTGGTTGAGGGTATATGGTATAAGGTTTAAGGGTTTAGGGTTTAGGGAATAGGGTTTAGGGTATATGGTTGAAGGATTAGGTTGAGGGTCCAATGTAAAGGGTAGAGGGTATAGGGGTTGAGGGTTTAGGGTTTAAGGGTTGAGGGTTGAGGGTTTAATGTATAGGGTAGAGGGTTTAAGGGTTGAGTGTTGAGGGTTTAAGGTTGAGGGTAGAGGATTGAGGGTATAGGGTTGAGGGACTAGGGTTGAGGGTTAAATGTATAGGGTAGAGGGTATAGGGGTTGAGGGATTAAGGTTTGAGGGTTGAGGGTTGAGGGTTGAGGGTTGAGGGTTGAGGGTTGAGGGTTGAGGGTTTAAGGGTTGAGGGATTAAGGGTTGAGGGTTTAGGGATTATGGTAGAGAGTTTTCTTGGATTTAAGGGTTTAAGGGTTGAGGGATTAGGGTTGAGGGTAGAGGGTATTGGGTATTGGGTATTGGGTATTGGGTATTGGGTAGAGGGTAGAGGGTTTAAGGGTTTAGGGTTTAAGAGTTTAGGGTTGAGGGTTTAGGGTTTAGGGTTGAGTGTTTAAGGGTTGAGGGTTTAGGGTTGAGGGATTAGGGTAGAGAGGGAGGTATGGATGGATAGAGAGATGGAGGGAGAAGTGAGATAGAGATAATGAGAGAAGAGGAGGGAGGGACATAGATATATTAGGGTTGAGGATCCAATGTATTAGTTAGAGGGTTGAGAATTGACATTATAGGGTTGACGACCTACAGGGTTGAGGGATTAGGGTATTGGGTTGAGGGTATAGGGTTGAGGGATTATGGTTGATGGTACATATGGTTGATGGATTAGGGTTGAGAGTCCAATGTATAGAGTAGAGGGTATCGGGGTTGAGGGTTTAGGGTTGAGGGTATAGGATTGACGATATAGGGTTAGGGGATTAGGGTTGAGGGTCCAATGTATAGGGTAGAGGGTATAGAGGATGTTGGATTAGGGTTGAGGGTTGAGCGTTGAGGGTTGAGGGTTGAGGGATTAGGGTAGAGGGTAGAGGGTTTAAGGGTTTAGGGTTTAATGTAGAGGGTAGAGGGTTGAGAATTGAGGGTAGAGGGTCCAATGTTTAGGATTGAGGGAAGAGGGTTTAGGGTTTGAGGGTATTGGGTTTAAGGGTAGAGGGTAGAGGGTTTAAGGGTTTAGTGTAGACGATTGAGGGTATAGGGTTTGGGGATTAGGGTTTAGGGTCCAATGTAAAGGGTAGAGGGTATAGGGGTTGATGGATTAGGGTTTAAGGGTTGAGGGTTGAGGGATTAAGGGTTTAAGGGTTGAGGGTTGATGGATTAAGGGTCAAGAGGGTTGAGGTATTAGGGTAGAGAGTTTAATAAGTGGATTTAAGGGTTGAGGGACTAGGGTTGAGGGTAGAGGGTATTGGGTAGAGGGTAGAGGGTTTAAGGGTTTAGGGTTTAGGGTTTAGGGTTGAGGGTTTAGGGTTTAGGGTTGAGTGTTTAAGGGTTGAGGGTTTAGGGTTAAGGGATTAGGGTAGGGGGTAGAGGGTAGAGGGTTTAAGGGTTTAGGGTTTAATGTAGAGGGTAGAGGGTTGACAATTGGGGGAATAGGGTTGATAATTAAGGGTAGAAGGTTTAGGGTTTGAGGCCATTGGGTTGAGGGTAGAGGGTTTAAGGGTCTAAGGGTTCAGGGTATAGATTTGGGGGATTAGGGTTGAGGGTCCAATGTAAAGGGTAGATGGTATATGGGTTGAGGGATTAGGGTTTAAGGGTTGAGGGATTAACGATTTAAGGGTTTAGGGGTTGAGGGTTGAGGGATTAAGGGTCAAGAGGGTTGAGGGATTAGTGTAGAGAGTTTAATAAGTGGGTTTAAGGGTTGAGGGATTAGGGTTGAGGGTAGGGGGTATTGGGTTGAGGGTAGAGGGTAGAAGGTTTAATGGTTTAGGGTTTAAGGGTTGAGGGTTTAAGGGTTGAGGGTTTAAGGGTTTAATGTAGAGGGTAGAGGGTTGAGAATTGAGGGTATAGGGTTAAGAATTAAGGGTAGAGGGTTTAGGGTTTGAGGGTATTGGGTAGAGGGTAGAGGGTAGAGGGTTTAAGGGTTTGGGGTTTAAGGGTTTAGGGTTTAAGGGTTTAGGGTAGAGGATTGAGGGTATAGGGTTGAGGGACTAGGGTTGAGGGTCCAATGTATAGGGTAGAGGGTATAGAGGTTGAGGGATTAGGGTTTAAGGATTTAGAGAAAGAGATAACAAATAAACCTATAAAAAAATCAACTTTCTCATAACGTGAGCACGTTTTGAAGTAGTAGAGATATGACTGTTCTTTTAGCAAGACATAAGTTGCTCGTGTTATAACATGAGCATGTTATGATGCGAGTGCATTTTGGCTTGCTCTAAAAATGGAAAAAATTCAATATACCCATGATCTCAAGGCCCACATTCTGCATATTCTCCTGGTTCTGCACGTGCTTCGACAAAAAAGAGCTTTTTGATGATGTTGTGAAGTGTGCATGCATGTTTTTCACATTCCACCACCTTTTTCATGATATTTCCACCACCTTTGCATGAAATAGCAGAGTTTTCATGTTGAAAGGCATATAATATTAATTCAAGTTTGAATTCCATTCAAAAGTGATATATAATTGAAGTTTGGAGGGGAACAAGCTTTTCAAAAATTTAAATTATTGAGGAGTTTGAAGAAAGAAGAAGCAAATGCTACATAATTGGGTAGAACTCCTCCATTTGAAACTCTGATTTTTTAGGTATGTGAAGTCTTTACACATTTTCATTCATTCTATTATGGCTTGCTTTCATTTTTATTTTATTTTGCATATTCCATGTTGATCATTGTTTTTTTTCATTATAACCTTAGCTTGTCAATGCACATTTTAAATTACACAATTCTTTACACTTGCCAATTACATTGTTAAACCACATCTCTTTGAGAAATTTTGTTATTTAACAATTGACTTACTTTGTGTATGCTTCCACATTTTGTATAGACATATATATGAAATAATTTATAAGGAAGTAAAATAAAACATCATTTCTCAATCCTTTATTATGGATGTTCATACCACTCTCAAAAGCTTTCATTTTGGTATAGGCATGGGGGATGTTGGAAAATATAGTTGAATTTGGTTTTACACCTACAATTTGCATATGCTTGAAATTTTATAAATACTTTTCAATAAATCTATTTTTTGCATATCCTACAATCATTATAGTCCATGATGACGTATCTCATTGAGGTATTTTGTCAAACAGTTTTACCAAGCAGCTGATTTCCTTGTTTATGCTACCAAATTTTCCATACATGTCTCTAAAAAATTGGAATATACTCCTCCCACATTGATAGATCTTTGAATCTATTTTGGTTTTCATCTCTATTTATAAATTTACCTCATCACTAAACCTACCTCATCACTTATGTTGTGATATATTTTAAATGTTTCCTTGATTAGTCTACCTACAAGGGATTCTAACCCTTCTCTCCACTATTTCAAGACTCTTTATTCAAGGCTAAGTTAGCAACATGGGGAAAGGTGCAACCTATCTTGCAATCATGGATCAAAATGGAAGCATGGACAAGGAATTTGAATTGATTGAAAATAATGTTTTCATATAAATGTATGCAAAATGTGGTATCATTGACAAGCTAGTGAGCTTGGAAAGATAGTGAGCTCACTCACTAGCTTCTCAATGTGGTAGGGTTGACAAGGTAGGGGTAGTGTATGCCTCATAGAAATGGGGACTCACGGTGATGTATACATCACCGTGAGTCCCAATTTCTATGAGGAAACATACATCATCATGAGTCCCCATTTCTATGAGGCATATGCTACCCCTACCTTGTCAACCCTACCACATTGGCAAGCTAGTGATCTCAGTAGCTTGCCAATGCGGAGGGTTGACAAGGTAGGGGTAGTATATGCCTCATAGAAATGGGGTCTCACATTGGAAAAGCTAGTAAGATTGAGACCCCATTTCTATGAGGCATACACTACCCCTACCTTGTCAACCGTACTGCATTGGCAAGCTAGTGATCTCACTAGCTTGCCAATGAAGTAGGGTCATAGAAATGGGGTCTCACGGTGATGTATCACTGTGAGATCCCATTTCTATGAGGCATACACTTCCCCTTCCTTATCAACCCTAACACATTGGCAAGCTCGTGGAGAAGATGTATATCACTGTGAGTCCCCATTTCTATGAGGCATACACTGCCCCTACCTTGTCAATCCTACTGCATTGGAAAGCTAGTGAAATGGGGTCTCACAGTGATGTATCACTGTGAGACCCCATTTCTATGAGGCATACGCTTCCCCTTCCTTGTCAAACCTACCGCATTGGCAAGCTAGTGGAGAAGATGTATATCACTGTGAGTCCCCATTTCTATGAGGCATATGCTGCCCCTACCTTGTCAACCCTACTGCATTGGAAAGCTAGTGAGATCACTAGCTTGCCAATGCGGTAGGGTTGACAAGGTAGGGGAAGCATATGACTCATAGAAATGGGACTCACGGTGGTGACCTCACTAGCTTGCCAATGCGGTAGGGTTGAAAAGGTAGGGGAAGCATATGGCTCATAGAAATGGGACTCACGGTGGTGACCATACCGCATTTCTATGAGGCATATGCTACCCCTACCTTGGAAACCCTACCACATTGGCAAGTTAGTAGTGCTCTACTATCTTGCCAATGCGGTAGGGTTGACAAGGTAGGGGCAGTGTATGCCTCATAGAAATGGGGTCTCACGGTGATGTATACACATTTCTATGAGGCATACGCTACCCCTACCTTGTCAACCCTACCACATTAGCAAGCTAGTGAGCTTGGCAAGCTAGTGATCTCACTAGCTTGCTAATGCGGTAGGGTTGACAAGGTAGGGGCAGCGTATGCTTCATAGAAATGGGGAATCATGGTGAGGTACTGCCTCATATAAATGGGGACTCATGGTGATGTACATCACTATGAGTCCCCATTTATATGAGGCATACAATGCCCCTACCTTGTCAACCCTAATGCGTTGGCAAGCTAGTGAGCTTGGCAAGCTAGTGATCTCACTAGCTTTCCAATGTGGTAGGATTGACAAGGTAGGGGTAGTGTATGCCTCATAGAAATGGGGTCTCATGATACATCATCGTGAGACCCCATTTCTATGAGGCATACGCTGCCCCTACCTTGTCAACCCTATCGCATTGGCAAGCTAGTAAGCTTGGCAAGTTAGTGAAGCACCACACTTATGCGGTAGGGTTGACAAGGTAGGGCAGCGTGTCCTCATAAAAATGGGGTCTCACGGTGATGTAACCATGAGACCCCATTTCTATGAGGCATACGCTGCCCCTACCTTGTCAACCCTATCGCATTGGCAAGCTAGTAAGCTTGGCAAGTTAGTGAAGCACCACTAGCTTGCCAATACGGTAGGGTTGACAAGGTAGGGGCAGCGCGTGCCTCATAAAAATGGGGTCTCACGGTGATGTAACCATGAGAATCCATTTCTATGAGGCATACACTACCCCTACCTTTTTAACCGTACCGCATTGGCAAGCAACTAACAAACAAAGAGTATGAAACCAATAAAGAAAAAGAGAGACAACAGGTGAGGAAATTTCATGAGAAGAAGAAATTGGATATGATTGATGAAAACAAGCCAATTGAAGATAAACCTCAACCATCAAAAAGAGAAAATGCATTGGCGGCACAAAGGGAACGAATGCGGAAGTATCGTGGTAAGACAAATTTAGATATCGTAGTGAAGACACACCCTCTACTGCAAGTGAATATGGAGGAACATCATTAAGCACAAGTAAATATGGAGTGAAACCCTCTATTACAAGTGAATATGGAGGAACACCATCTATCACAAGTGAATATGGAGGGACACCATCTACCACAAGTGAATATGGAAGGAAACCATCTACTACAAGTGACTATGAAGGGACACCATCCACCACACCTCAAGTTGAGAGTACATCACTCGTATTTGATGAAGTATGAAATCATCCCCATGTCAACCTCAAGGTATGTCATCTACCCCACCCTCAATCGAAGGTACACAATCTAGCCCACCTCACTTTAATATTGATGAAATTCCTAATGTTGAAGAGTATGTACCTAGGAGAACACCACCTAGAATTTTGCGTAGAAAGCCAAAGTATTTGATTGATATTGATGAGGATATTTTGCAGCACATGGAAGGTAAGATTCCAGCACACACTTGTAGAAGATATGCTAATAAGATTTGGAAATATTTCTTTGAAAGGATAAATTAAACTGCAAGATGTCAACTATTTGTTGAAATGATGCGGGGTATAAAGTATAAAAACATCATAAAGGCTCTTGGGTTGAGAACATCGAATGCTTCAAGTGAAAGCACTATTGTGAAGAATCTAATGGAGTCTTATGAGAGTGTGGGTAAGACCTCACACTCAAAGAATAGTAATGTCACCCGACGTGTCATTACAATGACTTAGGTAGGTAGTCAAACAAAGAGAGCTTGTCTCATTAGAAAGACAAGTGAAAAATGAGAATTAATAGAAATACTTTACAAAGAGCCGTTCAAAGGAGGAAAATAATTGAGGGCACAAATTCAAATGAATTATGGGCAGTCTCGGGGAGACTGCTGTGAAAAGATAAAAAAGTTGTTGAAGCATTGAGAACACTAATTGGAGATTATTGGAATAATAACACAAGGCCATCTCTGAATGAAAGGGATGTGGTAAGAAGGAGGATTGGTAGTCGGAACTGTGAACCACATCCAAAGCATTTTTTGGATATGATTCAAACCCAATTTTTTCATAAATTTCAATAGGTTTATCCTCAAATTAGTATTTGTTAAAGATATTTTGAAATGATTAAATCTTTTTATGTCAAGATAAATCACATGTGCACTACTTGTTGTTGTAGAGTACATATTGAATTCTCTAATATGTTTAGATTTGCATATTAACGATGTTTTGCAGGATTGTGGCATAAAAGCCCCACAAAAATATTCAAGAGAGTTCTTATCAAAAGTTTTATGTGAAATAGAGGATGGATAAATATTCTACAGGACTACATGATTGGATGGTTCATGGGAGCGTTGCGGTGGCTTGCAGCGTATGCTAGTATGTCAACATATGGAAATCACAGATGAGGTGGGAAAAAAACTAGTAGAGTTTGGGAAGTATAAAACAATGGCATATGCTACAAAAGATGGTAATCAAGCAAAAAGGTGTGATTTGGTTATTCAAAAGATTCTAGTGTATCAATTTATTTGCATGTTTCATGACAATATACTGTATGAGTATGCAAGGCATACCCATAGAGCCCGATCTTTGGACATGCAATTCAAGCTATGCAAGGACACCTTTCCAGTTGGAAACATAGTTTCAGAGGTTGACTTTGCAGAGAACTACTTTCTACAACCACAGAGTGTGGTGTAGTCACAATATTACAACTCCACACAGGTTTTGATATTTGTGCACATATCATTCATTCATGCAGTTGATAGAACAGAGGACCAAAGGAAGGTATTGAGGGAGTATCACTTTTATATTAGTGATGATCACACACATTCTCCAGGGTTCGTGCAAGGTTGCTTCCAGATGTTCTACAATGATTTGGCTCAGAGGGGCATAATATATGGTCAACATATAATATGGTCGGATAACTGTGCACCATAGTTTAAGAACTCACGCATGTTCTACTGGTTGAGCAAGATGCATGTCATTATAGGTGTTCAACATATGTAGAACTTTTGTGAGGCCAGGCATGGAAAGAGGGAGCATGATGGTGCAAGAGCATGTGTGAAAAGAGCATTAGCACGAAAAGATTTAAAGTATAAAGACAATGCAAAGTTGGAAGATGTAAAATCAATCATCGAGTGCTGTAATGCTTCGATGGGTCTAGGTAATGAAGGTACATCTTTAGTTCATAGATTTTTTTGGTTGATGGATGATACTAAAATTACACCATATGAGGATTGTTGTACACTAATAGAATCGAGTGAGCTACACTCTTTCCTTAGCTTAGATGTAGGTTCATGGAGTATCAATACACGAAAGATGGCATGCTTTTGTTCTTCATGTACAATGCAAGCCTGGAATGATTGTGAGCCAAAGGAGTGGGTTGAGAAATGGTCATTAAGTTATCTTAGCCCACTTCACATGTATCACCCTCTGAAAACATTGGAACTAACACAAATGGATTCATTAGTCGAATTTGACCACATATCAGATCTAGTTCAACCAGGTAATATATCTACTTTCTTAGTTTTTGAAATTCTTATTGTTATCTTACTTTGTAGTGTATTTGTAATGGGTTAATTTCAAGAAATTTGCTGCACATATCAATGTAGGGCATGTTTATGTAGTTATTGTAGATGAAGACAATGAAGAGGGAACAAAATTTTACTTGTGTCATTGTGTTGAGTCCAAAAAGAAATTGGAGGCCTTAGTTATAGATGGAGAAAACATCCAATACCCTACAGGCTTAGTTGTTGTTACTGGAACGTGGCTTAGAAAGTACCCACATAAGAGTGTTAAATATTGGCTATTTCGGGACTTTGACACACAACATAAGATTATTCATTACTTGAACCTTATCATGGCATCCAATGTTCGTTTGACCAAATATGGAGGTAGACCTTTGAACAAGGCCTCGTGGAAGGTACGTGAGTTTGACCATGAGGTAATACTTGACACAATAAAGAGTAGAGCAGACCCAGATGGTTCATTGGATTAATTTGTAAGTATAAACATTGGTTCTTATTAATTTATGCTTTTATGCACATTAATTTGTATGATGCCAATGCTATAATCTTCTTTTACTTTTCCTATTTATAAGTAACCTACTAAAAATTGATTGGTGTCCCTTGTAAAAAATGCTGATTTATGAGCCATCGAAGACAATCTCAACCAAAAAAACAATGCAACATCCTTATTTTGATGATCTTCACAAATATCAATTATGATTTATAGCCTTTATAAAAGTGCGTGCGAAGCTTGGTGAGGGAATTTAAAGTTATTCATTTGAAGTTAACCCTATCATGAACACCTATGATGTAGACATTATAAGAGCATCTCAAATTTCAAGTTATTCTATTCATGAGAGGTGTTGTGTGCAATAGGTATCTTGGAACTCCTAGTGAAGATGTATGACCAGGAGTGACTAAGTTGAGAGACTGGCATGCCTATCCTCAATGGAAGCATCAAGATTTATGCCTTGCTGTTTCTGAGTTGGAACCAAATGGTGTGGATTTGTTGTCTGTAAGTGCCTTCCATCTATTTTCATTTCATTTCCATTTTGGATGCTCTTTCTTTTCTTCTTTTACTTTGCGTATTTGTAAGTAAAATACTAAAAATTGATTGGTGTCTCTTTGTAGAAAATGCTGATTTATGAGCCATCGAAGAGAATCTCAACCAAAAAAGAAATGCAACATCCTTATTTTGATGATCTTGATAAATCTCAATTGTCTCCCTATTATAACTAGCACCAATTGACTAACTTATTATAAAACTTCATTTATTAAAAAAAATCAACCTAATGATTATATATCAATATCAATATAGCATACAGTCTATTGAAATAAACACTTGTAATGAGATTTACTCAAATATTCATATTTATTTCTGCCTTCAAACATTTGTAACTCAAGCAATGTAATCCCTCAACAGTCCAAATTACAAAAGGACAACAATATTTGATGAACTATTACCTAGATACCATGTCAATTATGGGAATTCTGGCTGAGGCATCGAGATCACGTAGGAAACCTCTATAATAACCTCTCCCAGTTTTTGTTATCTCAAAGTCATTTTTCTGTGGTGTCCAATTTTGACTTGATGGAAAAAGTGTCAATTACAAGCAATGTAAAGTTGCAAAGAGGTGAAAATTTTGTTTTGCAACTCATGCGACCAAACAAACTATTCCAATGTGTTTGAATGGGTACATTTACTCCAGGCATGGTCCTCTTTCACACCCAAACACGTGGAATCACTTTGAGCTACGTTCAACCGACTCGATCCCTTAAGGGTCCAAAGTGCAAAAGGGAAACAATCTTTGATGGGCTATTACTCAAAAAATATGGTGCTTACGAACTCTCCATCTAATCCTATAGGATTGCGTTGGGCCCCTCTACAATAACCTCTCTCATTTTTTTTTTTTATCTCAGAGTCATTTTCCCGTGGTGTCCAGTTTTCACTTGGTGGAAAAAGTGTCAAGTGCAAGTAGTGCAAAGTTTCAAAGTGGTGCAACTTTCATTTTGTAACTTTTGTGACCAAATGGACTGTTCGAAAATGTCCGGATGGGTGGTTTTACACTAGGAATGGTCCCCTTTTGCACCCAAACACGTAGAATCACTTTGAGCTACATTCAACCGACAAAATCCCTTAAGAGTCCAAAATGCAAAATGGATCCATGCTATTACTCAGATACCATGATGCTTAGAAAGTTCTCTTCTGAGCCTATGGGATCATATTGGGCCCCTCTATAATAACCTCTCTCGATTTTCATTATTTCAGAGGCGTTTTCTCGTGGTGGCAAATTTTTACTTGAGAAAAAATTTGTCAAATGCAAGTAGTTGAAAGTTGCAAAGTGGTGCAACTTTCATTCTGCAACTTGTGTGAAAAAATGAATTGTTCCAATGCATCTAAATGGGTATGTTTATGCTAGGAATGGTCCTCTATCGTACCCAAATACGCAAAATCGCTTCGAGCTACATTCAACCGATAGAATCCCTTGAGTCCAAAGTGAAAAATGGCAGCAAACTTCAACATGTTGTTACTTGGAAACCGTGATGCTTAGAAACTTCTCATCTGAGCCTATGGGATCATGTTGGGACACTTTACAATAACCTCTCTTTTTTTCACTATCTCGGAGGCATTTTCCTGTGGTGGCAAATTTTCACCTGGGGAAAATTTTTTCAAATGCAAGTAGTTGAAAGTTACAAAGTGGTGCAACTTTCGTTCTACAACTAATGTGACCAAAAAAATTATTTCAATGCATCCGGATGGGTACGTTTACGTTAGGCATGGTCCTCTTTCACACCCAAACATGTGGAATCACTCCGAGCTACATTCAACCGATATAATCCCTTAAGAGTCCAAAGTGCAAAATGATTGCAAACTTCAACATGATGTTACTCGGATACCGTGATGTTTAAAAAATTTCTCCTTTGAGCCTATGGGATCATGTTGGGCCCCTCTACAACAATCTCTCTTTGTTTTCACTATTTCGGAGGCGTTTTTCCGTGGTGGTGAATTTTCACTTGGAGAAAAAGTTGTCAAATGTAAGTAGTTAAAAGTTGCAAAGTGGTGCAACTTTCGTTTTGCAACTCATGTGACCAAATGAATTATTCTAACACATCTGGATTGGTACATTTATGTTAGGAATGGTCTTCTTTCACACCCAAACACGTGGAATCACTTTGAGATACATTCAACTGATAGAATCCCTTAAGAGTCCAAATGCAAAATGGCTCAAAACTTTAGCATGTTGTTACTCGAACAATGTGATTCTTAGAAACTTATTGTCTAATCCTATGGGATCATGTTGGGACCCTCTACAATAACCTCTCTTGGTTTTTACTATTTTAGAGGCATTTTCCTGTGGTGGCAAATTTTCACTTTGGGAAAAAGTTGTCAAATGCAAGTAGTTGAAAGTTACAAAGTGGTGCAACTCATGTGAATGAATGAACTATTCTGATGCATCCAAATGAGTACGTTTATGCTAGGAATGGTTGTCTTTCACACGCAAACACACGGAATCGCTCCGAGCTACATTCAACCGACAAAATCCCTTAAGAGTCCAAAGTACAAAATGGCTGCAAACTTTAGCATGCTGTTACTCAGATACCATGATGCTTAGAAACTTCTCATTTGAGCCTATGGGATCATGTTGGGCCCCTCTACAATAACCTCTCTCGGTTTTCACTATCTCGGAGGCGTTTTCCCGTGGTGGTAAATTTTCACTTGGTGAAAAAGTTGTCAAATGCAAGTAGTTGAAAGTTGCAAAGTGGTGCAACTTTCATTCTGCAAATTATGTGACCAAATGAATTGTTCCAATGTATCCAAGTGGGTATGTTTACGCTAGGAATGGTCCTCTTTCGCACCCAAACATGTTGAATCACTCCAAGCTACATTCAACCGACATAATACCTTAAGATAAATGTTTGTATGATAATATTTCAAGAAGTGATGTAGATCAGGGTGGAGGTTATCCAACCAAACACAATTCAACAACCCTTTCAACTTGGGAACCCTAACTTGATGTTCTCATAATTTCCTCAATCTTGGTTGTAACATTCCAAACAGTGAAAATTGACCATATCTTTTAGAGAAAGCCTCAAACCCTAAAAATAAACATCATTCCAAGTACCCTTTTGGCTCTTTAGTAACATATCACAAAATCAAGTATGATTGTTTTGGAACAAATTACTCAAAATTTGACTGCTACGCTACCTGTAAGGCCTAATTAGGCTAGTTTGAATAGGGGTTTATTGATTCTCTACACTTCAAGTCTCAATTATTCTCAAAAATGGATAAAACATGTCTCCTAGGGTCTTCTTATGCTCACCAAACCAATTCCAACACTTTTCCATTGCTTCTTTATTAAACCCTAACCTCTAGTCATCCTTTCATACCTAAAAACCATGAAATTTCATCTAGGGCATCACCCAATCAACTCCTAACTATATCTCTTTACCCTGTAACTTTGAAAACAAAAAAAAAACCTAATCTACCTCCATTCCACTGATTTTGACAAGATTTCAGTGGTGGAATGGATATTTCTACATTTTTCTTCCTTTCAACCCTATTGAACTAGGGTTTTTGACTTGTCTAAGGCAAAATGACAATAAAATCCTCAAAACTAAATGAAACTCAGTAAGACCAAAAAAAATAGAAATATAATTCAATTCTCCATCCAATACAATCAACCTCAATTCATGAAGCCTTTGTATAGAATCATACAATGCTCTGAAACAACAAGAAACGTTAGAAATTTGCAAAAAAATAGGGGTTTTTATTGAATTCTCTCCAAAATACAAGTCACCAAACTTGAGCCCGCCTTCTCATGGACAATTTGAAAATATTACATCAGTTTTCTATTTTCCTTTGAATTATAATGACCAAAAACCTTCTTTCCAACCGATGACCCTTCATATTCCCTTTTTTGCATATTTTGCAATTTTGCAACAATGACAACGTTTGCAAAGTTGACAAATTGACCCCACAAGCCACCTAGCAACCTAATCATTGAATCAATACACATGTGACATGTTTAGTACATGAAATTATACAAAATAAAACACAACCAAACCAAAAATGACAAAATTGCCTCATGGAGGCAAGAAATCAACTAGGTATTCCTAGAAATATTGAAGTTGTTTAGCATCAAATAATAAAGATGTTTATCATCAATTAATAAATATTCAAGATAAACCATGAAGGACAAAAATTTTCAATGCTAGGGCTAACCAATTAATAAGTATACATGTGAATAAGTCAAGCATATATGTGAATAAGGGAAGCACAAGTACTCAAAAACACGTAAGCCTTGAAGTATACACCCGAATACATAGTATATGAAAATTAATACAAAGTATATGCATGAATATAAGGTATACGTATGAAAACATGTAAGTCGCAAAGTATGCATTGGAATACACGTAATTCACAAAGTATACACGTCAGTTGTAAAGTATACACTTGAATACATGTAACTCATATCTATTGAACCATGGATTTATAATGCAAATATGGAGACCATCGATAAAAAAAGATTTGTATTAACCAAATAGACATGTAGGAATACATCAATATATGTCGGTATAAGTATAAAATATATACAAAATAGCCATATAAGCTTACAAGAATGCCATATAGGCATACAATGTCAAATATATCCAATATGTAAAATATGTACAAAAATGCCATATAGGCATACAATGTCAAATATATCCAATATGTAAAATATGTACAAAAATGCCATATAGGTATACAACCAAGGGCTCTAGAATCAAAAGTCATTGCTTTGCATCCTCTCAAAATAAATTCTTTCCCTTTGCTTGTCGACCGGATGGTGATAGGTCTATCACTCATTTATTATGAGGTCGAGGAGTGCTTCTGGTGCTCCTCCTAGTGTTTAGCTCCTACCGAAGCTGTATTTGTTACAATAAGAAGTAAAGACATTAATATATAGAAATTACATTATAAAAGATGATATATTTAACAAAATAATCACTTACCGCCAGTAGACGATCTCTCTCCTCATGGGAAATATTCACATGCTCATGCTGTGGCGTGCTGAAGCCCTGTAGAAACCATCCGAAGAGAAATTAAACTATGAATCAATAATGGTTTGATTATTCACTAACTAACAGCTATAACAATGAATGTAAGTTGAAATTTAGTAATATCCCTCATACCTCCTCTGTGAGAGCCATCGAGGACTCTATAGTAGATGAAACACTGAGCTCCATTTCCCTATGAACATTTAGAGGCGTATCCGCTTCCAAAATATTAAAATAAAACAATAAATTATTCAATCACGAAAACTATAATAACAATCCATGTCATGGCTTATAATGTATCAGATAATGAACAAAAATTTGAGTACTTATTAAACTATATATTTCTGACAATCATGCTTACTATTTTCCCTATCCATAGCTTGTTCAAAAACACCTATTTTTATGCTTGTTCCCATAGTAGCAAGGCGGTGAACCATTTGATAAAATGCTTTTGTAGACATGTACGATAACTGTGGTAGCATAGAGAAGGCAGTGAACTGTTTGAAAAAATGCCTCAAAAAAATGGGGTCTCATGGAATGATGGAATGAAATTGCAAACAAACGTGTCATGGCATTCCATCACCATAAGACCACATATCTTTGAGGCATTTTTTCAAATAGTTCATTTCCTTCTCTATGGTATTATGCTAGGATGGGGTGGATGGTGTAGTGTGGTCTTGGTTATGAGATGGAGGGAAATCATGACATGAAGAGGGAGGGGTGGGGACATGGAAAAGTGGAATAAAAGGCGGAAGGTTCCATGGATTTTTAAATTGAGGATGAGGACCTTGAAAAGAATTTGGAGGGGAATTTTGTCTAAAGGGTTGGTTTCTATTCTTCAGGCAGTGAGCTGTTTGAAAAAAATGCCTCAGAGAAATGTGGTCTCATAGTGATGGAATGGAAATCCATCACCATGAGATCACATTTCTTCAAGGCATTTTTTCATACTACCCACTGCCTTGACTATGATATTTCTTACTATTATGCTTTGATATATTTTTTCCAAGCATCCATAGTTTGTTGGAAAGCACCTATTTTATGCTTTTAGCCATAACAGCAAGGAAGTGAGTATTTTGATAAAATTCTTTGGTACATGTATGTATGGAAAATGTGGTAGGATAGAAAAGGTGGTGATCTGTTTGAAGAAATGTCTCGAAGAAAAGTGGTCTCATGGTGATGGAATGGGATTCCATCACCAAGAGACTACATTTCTTTGAGGCATTTTTTCAAACTACTCACTGCCTTGTCTATGCTATTGCTTACTATTATGCTTTAATAGATTTTTTCCAAGCATCCATAGTTTGTTGGAAAGCACATATTTTAGGATTTTAGCCATAGCAACAAGGAAGTGAGTAGTTTGATAAAATTCTTTGGTACACATGTATGGAAAATGTGGTAGCATAGAAAAGGTGATGGTGATGGAATGACATTCCATCACCATGAGACCGCATTTCTTCGAGGCATTTTTTCAAACTACTCACCACCTTGTCTATTCTATTGCTTACTAATATTCTTTGATATATTTTTTCCTAGCATCCATAGTTTGTTGGAAATCACCTATTTTAGGTTTTAGCCATAGTAGCAAGGAAGTGAGTATTTTGATAAAATGCTTTGGTACACATGTATGGAAAATGTGGTAGGATAGAAAAGGTGGTGAGCTGTTTTGAAGAAATTCCTTTAAGAAATATGATCTCATGGTGATGGAATGGAATTCAATCACCACGAGACCACATTTCTTCAAGGAATTTTTTCAAACTACTCACTGCCTTGTCTATGCTATTGCTTGCTATTATGCTTTGATAGATTTTTTCCAAGCATCCATAGTTTGTTGGAAAGCACCTATTTTAGGATTTTAGCCATAACAACAAGGAAGTGAGTAGTTTGATAAAATGTTTTGGTACACATGTATGGAAAATGTGGTAGCATATAAAAGGTGGTGAGCTTTTTGAAGAAATGCATCGAAGAAATGTGGTCTCATGGTGATGGAATGACATTCTATCACCATGAGACCACACTTCTTCGAGTTATTTTTTCAAACTACTCACTGCCTTGTCTATGCTATTGCTTAATATTATGCTTTGATAGATTCTTTCCAAGCATCCATAGTTTTTTGGAAAGCACCCTTTTTAGGCTTTTAGCCATAGCAGCAAGGAAATGAACTGTTTGATAAAATGCTTTGGTAGACATGTATGGAAAATCTGGTACCATAGAAAAGGTGGTGAGCTGTTTGAAAAAATGCCTCAAAGAAATTGGGTCTCATGGTGATGGACATCACCATGAGACCAAATTTATTTGAGTCACTTTTTCAAACAACTCATTACCTTTTCTATGCTATTGCTTACTATTATTCTTTCATATATTTCTTCCAAGCATCCATAACATTAAAAAGGCAATGAATTGTTTGAAAAGATTCCTTAGTAAAAAGTGGTCTCATGGAATGCCATGACAAGAAAATGCAATTGGAAGTTGCTCCTACTTATTAATTATGCTATGTGAAGTAATTACGTCACTGCTTATTTTGAATTTCTAAACAACTATATTGTAGTTGAAATTTTGTCATCTATCAACATCTAGTTATTAGTTATGGAATGTGAAGTAATGCTTTGAGTTTGAAAGATGTGCAATGCAATGCAATCAACGATATGAATATAAACTACACAAATCTATTACTTGTACAATTCATTAGTTGAACTCTTTATTCTAGTACCCGCGTGTAGGTTTATGTAAATCCACTGGAATTGGGAGGTGTTCCCACAAAACCTCCAATATTAGCCTATTCAACATCCAAAATCACATATTAGGATACCATTCATAAAACAATGCTATTAACATGTAATCAATTTATAATTGTTTACTAATTACATACCTCCATGATAGATGCAGTGGAGTAATAAGTGGGTGTAGGGCCGATGTATCTAGTATCAACACAGTGACCCTAAACTTTTATCAAAATCATAAAACTAAATTAGTTAATCTTGCATTTCAAAATTAAAATTTAATAAATTAAATTCAATGAACATGCTAACATTTACTTGAGTATCGATGCCATAGGTCTCATTCAAAATTTCAACTACCCTTACCATCCCCATAGCTATAGACGTATCCTACGTAGCAACCTCTTGAGTGTCAGTGGGGTCATATGAACAAGTCGCCTCATAAGCCTGAAATAAATGTGGTCTAAGCCCACCACTTGAAGACTCCCTTGGATGGCGTTGTAGTATAGGGGTAGCATGCTGGATGACACTCTGGGTCAAAGAGCTAATGGCCTACAAAGTGTCTACCTTGGCACTCTCCTTCATGATGGAAGGGATAACGATGTGCTCATGAGGCGGCCTAGCGAGTGGTCATCTCGCTTGCCGCCTATGATCCTGTTGTTCATCGAGTCAATATTGAGCCGACCCCCCACCTCTCCCTTGGAAGTTCCTCATTTAAAAATAATTCAGGATTTTGTTCAGGATGAACTCATAGTATAGTTTCCTCAAGAAATATTACGAGATTTCACAATTTTTGCATGGTGGGTAATCAAAAACCATGTACCACCTATCCCCCAAAAAAGTTCCTAATTTATTGGTGGTGGCACCAATGGATAGGAAACCTCTTTGAATTTAGGGTAAGATTTGAATTTGTGTGTGGGTCAGTGAATAATGAGCACAAATCTAATTTTGTAATCTTTTGATCTTTTACATCTTTATATGATAATTTATCTCAGTTATAATCCCTATGCTCCTGCCTCCTATCTTGCCAACCGGTTAATTGTTTGCTGATTGAATCTACATGTTTCAACATTTCTTTGAGTGAAGTTGCAAGGGTGTCTATTTCCATGGTTGAACTGTTTGGATCGTTCAATCTCGTGATTAACTCCTCGATTTGTTTTTTATTGTTTTCAATTTCACTCATTAAGTTTTGTTGAGTGCCAGGAGGATGTTGAGGGATTGGTGGAGGAGATTGTTGTTGTGGTTGTGCTTGTTGAGGATTTTTTTGATGTTGTTGTTGCTATTCTTGTTGAGGATTTTGCTCCTCTTATTATTGTTGTACTTGTTGAGGATTTTGAGGAGGGTTTGTAGGTTCATTAACATCTCCTACAAATTAAAAAAATAAATATAAAAAAAAACCTAAAACTAACAAATTCATAACAAAAATTAAACAATCCTTACCTCTTAGACCTCCTCATTGACATGGTGGCATCCTGGAGACAAAACAACAAAAATTTGATGAAAAAACTTACTAGATGGCTCCTCCCAGAAATCGAGCACATAAATGAAGGGTTTTGGCTGTAGGCACAAAAAAATAGTGAAAAAGAAAGTGATGTCGAATTGAATTTTTCTTTTTCTTTTAATACCTCATAATGTGAGTGTGTTATAACATGCTCGCATTATGGGATTGTTGTGGCTGAGCCTTAGGCTCGACACACCAAGCCATAACATGAGTACGTTATGAGCTTTCAATTTTTTTTTTCAAATTTGGCCATAAATTGGCCCCCCATATTTTTGCACCCGCTTGTATTGGAACTTATTATTTGTAGACTGATGAAGATGTTGAGTCTTCATCTAAAAAATTAAAGAAAGAGTTTGAAAGTAATGACTCATCTTCACCAGAAAATGAATCATCTTCAGATGATTTATCTCGTTTAGATGGTGAAACTTCATTTGATGATGAAGTTACTGATTTTGAAACTGTTAGTCTTGGTGATCTGAATGACATTTAGACAATTGAGTTTGATGGCAGTTGTTCTTCCACAGGTTTTGGAGTGGGAATTATTTTTATTTCCCCGCAAGGGAAATTATTTCCTTTTTCTTTTAAACTTTAGTTTGACAACACTAACAATACTACAAAGTATGAAGCATTGTTGTTGCAAATGGAGGTTGCATGAAGGAAAGGGATAAGAAATTTACATGTTCAAGGTGATGTTGAATTAGTCATTTTCCAAGTAAGAAAATTGTATCAAACAAGGAATGAATGACTAAGACATTACCATAACTTGGTTTGGGATGGTACAAAGGAGTTTGAAGCTTTTAATATTTTTGGTTGTCCCAAGAGAATACAATGACAAAGCTGATTCACTATTAGTTTCAGCTATGCTCCCGATTCCACACAAATATGTCTATGGTTCTACCTACACCATTGAGTTGGTTTTTCATTTGAGTGTTCCAGATAATTCAGATAACTGAAAAAATTTCAACGATGATCATCAGATCGTGGCGTTTCTAGAGAAGGCAATTTTTTTTTTATGAATTGTACTTTGAAGGTAGTGATTCTCCACCATGAGAATCTATTTCTGAAATTGATCCAATTACTAGTGAAGAGTTTTTACAACTTAAAGGGAATAAGATTCGCAAGGGTTTGGTATCCCTAGAAAGACTTTTTGAGAAACATGACCGTTATATCAAAAAGCAACAATAGTCCAATTCCAAATCATGTAATGAGGTTGAGCAAATCAACTTGGAAATCAAAGAGGATCCTAAAATGGTGAATATCGAAAAGTGTTGTACTCCTGAAGAGAAAAGATAATTTTTTGAATTGTTATGGCAATACATTGATGTACTTGCATATTCATATGAGGATTTGAAGTCTTTTTTCCCAAAGGAGGTTCAACATAAAATTCCACTAAAGGCGAGATCATTTCCTTATAAACAGAAGCAGAGGTAATACAATCTTAAGATTTCTAGAACCATTCTTTCAAAATTCCAAAAGATGTTGAATGTCGGGATTATATTTCCTATTCACCATTGAACGTGGATAGCCAATATCGTTACAGTTTGTAAAAAGAATGGGGAAATTTGCATATGTGTGGACTTCAAGAATTTAAATCAGTTATCATTGAAAGACAATTATCCTCTACCAGTGATGGATCGATTCTTGTAAATGGTAACTGGATTTGAGATGCTATCTATGTTAAATGGTTTCTCAGGATACAACCAAGTAGAGGTCAGCCCAAATGATCAACTTAAGACTACTTTCACCACACCATGGGGTACTTTTCCCTACCGTAGAATTCATTTTGGTCTCATTAATGCTGGAGCCACATTTCAATGAGAATTGGAATTAGCTTTCCATGATGTCATGGGTAAGTTCATTGTTGTTTATATTGATGATTTAACATTCTTTTCCAAAAAATATCAAGATCATTTCAATCATTTGAGACAAGTTTTAGAGAGGTGTCGACAAAATGGAATTTATTTGAATCAAAAGAAGTCAATTTTTGGGGTTATTGAGGGTAAAATTCATGGTCATATTATGTCCAAAGAGGGTATCAAAATTGATCTGGAACGGGTCAAAGAAATTCAAGCTCTTACTCTGCTTCTGATTATGAAAGCAATTGACTCTTTCTTTGGTAAGGTCAATTTCCTGTGAAGGTTTGTCCCTGACTTCACAGAGAAGACACGTGATATTGTGAATATGATGAAGGGAAATACTACATTTCATTGGTCTACCGAAGGTAAAGCTACATTTAATGAAGAAGGTATTATGCATGTACCAGTGCTAGTCTACCTAGATTACACTAAAGAGTTCATTATGTATTGTTATGCTTCTGAGCATACACTTTCAAAAAATTTGGTGCAACATAATAGTGAGGGGTTTGAGTCACCTATTGTGTTCATGAGTTATCCATTAAAAGCTCATGAATTTAAGTATTCTCAAATAGAAAAACATGAATTCACTATGGTTAAGGCACTAAAGAATTTTCACTTCTACATACTTAATAGTCATGTCATTACATTAGTGCTTGATTCTATTGTCAAGTCAATCTTCACGCAGCAATATTTTGGTATGAAAAGAGGCAATTGGATCGCCAAAATTCAAGAGTACGACATGGACATAAATCACACCAAGTTGGTGCATGGTAAAGGTTTGTGTCAGTGTATTGTTAACAACAATCTTGATCAAGTTTTTGATTCTAAGGAGGTAAGTTCTGAAGATATTCAAACCATTCTATTCGTTAGTAAAACTAACAAGTGGTATTCCAATATCGCTTACTTTCTAACATATGGAGAATGTCTAGAGAATTTGAAACATAAAGAGTGTTGAGAAATGGTGCCTCAAATGTACTGGTGTTTGGGCCTCTGCATTATCAAATATCACCAGGACAAAGTTACTAGTCTGATTGAAATCTCATTGGTAGGAAATGGTTTGTTACTTAAGTCACGAGGTTCTAGAGTTTCATAACCTCTCGAATTAGCGGCTTTGAGGTTCTCTTTTTTGTCGACAATTCGCATGTTTTCAAAACTTCATAACCTCCGACAAGAGGTTTTGAGGTTCGGGTTTTTTGCGACATAGTGACTGTGAAGCGAAGGATACCATCTTTGTGACTTCGGCAGGACTCTAAAGTCTGTCTTCTCGATGTGCTGATGGAGTGGGACCTTCGTGCATTGTTAAGGTGAGACCATTCTATGTAGAAGGTGACATGATTTGTACGGTAGTGACATGGATGCCATGTAGATGATGGAGACCAAATAGTTAAACACTATAAGCTTCATCAGTGTGACACTCTCATATGGGTGGGACATATTAAGTTGTCTCCTTGACATGCAGATGGAAAGCTGAAGACTTGGTGGGTCCTATTGGTGAATGCTGAACACTTGGTGGTATAACCTTTGTCAGAGTGACATCCTTGTTTCGACATGAGACAAGAGGATGTCTCATCGAAATGATGATACATTACTCATTTCACATCGACATTGTGAAGTGGATGGAGTGATTGTCATTTCAGGGTGACATAGGGTGGTCAGAGGGACATGGCTTGAAGACTCTTCGATCACCTGATATGACTTTGGTGGTTGAGATTTGATGATGGTTATGTTTGTTGGTGATGCTTGGCTGGCATGGAAGGTGTAATGACCAGTTACTGGAATCCTGAAGAAATGTGTATGAATTAAAAAGAGCCAACGAAGAGGATCAAAGTGGACATGTTTGAACTGCATTGTAACTATTTGTCTGTGGAAGTTGAATCGAATCATTTCCTAGTGGTTGAGATTGAATGTTATAAAATGTTGAATGTTCTGCAATGAGTGTGAGGGAAATATAATAGGGTTATGCTGCCGACTTCTCTCCAGATGGAACAAGATGTAAATCTCCTGTGAAGGCTTAGATCTTGAATTATATTGTAACATGTTTCTATTGCTGAATAATAAAATGATGATTTGAGCTTTTGGAGTGTGGATTTTTTTTACCCATAAGGGTTTTCCGCACATAAAACTTATGTGTTCATGTTTTCTATTTCATCTTTCATGGTATTTGGTTCTGTTTGTTGAATCTGTTAATGGTTTTGTTGGAACTGGTTTAATTAGCATTAATTTTTCTCTAAGGTTCAATGTGGGAAATGAACTATGTATGATTTTGCTTTGTGGCATATTAGTACATGTCTTTGAGGTGATCTAAGAAAAAAAAAGCTACCGAAGTCACTACCGATCTTGGCTGTTTCTTTCTGAGATGACAAAATTTCCAAACAAGTGGTATCAAAGCCTTCTTTTGGGATTTTATTCTTCCTAGTGTGTTGTTGGTTCTGGGTATTCCTTCTGTGAAGATTTCTTAGTGTGGTAGGCTTGAGGATATCTGAAGGAATTTACTGATGGATTGATCCTTTGGTGAGTAGAAATTCTTGCTCTTTTTTTTGAGTTCCAAGCGACAATACACAATATGAAGGATGGGGAAGATGCCGAAACTTGAGTTGGTCATATTGAAATGATGTGACCTGAAGCTCGTGAGTTGACAACGGTATAATCCTGATGTATGGGGTGGAATATTTTGATTTGTGGTTGTGTTGCAACAAAGCTTCCATATTGGGTGTTTGTGTGAGAGACTCCTTGATGATATGGAGAAGCTTGGGTTGTTGTTCAGTCATGGAATGATGTGATTGTGATGGGTGTTTTTCTTGGTATTGGAAGGCATATTTTTATGATACCCTTATTACATGAAGGCTATGGAGTTGATCATTGGATGATTTGAAAGCTTTTGCAATAGCTTGTCTCCCTCAGATGCATGTGCATGTTGGTCATTGTGGAGCTGGCTTGAAACAAGCCTAGAGTTCCTTAACTACTTCTTCCTTTGATGGATGTTTTGTAATTGCATGACTTAGATTCATGCTTTTGGGTTCTGAGGGTTGTATAGGTTTTCCTAAAAAAATCTACGGTGATGCTCATTTATGATAATCCATTATTTTGGTTTAACCATTACGGTGTTTCTTGTTTTAGCTTTTTGGTCTTCTAGATGTAAAGTGGGTGTGGATGTGCATGGATGTTTTTCAAACATAGTGGTTTTGAAAGTTTTCCATGGTTAAGAATACTTGTGGTAATGGAGTTGCGTTTTAAGCTATTTTCTAGACCTTGGTTTTTTGCGACGGTACTGGATGAGATAGTTGTAGTTTTGCATGCATGCCTTATGCATGGTATGAGGAGGGAAGTTTCTTTCTCTACATGGGAGTTTTGGTATGTGACTAGTCACTCAAAATTTATGTGGTGATTCTTGGTGGATTCCTTAATTATGGTGCTCATTGTGGACATGACTGGCGAATCAGATCTGAGCATGATCTGGTGCTTGAGTCATGTTGTCTACATGATTATTCTCTTTGAGATCTTAGTTTTGCAATTTCCAATGCAATGAATTGCTTGCATGTTTCAATGTGTTGGATCTACGAGTTGTGCAGTTTGTAGGTGTGTACAACCTATTGGTTGTAGTTGGATAACTCAAAGGTGGACTCTCTATATCGACGAGGTTGATTCATTGAAAATGCAGACTTGTTAGCTAGCCTTGTTTTTGGTCACTTGTGCATTGGTGTGGTTGCTTTGAAATGAGAGGATGGATGGTGTTGAGTACTTGGCTAGTCGGTTATAGGGACCTATAGCATGTTGTATCACAATGTCATGGATATCTTGGATACACTGATTTGTGTAATATTTTGATAGTGATGGTAATTTTTGCTTGGTTTGGAGATCTTGGTGCTGCTTGGTATTGTTGTCAGATGGACATGTTGATGAGTGGACCTAGAGGATTTTCAGTTTAGTAGTTTTTTGGTCGTGTGCTTGGAAAGCTCAATGTCACGGTTCAGTGGGAGCTTTAGCAGTGACTGTGGATTCATCACTTAGTGATGGATGATATTCTTTAGTTTTGTAGATGTTACTAGGAGGATTTCTTAGATCTTGTTACTGCAGAAGGGTTCTTTTGAATTTGCATGGTCACTAATTGGAGATGTGCAATATCTCAGAACCATGGAGGATTCTTGGAGTCTTTGGTTGAGGTGTTGGGAGTGATTGACAGGTGATGTTGGTTTAGAGTTTGTTTTGTTTTATGTCATAGTATACTCTTGATTGTGCATTAGAGTTTTGGCATGATGCACTACACTTGAGACCATGGTTAGCTCACTTGAAGCATGGTATATCCTAAGGGGGATTTGTAGATCATGATGTCATGATAAGTCCCTGATTTAGATGATTGTAGCTTTGGTAGTGGTCTGGTAATTCTTTATGTTTTGGGTGCATTGGTCATATGCTTGAGAACTTCATGATAGTGCAGTAATGCATTTGGATTTTAGCATGAGATGATCATTTGCAAGTGCTTATGGATACATGGAGAATAAGGCAAGGTTGTATTTCTCTTGAGATGAAAGAAGTGTTGTTGATGGTTACTCTTGATGAATATTTCAACAAAAAGTCTATGAAGCCTTCACCTTGGTTGGACATGAGTTCAACGAAGACCAATGAGGAGATTGCTCTTGGAGAAGTCATGATGACTTGCATATCTTGGAGGTGCACTCTTGTTCCCTACTCTTGGTCTACTCAGAAGCTTAATGCTTGAGAGGTATTGTCCATTTTTTCTCTCAGGTGGTTTATGCTTTCTTTCATGGACATGGATCTTGAATTGTTATTAGATGATTCTGAAGGATTCATTGTGAGAGATGGATAACATGGATATCTACTTGGGTTTGTATTTTATTTTATGATCATAGGAGATGGTAATGGGCTGCTTTCTTGAGATGGGAAAAAAAATAGTTTGATCTTATTTGACAAGATTACATCCATGTTGATTACATGGTATCTATGTTATGTTCAATCTTGGTGATTGAACAGTTGGGTGTTGTTATGGATTTTTATTTTGGGGTGTTGTGAAGGAGATCATACTTGTCATAGTTGGAATTCAAAGGTGTATGTAGGAGGATTTTCTATAGGTACACGATGTGCAGTTTTTCTCTCTTTGGTCTTGGTTATCTTCCTAGATGTTTGGTTTTACATTACATTGGTTTGAGGTTTGGTTGGAGTTGTGGTGATCACTAGCTTGTGGTCATATATTTTTCACTCATGTTCTTGGGTGATGACATGGAGGTTATTTATCTTTTTCCTTTGTTGGGTGTGGATAACTTGGGAGAGTTCTGCAGACTTGTGGTGAGAGTTGTTCTTATAGGTTGTTAGTTTTCAAATTATACATATCATTGTGGATGATTCCTTGGTAATGCATGATGTGGTTTACACCTCTTATATGATGCTATTGGTAGACTTTTTATGCCTTTGATCTTTCAAATTTTGCATTACCCATGTAGTGGGAGTTCTTGGATGTGTTTGGTCATCTTCGACTAGTTCGCACATGGAGCTTGTTTTTTGCAATTGATGGGTTGGCTATGTAAGTGGCATGAGTTTTGTGATGTGGATACCTTGGAGGTATGTGTGATTAGATGCATTAACACTTGTTGTAGGATCTATTTTCAGTCACGTGGGTTTTGTTTAGTTGGATGGGAGCAATCAATTTTTTGGTTGTTGTTCTAGCTGATGATCTATCTTGATTTCTAGAGGAAAATTCACATTTGTGTTCAAGTTGAAGCTTTGAAGTTGATATTTCTTGTGATCACAAGTGGAGTGGTGGTAGTGATTTGAAGCCCTTGTCATTAGTTGGTTCTGTTGCTGGTGTATCGAATTAGACTGGTGAATTTATGCAATGGCTTGTTCCTTTTCTTTGGAGGATGGTTGGAACTATTGCCTGAGATGGTGGACATCATAGATGTTTTTGCAGGTGTCTTAGGTGATACAAATTATTCATCCATTGATTGGTAGGCAGTATGTTTTTGGAAAAGTGGGAGAACGTTGAGAAATGGTGCCTCAAATGTACTAGTGTTCGGGCCTCTGCATTGTTGAGTAGATAGTTGAATATCACCAGGAAAATTTACCAATCTACGTGAAACCCCGTTGGCGGGAAATGGTTTGTTACTTAAGTTACGAGGTTCTAGAATTTCATAACCTCCCAACTTAGCAGCTTTGAGGTTCTCTTTGTTGTCGGCGAGTCACGGGTTTCCATAACTTTGTAACCTCCGACAAGAGGTTATGAGGTTTATGTTTTTTACAACATAGTGACTATGAAGCGAAGGATACCATCTTTATGACTTCGGCGAGACTGTAAAGTTTGTCTCCTCGATGTGTTGATGGAGTGGGACCTTAGTGCACTGTTAAGGTGGGACCATTCTGCATGGAAGGTGACATCATTTGTACGATGGTGATATGGATGCCATGGAGATGATGTGGACCACTCAGTTAAACACTATAAGCTTCATCGGTGTGACACTCCTGTATTGATGGGAGATATTAAGTTGTCTCCTCGACATGTTGATGGAAAGGTGAAGACTTGGGGGTCCTGTTGGTGAATGTTGGATACTTGGCGGTATAAAATTCATCAGAGTGACATCCTTGTTTCGACATGAGACAAGAGGATGTCTCATTGAAATGATGATACATTGCTCACTTCACATGGATGTTGTGAAGTGGATGGAGCGATGGTCATTTCAGGGTGACTAGGGTGGTCAGAGGGACATGGCTTGAAGTCTCTTTGATGACCCGATATGACTTCGGTGGTTAGGAGTTGATGACGATTATGTTCGTTGGTGACGCTTGTCTGGAATGGAAGGTGTAAGGACCGATTACTGGAACATCGAAGAAGTGTGTATGAATTGAAAAGAGACAACAAAGAGGATCGAAGTGGATAGGTTTGAACTGCATTATAAATATTTGTCTGAAGTTGAACCAAATCGTTTCCTGGTGGTTGAGATCGAATGCTATAAAAAATTGAAAGTTCTACAATGAGTGTGATGTAAATAGAATAGGGTTATCCTATTGCATTCTCTTGAGATGGAACAAGATGTAAATATATTGTGAAGGCTTAGAGACTGAATTGTATTGTAACATGTTTCTATTGCTGAATAATATAATGAAAATATGAGATTTTGGAGTGTGGCTTTGTTTTTACCCATAAGGGTTTTCCCCATGTAAATCTTGTGTGTTCATGTTGTCTGTTTCATCTTTCATGGTAGTTGGTTATGCGTTTTGAATATGTTAATGGTGTTGTTGGAACTAGTTTAATTAGCATTAAGTTTTCTGTAAGGTTCAATGTGGGAAATGAACTATGTCTGATTCCAATTTGTGGCATAGTAGTACATGCCATTGAGGTGATCTAAGAAATAAAAGCTATCGAAGGCACTACTGATCTTGGATGTTTCTTTCTGAGATGATGAAATTTATTAGCAAGGAGAAAAAGGTAGTCAAGATTAAGGCAACAATTTTTGTCTTATGGGATAATGGTTTATACAAAATGAGCTTGGATGGTACTTTTCTACGTTGTGTTGACAAGGCACAACAAAGCAAGTTACTGGAATCTTTCCACAACTTGGCATGTGGAGGAAATTTTTATGCACTGATTACAACACAAAATTTTGCAAGCTAAGTACTATTGGCCTACTTCATTTCAAGATGCATACAATTGGTTGCGCAAATTCGAACTATGTTAGCAGTTAGTAGGAAAGCCTAAGTTGTCCAATCTTCCATTCAAGCCACTTGTCATTGAGGATCCGTTTCAACAATGGGGCATTGACTTCATTGGCACTGTAAATCTTCCTTCAAGTGTGGGACATGTTTATGTTATAACAACCATTGATTAATTCACCAAGTGGGTGGATGCTATATCGATGAAACCTGCTAGTTCAAAGGTAGTTTGTAGTTTCTTGAAGGAGAATATCATTTCCATGTTTGGTGTGCTAAAAAAAATTGTAACAGACAATCCTACTGCATTCTCGTCAAGTGAGATTAAAGAGTTATATTTTGAAAATGGAATCATATTGTCACATTCATCAGATTATTACCCGCAAGGTAATGGTCAAGTTGAATCCAACAACAAGAACCTGGTTACTATCATCTGCAAGTTAGTTGATGAGAATAATGATTATGGCACAAGGTGTTGTATGATGCTTTGCGGGCTAACAAAATTACCCCCAAGTGGGTGAAAGGAATGTCACCATTCCGACTCCTATATGGGTTGAATACAAAGATTTTGATCACATTGGAATTTCCGACCCTCAAGTTGGCCAAGGCCATTGAGGATGAGACTTTTGAAAACTCAGCTAAAAGCGTATTATGTATCTCTTCGAATTGGAAGAGAAGCATATTGAAGTGGTGAAACATATCACAAAAAACTAAGAATAGTTAAAAAATATTTTTGACAAGAAGGCAAAGTCTCGATATTTCCAAGTTGGAGATCTAGTTCTCTTGTAGGACAAGAGAAGAGAGTCAAAAGGTATGCATGGGAAATTTGACTCATTGTGGAGAGGTCCATTCAAGATTCATCAAATCTATGGTAAAAATAGCTTTCTACTTGCATATGAAGATGGTAATCCATTTTTGCTTCCACATAGCAGACAACATCTGAAACACTTCACTCAATGAGGTAACAAATGATTTTTGTAAATAATTGTATAGTCTTCGTGTCTTTTTATTTTTGAGTCTTATTGAGTCTTTTTGTTTTTGTCACCCGACTCTATGGCCAGTGGATGGATGAAGGAACTTAGAGACTAGAATTATTCTCCCTTCAATCATTTCAAAGAATGACCGAAGGAAGCTCCCCAGCTATAGCCAATTGTTATCCTTGAATCTAGATAACCCTTACAAAAATTATCCATTTTCATAGTCCCGTGGACTCTAAGCATGCACAATGAGGAAAACATAAATTTTCCCTTGTGTGTGGTGCTAAGTATTGAAACTCCTTTTGAGTGTTAACCTCTATTAGTTCATCAAAATTCATCTTTTTGCCCAAGTTACAAAAAATTAGTTGTTGGGAGTTAATAATTTTTTTATACTTGCAAGGTTGGGGTTTTTCCTCGACCTTGCAAGTCAAGATTGCAAAATGAACAAGTTACTTGCAGGATCGGAGTTTGTCCCCGACATTACAAGTTACATAGTTCTTTTTTTCTTAATCGCCAAATTTTCATGACTTTACAAGTTATGTCTAAACCAATTTGTAAGCGTGCCAAAAATACCCGCTCCTACAAATCTGGCTTCACATGCGTGCATTAATTGTTGTTTTAAATATCTTTTTAAATCAACCTTTTAAGAAAATTTATTTTTTTTCTTCATCATTTTATTTATCTTTTCTCCTTTTCTACTCTCTATGAGTTCGATTGAAATCTTGGACTTCATTTGCATGTGGTTTGAGTGGATTTTGATTGAGTTTGTAAGCTAGGGTTTTCTTCATTTTCATCCTTATAGACCTATGTTCCATCTCTTTTCACCTCTCCTTTTGATTTTGATATCCCTGTTAATATCTAGGGTTTTCTATTTTTGATTGTGATTCGTTATACTTGAATGGGTTCATGTTTACATTTTTTATTTGTTTTGTATATTGTTTTCTCTATGTGTGTTGGTCTTCTTATGCGTCTTGTCTTATCCACAAACCCTAGTTGTAGTCCATGGATTTCTTCTCTTAAATCCCATGTTTGAGTCATTAGTTTTTTGTTGGATTTCTTCAATAAACACAAAAATGTATTGTTTTTGACATGTTATCGAGGTTTTTAATTCTGATTGAACCTTAAATTTGACATTAACTAGTGTGCATAATTGGTTTTTCTCATCATTCAATTTTTTTTAATAGCGTATGTCATGACCCATATTCATGTTATGTCAAGTACTTTACCCAATTATGCAAGAGTATTAAAGTCATTTCATTTTAAACTCCCATCAAGATTGTTCAAACCTATGAGATTTGTACCATCGTTAATTTTTTTCGATGGTACAAACAATGCTCACTGCTTACCTTGCATATTATAAGGTCAGGGAATTTCCCTGACCCTACGATTATTCCTTTGGGTCATTTATAAACACGTGAAAAAACCTTGCATATGCAAAATACCAAACTACCAACTATTGAATTGGTAGTTTTTTCCAAAAATGTAGTGATAAAACCAGTTATTGCCACTTGTAAGGTTGAGGATTTTCCCCAACCATACAATAAGAATACCTTATCATTGTAAGAGCATTAAAAATATCGCACTAAAAAATGTAAAATCCAACCAACTTTACTTGCACAATCGGTGATTTCTGTCGATGGTGCAAGTAACGTTAAGCCTACCCCTTTGCAAGGTCAGGGATTTTCCCTGATGCAACAAACAATTTGAAAGGTCTTTGTATTGTTGTTAATTTTTAATGACTTAGTAAAGTGTGTTCTACCCCATTTCCAGGATCGGGGTTTTTCCCTGATTCGACAAATAAAACAAGGATTGACTTGTATGACCATTAGAATTTAACGATTTGACAAAAAACCAAGATCTTCCCAAATTTGCTAAGTCAAGATTTTTCAATGAATTTACAACAAAGGAAGCTTCCCACTTCCAATGTCATTAATTTTTAATGAATTTGCAACTTTTTTACAATGGAAATTTTCACTTGCAGTTTCTTCATTTTGTAGTGCATAGACACACTTTCTTGCCAAAATTTCCTAACAATGGAAATTTTCTTGCTTTGCCAAGTTGACCTTCGCGCTCTATTTTTCACATTCATCATGCTCAAACCCCAATTTTCATGCAATCATTTTATTTCACCCTCACTACTATTTCCTAAATGAAAATTTTTCCTATCAACAAATGACAATATTTTCATGCAACTCTTTGTGCACATTTTTCAAGGTTGTCTTGCATCTGCACTTCTGCATGTCTATTCTTCTACCAATATCAGATCTGTCTACTTCCAAGGGGAAAGTGATGAAGTAAAAATACCAAGGTATGCTTCCTCTTGCAGTGGTTTTGTCGAATGTGGATGAAATCAAATATATACAGAGATTGGTCATGTGGACATGTCCGAATTTGTTGAGAGAACTAAAAAGCAACTTGGATGAAGTCAGTTATTCATAGTAACATACACCTTGTGGCTTCTTTTCCAATAGCTGTTCAAAATCTTGAGTTTGTGCTACAAGTTGCTTCTCACTATAACAAAGATAATAGGAAGGTTTGTGATTCAAATGGAAATGTGATGATGGAGTTAGATGCAAATTTATTTGATAAAGTATTGATGTGCCTAGGTGCTAACACATATGTGGAGATTTCCAAGGAATCCACACAAGAAAAATATGATAAGGATCTTGATTTTGTAAAGAGGATGACCAACAGTAAATGGTTGAAGGCCCCTAGGCCAAGTGTTACAAGATGGTCCAAAATCCTCCTCGTAGTGATCTAATTTAAGAGGTAAACGGCCTCATTACTCTTCTCAATAGAGTACATGGTTTACCTACTTCATTTTATTTTGAGGACTGGATGTATCATGTGTACATAAAAATTATTATTAAAGGGAAGCAAAAAATCTTTTGGGGAGAGGAAATCAATAATTCCCTCCATGAGAAATTGACCCAAGTGCTTACAACATACAAGTTTTACATGACTTCATATTTGGTCTATGCTGCAACATTGATGAGGAATTTTCCAGGTCTGACTACTGAGGGAGGTAGGAAGGTTACACAGGTTTTCATATATTTACAATAGATAACCCTCAATGGAAGTACAAAACATTCTAGAAGGGTAAATGATGCCTTCTTTGCACCACTCATGTGTGCCTTTGACCCTGAATTGGAGAACAGAAGAGTATCCAATGAAGCATGGAAGGTTGTCAACAAATATGGATGCATGTATCTATAGTTTCTAACTTTTACCTATTTGAGAGTTGGATGCTTTGCTAGCTATCGATATATGCTCCCACATTATCCTAGTGATAAAATTATTCTACTGGAATTATGCAAGTGGATTATTGTGTTCCATAGTAAATAGATGGAATCCCTTAAGCTGGGATTCAAATTTCCATTGGCAATCAGAAGGTACTCTATTCAAACTTTGCATAGGCAAGGGTTGTTGAATTAGAAATGTAGAAGGTGACAATAAAGTTGTACAAGGCAAGATCTGAATTTGAATACAAAGGAATGAGGTCTCAAATCAAAATGGCTTTCTCTCATGCACATCAAGTCAAAGATGTTTGGGCTGACATTAAAAAAAAGTGAGAGATTAGGAGAATTGATTTTTGTAGGTTAACTTTGGATTAGATAAGGGAATTGGATCTAGCCAATATCTCAGAGGATATGGAGGATAAAGATACTATTCTGGATGTTGAATATGAACAAAAGAATATTGTAGCTTCTCCACTTCCTTCAATCCAGTGGTCTAAAAATGAAGTAATATAAATCCAAGAAATATTTCAACCAATCTTGTCCAATATAAATGTTTGGTTGGAAAAAAGGGATATACAATTGAAACCTTTCTTCACTGGATCAGAAGATGAGTCCCAAGTGCAAAAAAGTAAGAAATCAGAGCTAAGGAGCAAAAATGGAAATAACGCTCCAAGCTCCAACAGATCTTCAGAGCCTAAGATCAAGTTTATGGTCAAGGTTGGCAAGAAGAAGACTGGGAAATCTACAGAGGGACCATACACAAAGGCCCAAGAGGAGAATGTAGAAGAAGAGGGGAAGATTAATGAAGAGGATCATGAGGAAACAAAGATTCCCCTCATGAGAATATTCTTGAGGAACCACCTATCACCTCATCCCCTATTACCAATGTTGTGTGTATTCTCGCCTCTCCTCTATGACCTCATCTACATATAATGTTCTTGTTAATACTCTTCCCTCATTAACAAGTGTTGTTGTGCCTCCTATTTTGATCCATTCTATACATTCTTCTCCCATTTCAGGGTTTCCATTTGAAAGCCCAAAACAAGGGTTAGACAATGTGACTAGTTCTCCTATGTCTTTGCCAATTTTATCCTCACCATCTTTTGACCTCACATCACATTTTTATTTAGAGAAATTATTGAATGATTTTGTGAAAGTTTCTAGGGCTGAAATTCCCAAGGTTTTTTTAATTGACACTTCTCCCATTATGACTACCACCTTTGTGGATGAAACTACTATATTCCATTTGATGGCTACAAAAATTGAGGAGAGATCATCGTTACCACCATGGTTGTCATCACAAGCACCAAAGAGGAGGAAAGAAGCCATTTCTTTGGATGGGTTTGAATTTGCACAACTAACGAATTCCAAGACAAGAACCAAAAAGAAAGCAGAGATCCTTTCTAGGATGATTTTTGATAAAGAGGGTAATAAGTATGCAGAGATAGCTCAACCTCCCTCTGAAAAAAACTCATGAAGATGCGAATATTGTAGATTATTCTATCACTAGAGTAGAATAGGGAAAGATGACACATGATAGTGCAAAGGTGGATGTTCAATCAGCCCTATATTCTCTCATTGATAATTTTCACAAGGAGAAGAAGATGAAATATCACTACAAGGATAAGACAAAGCAACTCACAACTGTGCTACAAAATATAACCCAATCTTCTAAATCTATTGAGCCTGAGGAAATTGCAGTTGGTGCTGAGAATCCCATCATCCAAAAGGTGGAAAAGGTACATACTAGGGGCAAAGTGGTTGGTGAGTATCTTGACTACTTAATTGCATTGGGAACAAAAATGCCAAGATCAACCATGGGGAAGCTGGAAAAGATGGAAGGCATAAAATCAAAATTGGATGACATCGTGAATGCTTTCTCTCAAGAGAGAGAAGATGTGGAAAAAAAAGTAAATTCTTGGATCAAAATGAGAAAAATCAAAATAGATAAACTGGATGAATTTAGGATCATTCCCAATCGAAACATGTATGTGGAGATTGAAGAGTCTTTGATTCACAAATACACTATTCTCACCAACTTACTCAATGATTTGCAATCTGTACATGAACTTGGTGAAGAACATGGCTTACAAATTATTAATAAAATTAAAGAGATTCCATGCAAGCTACAAGATGATAGTAAAAAGCTACTTCCCCCAGATAATGTGGTTCAATAGTTTATCAACATGATTCATAAGGAATTTGAAGACTAGACATTTTTAGTGCCACTAATGGATCGAATCTTTGTTCTTCAATTAACTTTGGAGAATCTAAAACAATACCTTGGGCAACATGAAAAAGCCTACAACACTATTAGAGATTTAGTATCAAGAGCTTGTTGCATCATCAAACATACTTCAGTGCCAGATAAGTATCGAGACCTCATGGCATCATCAAACATACTTCACTGCCAGATAATGAAGTATAGATGATCCCGAAGAAACATGATGATTTCATAATTAAGAATGTTGAAGAATGATAATCATGGCTTAGTGTAGATTTCAAGTTTTTGTCATTTTCAAGTGCTTGTAGTTAAAGACAATTTAAATGCAATTTGTAAAATTGTAAATACATGTAACAACAGTGTAGTCCTCCAATAATTTTGGACTCCTTCATTGAATAAGTCAAAGTAGTTCAAATTTTTCCTAGATTAGATCTTGTCTCTCATCTATAAATATGAGAGAGATCATTTATAATTTTCACCTTTAATCTATTGCAACAAAGTGCTACCTAAATTGAGAATCAACTTTAAGATTTTGAGTTCAAATTTCAAATCAATTCCAGTTAATAAAGAAGGAAATTTTGGTATGAAACTTTTGGTCGAATCAAATTTGTATGAATAAGGATGTTCTTACGTCATTCTTATTGATTTATTTTGTGTTGATTGGATAAGTGGTGCTTCTTTATTAAGATTGGAGGAATTTCAAGATAAGTTTTATGAACTTTGTGTCATATCATTTACTTGAAATTATGTGTGTTGAGAGCATTTATTGGTGGAGAATTAACAAGACTTTGAGCTTGTGATTATTGATTTTGTGGATCAGTGGTATTATCAGTTGATAGAATTTGTGCTCTAATTGGTGATACAATTATTCTTAAAATCTTTCTAGAGGATAATTTTAAGAATTTGTGCTTGGGATTATTCACTTGGTGCTTGAATCCTTTTGTAGCGTGAATTGAAAGATTTTGTGCTTCAATTTACATCACTAGTTATTGAAGAACTCTCATTGAGGACTATGAAAATAATTTGTACTTTTGTGCATCTTCTAGTTACATATCTTTTAGTTATACTAGTATTCTTCAGTTATGCTTATGTTTAATTGAGAATATTGGGAATTACTGCTTAGGTTAATACTTAGAATTGTAAGGCATTGAGAAGTATCAACATGGAACATTGTAAATGCATTTTTTTTAAATAAGAGAAAATGACGAATGTAATACACCCCTCATGGTTAGCATTGGTGTAAATATTGTAAAGTCTAGTGTAGTTTACTTTTTTTCCAGTATGCAGTAAGAAGGTAACCTCCCTTTTTGAGAGGAGAGATTTATCTCATCATAACTATTACTTAAATCGCTATTTTGTAATCTATAAAGTGATTACAAAATATTCACCCAACATATTCTTCACAACTAACCTTAATAAAAGTAACTTAACATAAGACATGAATCTTCACTACTACTAAGCAAAATCAAGAGCACAAATACACACAAGAGAACACCAGATATAAATGGAAATCCAAGATGGGAAAAAACACGGTGATAATAGTTGCTTGGATCTACTATTTGAATCCAGCCTCACAAAGCATACATTTACATGTTGATTTTATAATTTAAAGTAGAAACAAACCTACATCAATCCCTTAATTTATTTATAGGAACTCACCTACTAGATACACCAATCCCCAATGGAATTAGAACAACAGGTAGAACACCACTCCTACTGGAATACATAGACAATGCTTGTGGATCTTCCATTTATCTCATACATATTCCAAAGTTATATCTAACACTCTTCCTAACTACATATGATCTTTTGATACTGGCACACACATTGAAATTCAACTCTCCCTTTTATATTCACTACCTTCTCTTCAATTTACACCCGTAGCCAATTTTTCTTCACAACAGTGTAATTCTTCTTGACATCTTTCACACCATTCATGAGAAATATATACATGATATTATATTAACACTCTTCTATGCCGATCAAGGATTCATAAATAGCCAAAATGACATAAGGTAGACCTAAATTCAAATTACATGAAACATGTAATACATTGGTCCAAAAATAAAGTTTGTTACCGCCAAAAGAACATGATGCCATGTGCTACCATAGGGACCTTAATAAGGTCATATCTTGAAACCACACACAACATTTGAATTCCACACACTACTGGCCATTATTGCACAAGTATCAAACACCAACTGAATGTCATATAGACACAAAGAATATTCTGTCACTTCAATCTTTCTGCATCGTGAACATATCCTTCGAAAACTCTAGAATATGGTAGAAAAAGTGTAGGAATATTCTCCTTTCGAACCGTAGAGCCTACAACATCTCCAAAAAGGAAACCTGACAAATATTGAACCTGATAAATACTGAATTGAAATATTTTGGTATAGTCTTCCGGACCACCATTGTCATAGTGAATAGATACATGCATGATATTAAAAGCATACGACAATCACACCAACTCTCAAAAGATAGTCACTCCTCAATAAAACTAATAATGTATGTTTCTTGATTTAGTGATATGATCAATATGATAGTAAAATTACCAACACAGATAGGTATGCAACCATACTAAACTTTTGACACACAACATACTACCAGAAATATAACATATATTTCTAAAAATCTGTACAACTGAAAATGATAACTCAAGGTGAATATATGATAGTTAAAGTAATCTTTGACTCAAAGAAAACCTTTGATATCAATCCTCTTCATCAAGGATAACCTTTGACATCAACGACAACCTTTGTTCAACATAGTTTCCTACTTGTCTATTTCTTTTTATAACTCTTTAAATAAAGAAATTACAATAGACTTATCCTTTAGAAAGTAGACCCATGTATATCTAGAATAATCAATAAAAGAATCATAATAATGAGTCTTTCCAATTGAGTGAATGTCCACAAGACTAAATACATTACTATGAATAACCTCCAATTTTTTTTTTATCCCTAGTACTACTAGATTTTAAATAAACTTTTGTTACACCCCATTGTGCATTTACTTATTTACTATTACTATGATTGGTTAAAATTTTGAATATATGAATGTGCTTGTAATTCTGATTGAAATAGATGTGTTTTTACTTTGTTTATATGTGTAAGAGAGGAGACCAACCACGTCAAGGCTCTAGGTCATGAAGAGATGAGAGCGGAGGGCTTCCCTAACTTACCTCACTCTAACAGTTATTTTGGGGGTGAGGGTCGAGTATGAAGAGCACTCTTAAATGCTTTTGTCACTCTACAAACCTAAAAATCTGGTTGGGGTTAGATGAGCTAGTTTCTGGAGTCTTAAATGTATCTCAGACAACTCTTTGTCTAAGGATGACAACATGGGTCTAGGATGAAAGCACGACGCATTGGTGTCTCTCTGGCGTGCTGGTTTCTATACGACTAGAAAATGTAAAGTACAACAAAGAAAATACCAAAAAACTATTGATAGCCTAACTAACTAATTTTAATGAAAATGATAGAATGATAAAGTATAGAAAGTAAGTGCAGAAATAATAGAATAAGTAGATAAGAACTAGGGTGATGAAAACCAACTCACTGGAACGCCAGTTCACTAGCAAGCTCCACACACATGTTCACCTACACAAAAGAAAGAGGGGAAAATTGTTGGGGCTATATAGGGGCTTGCCTCAGTCAAACCCCCGCTTTGGTCTTTCCACCTCCATGGAAAACCATAAAGAAATGGAATAGAAAATATGATAAATAATATTGAAAGAAGTACACTGAACACTAAAAAAGATAAAGTTACTCTATCAAATCATAAAGGAAGGAGTGACTCCACCCAAAGGCTCTCAAGGAAAATGAAGGGAGAATGCAAGCAACAAAATTGGAAAAGTCACCGCAACCAAAATGATGATGAAGGGAGGTCTCGCAAGACTCCAAGCTCACAACTTCTATGGTAGAGCAACACTCGTAAAAGTGAAGTTGATGGAGTTTCTAGCTACTGCAATGCTGAAATGGACTTGTGAAAAATGGAGAGATTGATGGAATTATCAGAAGATGAAGTGAGAATGCTTTAGAATGTGAAGAAGTATGAAAGAGTTGAATTCATAGTGAATATAATGGATTTGAAGGCAAAAATGAAAGAGAGGAGCTATTTTTTGGGTTGGTTGGTCACATAAAGGCATTACAATTTGACCCTAATCGGGTGTGTAACATCCTTGTGGAATTTGGACGTAGGAATATGTCAGGGATGACAATACACTGCACAAACATCCACGCGTCGTGCTCGCATCCCTAACGAAAATTTCCCAACCAACACACAAAACATGTGCCAAGTGGATGCATTCTGGATGGGTGATGTGGAATTTTGCCTTCGGATTTGATTTTCTAAGGTGGGTATGTGAAAGGGGAATTTACACAAGGGGTGAAAATTCACTCCTATACATTTTCCCCCCACTTTAGCGAGCGCGAATATCAATGAGCGTTCAATAAAGTAGATCGAAGAGTTAGAGATGTATACCTAAACTATCAAGGAAGCAAACCACAATATGGAAAACTCAAAATTGCAGGGTAGGCAAAGGAATCCACAAATACTCTCTCTTGAGGAGGTTTGAACAAAAGGACTCTGTAGCTCCATAGAACTACGAAGTTATACAAAGTACACCAAAGGCCCTCATACCAATGATGAAAAAATCCCACAGGATGTAAGCAACTCACAAGCCCGTAGACCTGCAAGAAGGCATTCCCCCAAGTTCTCTCTCATGAAGCCTAGTGAAAGGGGGACTCTGCAAATTCAGATTGGAAAGCGGCTTCGCAAGTGCACTTGCAAAGCAACATGTTAATCTGTAGATAAAACATGTCAAAAAGAAAAAAAGAACCATGCAGGAAAATAGATAGATAGTCATGCAGACAATCAAAAATTTGAAAGGATTTCAAAGGGGTCCCTTGGAAACCCTTCAAAAGAAGAGGGGTCCACTCAAGGGATGAACTGTTTGAAAGTGAGAATGTTTTTTCGTAAATCAACTCAACACCAAGGAATCCTTTCAAAATATGTTCACTTCATCAAGGAATTCGAGAAGAAAAAAATGCCCCCTCGCGAGGGGAAGGTCGAGACTTCTGCCATAGGAAAATTTTCTCCCACCTCGGAGGAAATTTTTCAAGTTCTTTCTTTACGAATCCATGAAGAAGGAAACTCATTTTTTTACGAGTCCAAGTTGAGAATTCAACTTTTGAAAAAGTTTGCAAAGATTTTAGAGAAAATATTTGTTGGCAACAAATGCATTTTTTGAAAATTGAAGTTGTCATAGGAGCTTCCTCCTTAGGGTGGTGCTAGCTGAATGCAAAAGCACATGATGTCCTAAGGAGAGAAAATCAAGAATGTAAAAGTGATGTTGTGGCCCACGGGACACAACAATATGTCACCGAGGTGATGTTGTCACACATACAAGGGATACCACATGATCACCACAACATCACGACTCAAACAAAGAAGAGAGAAAGATAACAAAACTATAAAAAGAGACAATGACATCAGAAATAAAGGGCACAAGGGTGATCTAATAGTTCGAGGTCAGAGCTGCTCATAAATATATAAGTATAATAATAGTATATAGATGAACTATCATTAGGCCCCTACTATATTAGACCATCTGAAGAATGCATGAGAAGACAAAGTAAAAATAAAAAATTGGGTCAATATGGAAGGGAGGCCTAAATGCCCCCAACACTTTGCATCATCCCCAATTTTTTGAAAATCAAAACACATAACAAAGGAAGAATGAAGAATGATACCGCAAAGAGATGAAATTTACAACACATAATCACTCATCCAAGCACTTACTAGGGTGACAAGGGTCAACCAGGAACACATAGTGCAAGCATGAGGGAACACATCAAAATAAAAACACACCTAATCTAAAGGTAAAGAAGAGTCCCCTTCTAACACTCATCAAACAAGAGGTCATCTACTTCCCAATCTAGATCATTATATGGGGAAGACGAAAGAGCCTATAGTGGTGGAATGTTAAGGGGAGGAGCTTTCAAACCTCCCACAACAAGGGCCAAGGAAGAAGGCCCTGAAGGTCTTCTCTTCCCGACTCTTGTGGAGAAATGGTCAATGATTTCGTGAAGATTGCTGGCAAGGCCGAGACCTCATCCAAAGAGTTAAAGATGCACTTCATGGGAGGGCCATGTGTTACCTCAATGGGAGAGGGAGGTGCTGCTTGAGATTCACTGCTAGGCTCACTGAGTGACTTGGGAGTAGTGACAAACTCAGGGGAAAATGAAACTTGCTCTGTCACCAGGATGAAACAAGATAGTGCAGGACCACCCTCTAAAGAAGGTGGGATCCTCTTATGCCTCCATTTTCTAGAAGGGCCAACCTCCATCTTCTATTTCATCAGAGGGTGCGAACTCCCCATAGACAAGGAAAGAGGCGTGGAGGAGGAGAAAACTATGATGGACACCACCGAAGTGTTCAACATGTCCATAGGTTTAGGGAATGGCGAGATGTTCAAAAGGGACATCAAAAGAGGAAAATCAACCAAACGAATGATAAATACCTACACCCTTTTACTGTTTGGGGCACTCACGCTCACAACAAGAGTCATAAGTAGGACCAAATTTGATTAAACGAAAGCAGATGGGATGGGAGAGAATGACACAATAGGAGGCCCTAAAATAGGGAGATCAACTTCCCTTCTTTCCTCTACAAAGTGACCTGCTCATCTTCTAGAGCCTTTCGTCGACACTTGCACTCACATGCAAGGTGGTTTCTATGACTCTTGGAGCTAGAGGCTAGAAGCTGAGATAAGACAAAAGGCTCCTGCTCAACCATAGGGGTGTCCATTATAGTCATCTCTGACAGAGGGACATAATCCTGAATGAGAGTAGGAGGAAGAGGTGGAGAGACAATGGGGGTTAGTCTGTTCTAGTGCCTTAGTGACAGGCCTCTTCTCATTCACTACTTTAGGAGTAGGAGCGGTAGGAGGTTGCATAGGCTGCGACATAGAGGATCCCCTATGGTGACCCTTTCTTCTACTGTACAGGTAGGGCTAAGGTCCAAGGGGGACAATAGGAAGGTTTGCTATCCTAATCTTGGCTTTGTGCCAAGAAGGCACCATCAAAATTCTTATGTGGAATCTAGGAGTAGACATCCAAAATTATTCTTTAGAAAGGGGGCAAAAGAGGCACCCCGAGGAAGGGTAGATCTATCCTTTTCCTTTCAAGAAGAGGAGGCAGCTTGGTGTTGCACTACCGAGGGGTCCTGTTGGCTGTCCTTTACCCTTGGTCTTATACTTCACATAGTTTCAGTAAAGTAGGTTCGTTCTCAGGGGAAGCGGACCAACTGGGGTGGGCCAGAAAAGGTCCAATGAGTAGGCCCCATGGGATACCATGACTAATATCTAGTGTCATGCACACGTGCACTACACCTTCATGGGAGAATTTTAGATATTTATGAATGATGGAAGCTATTCAGTTCATGGAAGCTAGCCATGTGACACTTAACTTCACCATGAACAAATCAAATTCCAGAATAACATCAAAGGTAGTATCCACAACCCTAGGGCCAACTAGGACGAAAAGAGCTATTGAGCCATACAAATTGAGAGAGAGGCCATCGTGCGTACGAATGGTAGATTTGATTTCCTCATACTCCTTCTGTAATGAATTTAACCATAGTGTCTCCTCTATAATAACATTCACTTGGCTCGCGGGATCAACTAGGACCCCCATCACAATATTTCCATTGAGGTGAGTTAGAATATAGAGGGGAGAGGGCATGCTATTCAAGTGCATGTCTTGCGAGGTGAATGACACATCTAAAAAACCAGTTGCAGGCTACGAGGAAGGAGTAATTATGACCATATTAACATATGTCGAGGGTTGAGTAGAGGAATTAGAGGGGTCAATAATCAAGTTACCAGAGTGAGATGGAAACGGGTCTGTGTATATTTGCAACTCACTATTGGCCTTTGCCATCGATTTATTTGCACTTTTTTTCATCCCATCGAGATAAATGGTACTGTCATTGATGCGATCTTGTATCTCATGACATAGGTGAATACAATGTTCGGTATCATGGCCATTAACCCGATGGTACTAACCGAAAGAATTTGCATCATACTAGTTAGGATAAGGTTCCTTGATAGGCTGGGGGTTTTCCAAGGTTATGATCTTATCCTTCAACAACTTTTGGAAGAAGGAAGAATCATATTTCACTAACTTTGTAAACTTCCTATTGTGTCTGAGGCAATTATCATTTGTCATGGCAATTGCATTCACAAAAATTTACCCTTTCTTGAGATAGATACAATAGATCTTCCTTCTGAACGATAGCGCAAGGAGGATCCCATGAACTGAACTACCATTTGCTGATATTCTCATAACATGGTGCACAAATGCACAAATGAAGGGTATTTCATTAAGGAAAACTTTTCTTGCCAAGGTCTTTGTAGGTTACCTATGAACACCTTCTGCACATCGAAGTCTCATAGCAGGTACAAGATCTATGAGAAGAGCACTTGGTATCACACTATGAAATCAATCATCTTATTGTTATCCCCCTGCTTACATCGAATGAGATCTGAGAAGGTCATCTTCAAACCAATGTTAACTTGGAACTGACGAAGAAATTGATTTACAAGTACATCAAATGAAATTATAGAATTGTTGGGAAAGTAATAGTACCACTCGAGTGCTATATCTTTGAGAGACTGGGGAAATAATTTTTCAATCAAGGCATCATGATGGAAGAGGTTTGTACACATGGAATTAAAGGAAGACACATGTGTTTGTGGGTCCCCTTTTCTGCCATACTTCTCAAATTTGGGAATCTCCATTCCTTGCGGGAAGGGAGTACTCAGGATTACTACTAACAATAGGATATGTCAAAAGATTGAAAGATAGGCTAGGCAGAGGCCTAGGAAATCCTCGCCAACTATTTTTTCATTTGACCCATGTTCTGGAGAAGGGCATTCAAAACAAGGTTAGAAGATGACAAAGGACTAGTGGAACCTTCAAAACCATTGCCACTAGAACCACCTCTAGAGCTATTGTTGTGACTGCCGCCAAATCCACCAACATTGATAGGGCCTCCACTAGAGCCACCTCCACTATCAAAACCACCACCATGGCCTCCACCAAAGCCACCTCCACCAGTACCAACCTTACTACCAAAACCACCACCACTCATTCGACTAGAGCCCCCACCACCAAAGGTAGTAGGAGGGGTGAAATTGAACCTAAGGGGTATTCTACTCACCTTGAGATCAAGGGGCTTAAGAGAAGCAAAAGAAACACTGATCGAAGGGCCTGTCTCAGCCATGCATATAGACATGGTGGGCATTGAAACACCTATTTATCTTTCATAGGTATCAAGAACTTCTCCTCGAGTAGTGCTCAACCTAGGCTTATATGAGGGAATATAAGCTTCAGTTAGATCAACAAGGCCACACATAAAATCTACGCCTATCTAATCTTTCCCTAGCAAATGTCTCAACTCACTAGTAAGCCTAGAAACTCTTGCCATGCTCGGTGATTTTTCTAAACGATTCACAAGGTCTAGTAATCTATTATCTAATGCCAAAAGGTTTTCCACACGGATATGCAAAAAATCATACTCATCTATAGACAAAGCCATAGGGGATGTTGGAGGGGTAGGAACATGAGTGGTCTCTTCTATGAAACCCATCTTGTCAGCATAATTTGTTGGAAAACTAATAGTATGGTTAGTAGCTAGACCAATGGAGAAATTGGAAGCAAAACTAGAAGTGAACTTCATCTTTTCCATTGGTAGGTGTCACACACTTCTCCTAACAATGTACCCAGAAGTTGTGGACTGGGTTATGATTCTCATAAACTTTCACAACACTCAAAGTTACAATCTAGGCATCAAACACTTCTCCTCGGGTAGTGCTCGACCTAGGCTTATATGAGGGAACATAAGATTCAATTAGATCAGTAAGGCCACATAGAAATTCTATGCCTATCTGATATTTCCCTAGAAAATGTCTCAACTCACTAGTAAGCCTAGCAGCTCTTGCCATGCTCGATGATTTTTCTAAATGATTCACAACGTCTAGTAATCTATTATCTAATGCCAAAAGGTTTTCCACAAGGATATGCAAAAAATATTCCTCATCTATAGACAAAGCCATAGGGGATGCTGGAGGGGTAGGAACATGAGTGGTTTCTTCTATGAAACCCATCTCATTAGCATAATTTGTTGGAAAATTGATATTACAGTCAGTAGCTAGACCAGTGAAGAAATTGGAGGTGAAACTAGAAGTGACCTTCATCTTTTCCATCAGTAGGTGTCACACACTTCTTCTAAAAATGTAACCAGAAGTCATGGATTGGGTTGTGATGCTCATAAACTTTCACAACACTCAGAGTTACAACAATCTCAAGGTGCAAGGAAAAAGTATCAACACAGCTGAGTGGAGAGACATTGTTCACGTCGGGTTCACCAAAAATTTAAGAGAGGGGGACCAACCATGTCAAGGCTCTAGGTCACAGAGAGATGAGAGCGGAGGGATTCCCTAGCTTACCTCACTCTAATGGGTATTTTGGGGGTGAGGATCGAGAATGAAGAGCACTCTCAAGTGCTTCTATCACTCTACAGACCCAAAAATTTGGTTGGGGCTAGAGTTGGTTTCTGGAGTCTGAACTGTACCTTAGAAAGCTCTCTATCTAAGGACAACATCATAGGTTTGGGATGACAACATGATGCACTGGTGTCACTCTGGCGCGTTGGTGTCCGTACGGCCAGAAAATGTAAATTACAGCAGAGAAACTACCAAAAACCTATTGACAACCTAGCTAATTGATTTTATTGAAAAGGACATAATGATAAATTATAGAAAGTAAGTGAAAAATAATAGAATAAGTAGATAAGAACTAGGGCGATGAAAACCAACTCACTGGAATGCTAGTTTTCTAGCGAGATCCACACACACGTTCACCTACACACAAGCAAGAGGGGAAATATATTGGGGTTGTATAGGGGTTTGCCTTAGTCAAACCCCCACTTTAGTGTTTCCACCTCCATGGACAACCATAAAGAAATGAAATAGAAAATATGATAAAGAAGATTGAAAGTAGTACACTGAATACTACAAAAGATAAAGTTACTCTATCAAATCACAAAGGAAGGAGTGAAGCATTACCACCTCCACCCAAAGTATCTCAAGGCCAATGAAGGGAGAATGCAAGAAATGAACTTGGTAAAGTCACCAGAATCGTAGTGGTGATGAAGGGAGGTCTTGCAAGACTCCAAGCTCACAACTTCTATAATAGAGTGACACGTGAAAAAGTGAAGTTGATGGAGTTTCTAGCTGCTACAATGCTCAAATGGACTTGTGAAAAATGGAGAGATTGTTGGAATTGTCAGAAGATCAAGTGAGAATGCTTGACAATGTGAAGAAGTATGAAATACTTGAATTCATAGTGAATAGAATGGATTTGAAGGCCAAAATGGAAGAGAGGAGCCATTTTTTAGGTTGGTTGGTCGTACAAAGGCATTACAATTCAATCCCAATTGGGTGTGTAATATCCTTATGGAATTTGGATGCAGGAATCTGTCAGCGATAATAGCGCATCGTGCAGATGTCCGTGCACCACGCTTGGGTCTGTGACAAAAATTACCCCACTGACACACAAAACACGTGCCAAGTGGATGCATTCTGGATGGGTGATGTGGAATTTCGCCTTCGAATTTGATTTTCTAAGGTGAGGGTATGTGAAATGGGAATTTACAAAAGGGGTAAAAAATCGCTCCTATACAATATGCATCATTGGTAAAATGATGAATAAAAATTAATTTGATTTGACAACATCAAATGAATATGTAGAATGAATGTTGATTAAATTTGATGTTCTGACTATGAAATTTATAATGCAAAAGATCATTTTAATGAGCACCTAATTACTATTGCAATGTGCTAAGTTGAATGCAGATACAGGGATCAAGCCTTCAGAAGAGAGGGGAAGTATCACTCAAGAGAAGTGATTGGTCGGGTAACCGTTAATGAAGCCTAACTGAGCCTTTTCACACACTCACATATAATATGGTCTAATTGAGTCATAGTTTGGGAAATTGGCAAGTCACCCCTTAGTTTTGTTTGTGTTTGAATTTGAAAGGATTATGATTTCTATTGTAAACGTTCTTGTTAGTGATAATTGTTGAGTCTCCTTTGTATATGTGAGCTCTTTCCTATGTGTTCTTTATTCAATTGATGATATATATATATATATATACATGGAATGTATATATACGTATACATTTACATGCCAATGATAAACCCATACACATGAGTTAATATGTACATGAGTATACGTAGGTAGATGTACCTATGCATGCTCATGGATGGATTGTTCATGGGCATGAGGGTATCAAATGGATAATGAGACATATAAATATATGTATATACACCACATGCATATATGTCTATCGATAAGTTAGCAAAAATATGTGATTGATTGTATAAGAAACTATATATGAGATATATGCATATATACACATATATACATATATTAATATACGCGTATGTGTAAACATGACGAAATGTCCATATGAGTATATCGATATATGTATATATGCGTATATGTGTACATACGTATATACATATGACATTGTTTATAAAAATAATAACATGAATATACACATTCAAAATATCGAATGATGTATATTTATTATCATATTAGTTGATATATATATATATGTAATATGGATATATATAATGGCACATATATATATTTATATATATATATATTATTATTGATAGAGTGTAATGTTTGAATAAAGTGTTGATTATAAATAAAGTGCTGATGCTTTTAAATTCCAAGCACATACTATATAGTATATAGTGCACATTTCCTATAGTGTTGGTGTAGTAATGAAGCATGCACTAAGGAAATGCTAAAGACATTTATTATGAATTACTATGCTTGCAAAAAAAACACAATATATATTAGAAGGCGTGTGGGAAGGATATAAGACTCAATCAAAAGTATTGAAAGATATTTGAAATGCATTTAAAAGCTTTGACTTGGTCATAAATCTGCAAACACCAAAATCACGAAAGAGGTTTATGTGACGCCAAATTATGGATAACTGCATTGCATTAGAAGTCTATTTTGTGAGTTCTATCCAGGGATGGAAACCAAAGTAAAATGGAGAATAAGTCAAGTAGAAGCTGGCATGAATAGAGTCAACCTGTTTGATCATTCACCTTGCATATATTAAATACATTCTCGTTGTCTTTGAATAAAGTGACCTACTGTTCTGTTTTGTTGAGTATTAAGTTTTAATGTTGCTATCTACTGAGATTATTTGCTGAGTCGATATTAAGAGTTGAGAAGTGTCATTTAGCATAGCTTGTTTTTAGGCAACAAAGTCTAATATTTTTGTATAAATAAGGTAGAGGATTTACTCATTTCAACACACAATTCACTTTCATTCTTCTTCTTTTTATCTAAGATATTTTTGTTTTAAGCTCAAAGTTTGTTTGTGAGGAAAAGTTGAGAGAATTATTGTGAGAATTTCTATGTGGGTTTGGAGAATTTCTGAAGAGTCTTAAAACGGATCTTGGAGGGGATTGAGCTTGAAAGTAATTTTTTTTCAATTGGGATTAACGTTTAACAGACATGTTAATTCTGCTCTCTTATGCTTTATATGCTTTGGAAATATTTAGTGTTAATGTTTGACTTGTGTGGTAAAATGCATTAATTTGCTAGAGTAGAGAAAGGTTATGTTTAATTATTTAGAATTGAAAGAATCTTATTACACTGAATTCTTGTGAACCTTATTTGAGTGTTTGTACATACTCCATATTAAGGAGTGAATGCGATCATTAGTATTATATAATAGGGAAAGAAGAAGCTTAAAATAGCTTATGAAGTATTTGTTTCAAGTTATTTGTGTAATCCAAACTATATAGAGTTCATAGGTTACCCTTGCGATTAGATTATCCATCAAAGGAAATAGCTTGTGTGTAGCATTTACTTGGTAGAAATATTATAGACATATAAAAGGAATATGTTGTTCTTTGGGTTAAAGATTACCCAAAAGAGGGAATTTCCTATGCAGAGTATATGAATGGTCAAAAACTAAATCAAGCTAAGGGTAGTGGGTGAAGAGATGACACTTATATATATGAAAATTTGGACAAAGTAGTGTAAGTAGCCATTGTTTACACCGTCAATTCACTGTGATCCAATATAGTGCATACTAGGCCAAGAATAGTCATACAAATAGGTAGTAGCCACTATATTGAAGTCTAAGTATTTAGGACACAATACTAAGCTCAAGAAGGCTATTGTAATGGGGTTATCCAACCAATCTCTTTGTCGAAGGGTAGGCCCATCTTACCATATGTGGTAGATGTGCAGGGGACCACATTAAGTTCATGGTTGGTGGAAAATTTCTTGAGTGATGCTTCTCCTCGTCATTTGGCAGCTGAGATTTGAGGGGGACTACATGGACCATTCATATCTATTGCTTATGAAGCTTAGCTGAGCTATGTATGTATCATTGTATTTCATCATTAGAAATTTGTAAAATATAAAATATATATATTGAGAATGAAATCAATACATGGAACATTGTTATAGAAAATATTCTCTTTATTCTTTTTTTAGAAAGAATTTTTTTATTTCTATGAGTATTGAACATATTTTATTTACTTGAGGTTAAAAAATAGCGAATTTAATTTCATAGAACAATTGGCTTGTTACACATGGTATTAGAGCTACCAGGTTTAGCTCTAGAACCTATGTGCTTGAAAGGAAATATAAAAGAGCAATGAAAAGTACTAATGAATGAGCAATTGTTTGAAGGAAAGAGATTGCCAAATAGATTGAAGTAGCCAAACCAAGAACCACCAAAGCAAGAGAGACACACAAATTTGTTAAGGGGAAAAAATAAGAAAAAACCCCAATATTATGAATGGAGGCAAATGCCTAAAGAATAATACAAAGAGAGAGCTATTTTCAACCTTAGGCTTGCTTGCTTGAGTCTTGAAGAATGAGAGGAGAGGCACCTCAATAAGTAGAGGTGAGAAGGAGGATTTAGAATGTAACTCCCAACTCAATGGATGCCACCATTCATCTATGTGTGTGCAATGTATCACCTCTTAAGGAGGTGGTTACAAATATTCCTTAATAAATGAATTAAAAAATAAGTCATCCTCACACATGTGTGAGATGACAAAAAATACAAAAGACTTGTAGGGATTCCTTTGGAATATTCCTACAAGTTAATAAAAAAAAACATTTAAAGAATAACCTTTACCAAGTAAAGGTTAATCTTCTAACATCCCCCCTTAAGCTTTACTTGGGGAGGTTACATCAAACCCTTCAATGAGTTGTAATCCAAGATTTTTACAATGAATGAGAAATTTATCTTTACAAAGAGCTTTATGAGAATATCTACCACTTTATCTTTACCTTTACAATACAAAAGAGAAATTTGTTTGTCTTCAATTTTCTCTCTAGTGAAGTGATGTTGAAGAGTAATGTGCTTGGTCCTTGCATGAAAAATTGGATTCTTTTCCAAAGCAATAACACTTTGATTATCACAATATAAAGGAGTAGGATCCATTTGAGGTAGACCCAATTCTTCAAGTAATCTTCTTAACCATAATGCTTATTTGGATGCATTTGTACAACCTTTATATTCAACTTATGTAGAACAAAGGGAAGTAGATTGTTGTTTCTTACTATTCCATGAGATTGCACCCGATCCAACAAAGAAGTAATAACCACAAGTGGATCTCCCATCATTGGGATCACCTCCTAAATCTGAATCGGTAAAACCTTTTAAAGAAAAATCACAATTTGAATCATAAAAAAGACCAAGATTAAGAGTACTTTTAACATATCTTAAAATTCTTTTTGCAACTTTAAAATGAGCTTGTTGTGGTTTAGACATAAATCTGGAAACCAATCCAACACTTTAGGTGTTTGCCAAAATTGCATACCCAAAAAATAATGTAATAGACCTAAATCAAAATGGTAGAACTAGAAGTGATAATTAAATCATCAACATATAAAATAATAATCACAATACCATTTTCACTATGCTTAATATATAAATTTGGATCATGTTTACTTCTAATGAAACTGTGAGATAGGAAGAAAGCATAGCCCAAATTATAAAATAATAGATCTAGGTTTCCTCTCACTACATCATTGTATTGTAAAGGGAAATTGTATCAAGATTAATAATAAAGGACTTTGAAAAATTGGTCCTAAAGATTTAAAAAAAAAACCATATTGCCTTCAATAAAATAATGAAACAAAAAAGTTTCAAGAACTTGATCCCCATCAATTAAGAAAATAGATCTAAGTTCATCATAAATAAGTAAGTGCATACCATCAAAGTGGATGGAAATATTTTCCATGGGTCCCAAAAAAACTCCAATGAGACTTGATAAAATAAATGATTCATTATAGATAGGGCTCCCTATGCAAATATACTACAAATGTGACTAGCACATAAAATATATATGTAAACGCTCCATTAAGACTTGATAAAGTGATTAATTTGAAAAACATATATAGATGGAATAAATTCATCAAGAAGGAAAATACTGCAATGAGATTTTAATTTTCAAAAATATATAGATGAGATAAATCCATCAAAAAGACAAATTTACCAATAAAAAAAAAATCTATCAAGAAGGAAAATAGTGTGGGGGCTTCATTTACTTACCTTTGTGAATCCTGGTCTATAATCAATATTTATGCTCCAAATCAGAGGAATGCAAGGAGTACTTTGTGGCATGACATTGCGGTTAAAATTAATCTAAATAGGGGAGGCTATTCACTGGTTGTTGTAGATTTTAACTCTCCCCTCTTTCCGTCTGAAAAAGTGGTGGCCTTCTGGATTACTCTGACAACATGTTTGACCTGGCTAATTTTTTGAATTCTTCGGGTTTAATTGATATTGAGCTCTTGGGCCAAAAATTGACTTGGTCTAATAGACGGGCTGGTGGTAACCTGATTCAGTTATGGTTAGACCGCTTCCTCTGCTCTCCACATTGGACTAATGTTTTAGATGCTAATTTAATAACCCTGCCTAGGATAGTCTCTGACCATAACCCCCTTTTGCTGACCACCAATATTCACCCTGCTGTGGGTCCCTTTCCCTTCCGCTTTGAGATAATGTGGAACTCTCATCCTGATTTCAAAAATAAAATGGCTGAATGGTGGAATATTCCTGTCCAGGGCTCCCCCATGTATAGGATTTTCTTCAAACTTAAACATATTAAAAAAATGGTAAAAGGATGGAACAAGAATGTGTTCAGGGATGTGTTTCAAAAAAAAATTTGTTAGAAGGAGAGTTGAGGACCTTACGAAAGAAAATGGAGGAGGGAGATGACAGTCAACAGACTCACAACTAGGAATGGGGAACCAAGATGGAATGGGAATGGGTTCTCAATAATGAGGAAGTCTTTTGGAAGAAAAAATCAAGAGTCCAATGGTTGAAGGAAGGTGATAGGAATACCTCCTTCTTTCATGTTTTTGCCATCAATCATAGGAAAAGGAATGAAATTTCTAAGCTGACTAATGCTACTGGGGAGGTGATTTCAAATCATGCTTAGATTGGCCTTTGTGCTGCTAACTATTTTCAGGAGGCTTATTCGACTCCAGTTGAGGCGCCTAATCCGGCCTTGGATAGTGCGATTCTCAACCATTTTCCTACCACCATTTCATAGGAAGATAATATGGGGATTGTTAGTACTATTTCTATGGAAGAAGTTTGTTTGGCTACCTTTAGCATGGGGGCTTTCAAAGCCTTGGGGCTTGATGGTTTTCCTCCTGCCTTTTTTTAGATTTTTTGGGATACTGTGTGTGGGGACCTAGTGCTTGTGGCCAGGGACTTCTTCAAATCAGGTAAAATCCTCAAACAATTGAACCACACTTTCATCGCTCTTATCCACAAGATTGGTGAGCCTCAATCCATGACCGATTTTTGATCCATTAGCCTTTGTAACACCTTTTATAAGATCATTTCTAAGATTTTAGTGAACCATGTCAAACCTCTTCTGGATAAAATTATTAGTCCTACTCAAAAGGGTTTTGTCCCTGGGCGACATATTCTTGATGCCACTTTGACCACCCATGAACTAGTTCATTCCATGGATAGATGTAATTATGTGGGGATGGCTCTCAAGCTTGACATCTCCAAAGCTTATGACAAAGTGTTATGGGATTTCATCCCGAAGGTCTTGGCTAAGTTTGGATTCAACAATTTGGTCATCAAACTCATTATGGAATGTGTTAATAATGTAAAGTACTCTGTTATTGTTAATGGACCGCCCTTTGGGTCTTCTCTGCTGGAAGAGGGATCGGATAAGGAGACCCCCTATCTCCCTATCTTTTCATAATGATTGCTGATGTGCTCAGCAGGAACTTCACTGGTCTGCTGTCAGAGGGATCCATTATGGGCATTAGAGCGACTTCCTCCTTGGATCTGGTTGTTGTGCAAAAATTTGTGGATGACACTTTTCTCTTTGGAAAAGCCTCTGTGGTGGAAGCCAAGAAATGGAAAGATTTCCTTAACAACTATGCCTCTTGTTTTGGTCAAAGCATCAATTACAATAAAAGTATGATCTATTTCTTTAACTGCATGCCTAATTTGCAATCCAGGGTGACTGCGGTCCTGGGATGTGTCAGTGGATCTCTCTCGTCGGTTTACCTTGGGCTCCCCCTCATGGTTAAGGAGGTTACCATTGATTTATGGAACTTGATTTTGGAAAGGATCCAAAGGAAATTGGCTAGGTGGAGGGCTCCATCCTAAGCCATGCTGGCAAACTCCAATTTCTCAAAGTGGCCCTCCAAGGTATCCCCACTTACTTGTCCATTTTTAAGATGCCTAAGTACATTGTTGATAAGTTTGAAAAAATTCAAAGGAATTTCCTTTGGTCTGAGACTGAGGAAAAGAAGAAACTTGCTTTGGTGAAATGGGAAAAGGTCTGCCAGGCCAAAAATTGTGGTGGACTAGGAGTTAGGACAATTGTCAACTCTAACAAGGCTCTGATGGCCAAGGTTGGTTATGATCAGTTAAGGAACACTAAGGATTGGTGTAAAATTTTGAATTCCAAATATATTCAGGATAGGCCTTTGATGAATTGTCTCTCGGAGTCTCACCCCCAGGGCTCCTTAGTCTGGAGGAGCATTTGCAGCACACGAGGCTTGTTAAGGAAATGGATTAAATGGAAAATGGGCAATGGAAATAGAATCAGATTCTGGGAAGATACTTGGCTAATTGAAACCCCTCTAGCTTGCTCTGACTTTAGGACTATGATGGGATTGGCCCAGAGATTCTTTGACATCCATATCAGTGATTATGTTTTAGGACCCCCTGGAGCAAAGATTTGGAAAGACCTTATCCTCTGCTGCCCCCAATCTCATGACCTTTGTTGTCTGGCTCGGTCCCTCCAGGTGATTCTCTCTAGCACCAAGTTTCCCTCCTATGACAGAGAGGATGAATTTTTTTGGACCTTTGACAAACAGGGGGATCTCTCTGTGAGGTCAGCTTATAGATTGCTGACAAACCAAAAAACTACTGAGGAACCGTGGAAGAAGATTTGGAATCGCCACATGATCCCTAAAATAAATTTATTCTAGTGGATGACTTGTCATAACAGGATTCTTACTCAAGACAATTGGAGGAAACAGGGTTTTTGTATTCCCAATAGATGTTTACTTTTTAAGAATGGGGAGGAAACTGTCAGCCACCTTTTGTTACACTGCCTGTTTGCTGCTAAAGTTTGGGGGTTGGCATTTGAGAAACTTGACGTATCTTGGGTTATGAGAAAGGATCTCTTATCGTTCATTCTGGGTTGGTATGGTCCCTATTCCTACCCTCTGCCTGGTAAAATTTGGAATCAGGTCCCTCCTGTCTTGGGTTGGTGTTTGTGGAAGGAGAGGAATAACAGGGTCTTCAGGAATGTTGAGAGGAGCCCTAAGGATGTTTCCAAAATTGGTGCTCGACTCAATGTGGAGAATACTCTCTTTAATGGGAAACTCTCGGAGATGGGGCCATTGGATTTCAAAATTAGAATGGCCAAGGTTTGGCATCAGGGATTAGAGGCTAACTCTTTTGACAATTCGAAGTTATTAGCCAGGAAAAATACCAAATGGGAGCATCCGAATAGAGGTTGGTTAAAACTCAATTTTGATGGGGCTGCTAAGGGCAACCCAGGTAGGGAAAGTATAGGTGGAGTGATTAGAGATCCCGGGGGGTTTTGGTGGCGGGATTTGCTGGAGGTATTGGGTTCCAGTTCTCTATAGTGGCGGAAGCTCGTGCACTGCTCATGGGCCTCAAAGTTGCTGTCTCTTTGGGGATTGCTAATCTCCACATCGAAGGAGACTCAAAGTCTATTACGAATGCTATGAATAAAGTCAGACTAATTGGTTGGAGTACTAAGGATATATTTTGGGATGCCAGATTCCTTTTATCCAAATTTAGGGGTAAAAAGGTGACACATATTTTTAGAGAAGGCAACCAAGTGGCAGATGTCTTGGCTAATATTGGCTCTTGCTAGGATTCCGCTATATGTTGGAGGAAAATGGAAAGGTTACCACCAAAAATTCAAGCTATCATTGTGAGGGAACAAAGCAACCAAGTATCGCAATGATTTTAAAACTATGGATGACAGGTGCTGAATGGGAGGTCCACTTTATTTTATTAGGGGTTTGGTGGATGAGTGTTAATGCTGAGATGGCATATAGGTGGAGGGAATCTAATTTTTTGGCTCACTACAGGCTTAGCATTTTTCATGTGTGGGGCACGAACTGGAGGATCCACTTGTCTGTCCTTTGGATCTGGTGGATGGGTTTGATTACTAAGGTGACAGAAAGGTGGCGGGGTTTAAATTTTAAGGATGGTAATACAAATAAAGAAGGCAACTTGATGGAGGAAAGAAGGAAGGACGTGACTTCAATGAATCTGGGGAGCCGTACCGTGCAATCTCTTCTCTTGGGGATCATGAGATATCTTGTTTTATCTTATCCTTGCATCAGTTTGTTTGAGAGTTTTAATAATGATTTGACTCTTCATTATGAAAGAAAGCCTCCTTCTAGTGTCTTTGTGCTAGCTAGTTTAGCGCGAGTCTCCAATTGCACCCTAAGGAATGTTTCTATTTTTAGCCATATGACCAAGTTGCCTTATTTTTTGTGCATTTTCTCCAAGAAGAAGGAACCCTACATGCCCTCCAATTCTTGTCTTGTTGGCCGCAATCTTCCCAAGATCCTCATTAACTCTATTTTCAAGTCACCCTGTGGTGATTTTCCTTTTCGTGCATGCGACCGGTATGCTCGTGTAATTACCTATCGTTGTATACCTTGCCTAAACGAATACAATGTGATAATTATCCGTTATCCTACTGGCTCCTACATTTGGTATCTTTTGCAAACTCTTGGGCGTCCTGTGCAGGTTGGAAAAATGGGTGGCGAGTGGGTGAGGACTGAGCCGGATAATTGTGATGAATTCCAGAATAATCCTTTAGTTTGGCACATTTGTGTGGAAGGTGGCATTGCTCCTACTATGGAGATATTGGTCGGCCATGACCCTAACTTTTTTGGCCAGTTTTCCAACTCGTGGAAGGATCGTAGGGTTTCTATGGGAGGTATTTCATTTGAAATCAGTGAGGAAGTCATAGCACAAGCCACAGGATTACAAAGCACCGAGAAAAAATACCCCAAACACACCAAGAAACCGGACAACGAAAGCTTGAAATATTTTTTCAGAGGAGATGAGGAACCAGTGCGAAACCAGTCGGGTTTTGAGAGAGAAGCTCTCCCGAAGCCCTGGAATCAAGTGTGCCTGGCGCTGATGACGTACATCACCTTGGAAGGTAGGTTTAAAACCTACTTTTTTTTTATCAGTTTCCCCTGTTAAATCACTTAAGACACAAGTTGTTTCTTAGTTTTCCTTTCTTTCTTCTAATGGATTTGGAAAACTCGGTCGAAAAATGCAAAGAGTTAGCCAACCTTAACCCTAGTGATCTCCTATCGCTCCCACTCCATTAGGGGCTCATTCTGAGACTTTACCACTTCCACCTGGCCCTATGTCCTCCTAAAGCTATTACGACTGTGCGCGTTGAAGATATTGAACCCCTATCAGCTATGAATATCTCCTCGACTGAGTCTAAAAGCCCTCCCCGAAAATCCAATATGGGCACTGCTGGGAATCCTAAAGCCAAGATGGTCACCAAAAAACTTAAGGGTGGTTTGGGTAAGGCTCATGCCAGCGCAGCGGAGGGTTTATGTGAATTGAAGTCCACTTTGGCGAAATCGACCTATAAGGCCATCACTGCAAAAAAAGGGAAGGAGAAAGGTACGTTGAAACTGACTGTTAGGGAAGGGAAGGGAAAGAACATAATAGGGAAAGACTCCTGAGGAGACACTATTGTGGGGACTACTATGATGATTGGTGGGAAAAATACCAGAAGGAGATCCGAGAGGCTTGCAAAGAACAACAAAAAGAGGCAGATAATTGAGGACTCAGAGGAGGAGCAATTTGACAACAAAGAGTACAAGGATGAGGAAAATAAGGATGATGAGGATGAGATTGTGGAGGGGCCCTAGTTTACTCCTGAGGACAACAAGGTTCCTAAAGATGGCTCCACCTCTCACTCTCCGCATCCCCTGGTCGAAGAGCCTGGTGAGGTCCTGGGGACCATGGACATTGGGGAGGAGGCTTGTGATTTGGAGAAGAGAATGGACATGCTCAACAAAAGGTTTCATGGGTTGACCCACTTCACTATGAAGTTGGGCGATTTTGTCACTAGGACCCTGTCAAATTCTATTAAGGAGGAGCTAGAGGGAAATAACAGTCAGGAGAACAAAGACTGGGTTGGTGATGAGGCCGTGGATCTCCTGCTTAAAAATTGGGACAACTCCAGTTAGTTGCTGCCTGTGCCGGTGTCCTGTCTTTCGACTGCGTCTTTGTGGTCTCTGTGTTGTCTGTGGGCTATCTCTAGTTTATGTTTTCTTTTTAGTTTTGCTTCTTTTTGGCCCTTGTGGCTCGATGTGAAGGGTACGGCGCCCTGAAAATGCTGCTTAACATTTCAAAAACATAATTGTAGATGAGAAGGAAACACTAGGTTTGTTTTAAATATTGTAATAGATTAAGCCTTAGGTAGAGAGAATGATAATTTCTCACAAAGTGTGATAGAAAGATCTTAGAGATATATTTAAATATGAAGGGGCACAAATCAAGCCACCTTGAATGAAAAAATTAATATTAAAAAAATGTGATGGAATAATGAGAATTGCATACTATGAGGTGAAGGATTATTAACTATAAATAAGTCATTAAGACAATATTCATGCATTCATGACTACATGAATATCCCCTTTTCATATTCCAAATATAATTGAGTAAAACAAGTACACTATTATTGGGTTGATCAAAAACAGTAATAAAGTACTTGTGAAGTTACTTAAAAAACAATTTTTTTATGTGAAGTAAAATGTTGAGATGCGCTTGAATCAATAACACATTCATAAAAGTACGTCTAGATTGATTACCATTGTTATGAAACTGTTGATTATTTTGATTCATAGGTTTTTTCTCATTTTTCTTTTTAAAACAAGTATTTTGCCAATGACCATCCTTATTACAATAAGTGCAATGTGGTCTCTTAGAAGAGTTAAATTTTCTAGGATCATTGCCATTATTATAATGAGGTTTAGAATTATAATGGTGTTGTTTAGAATGAGGTTTAAATTTTTTCTTATGATTAGACAAAATGACATATTCATTAGACTTAAGAGTACCAAACTGAATTAACTTAGCCTCTTCTTGTCTTAATAAATCACGAAAAATATCATAAGTTAATTGAGTAGCTAAAAAAGGAATAGGTAATTGAGCATGAATATTAGTAATGAATTGTTGAAATTGTCTAGGAAGACACTTTTTAAGAATAAGATGAAATAATCTAAAATTATCTAATTTTAGTCCTAAACTATGCAATTGACTATTTAAACCATCAAATTTCAATAAAAAATCATCCATAGATTTAAAGTCATAATACCTCAAATCTTCAAGTTGATCTTGAATTTGATTTTTTCTTGATTTGATTTGAACTATCATAAATGGTTTTGAGTTTATCCCATACTTCATAGGCAGTTGTACATGTCCCAATGTGAACATAAAGTTTGGGTGACATGGAGATACGTATGAGGCCAAGGGTTTCCTCATTTTTAAGATTCAATTTTTCAATTTCATCTTTCGATGCAGACGAACCTAGTTTAGATTTAGGATCTGTAGCAACATCTAAAAGATGTTTGAAACGAAAAATGAAAGAAATGTGAGTCTTCCAAGAATGATAGTTAGAAGAATTTAATTTAATCTCTGGAATTAAAATTGACATTGTAAATAAATTTGAGTGCACAAAAAAACTTTACTAAAGGAAATACTTTACTACTTGAAAAAGGAAATAACACTAATTATGCTTAACAAAAAAAAATCCTTTTTGAATAAAATTAAGATTTTTGAAAAAAAATCCCTTTGAAAAATATCCAAATATGTTTTTAAATATTTAATTAAAAATTGAAAATTTAAATGAGATTTATAATATTAAATTTTAAAAAATAATAAATAATATTAAATATCTTAATAATTTTTAATATAATTAATAAATAAACTTTAAAAAAATTAAAATCTTAAATCTTTAGAACTTTTATTAAAACTTAATATATAAAAAACCTTTATAAGGGTCAAAAGGAACCGAAAAAATTAAATTTTAAAACTTTAATATACTTCTTTATTTTAAAAACTATGCCAATGAAATAGTAAGAAACCTAACACATATTTCTTTTTTAACGCGCCTTATAAAGTTCTTATTTTATAAAAAGGTTTTCGAGCCTTTAAAACAATCTTTTAAAAAATCGCTTTCTTTTAAAGATTTCAAAAGAGAATGGGTGAGAGTAGTTTTAAAAGAAATGGGCGGGATTTAATTTAGAGTTTAAGAATGCCGACAAGGGCTGCACAGTATCAAGGAGGGTCGAGGCTAAAAATAAAATTGGTTTTACTTTCTTTTAAGAAAAAAAGTGCAAGGGTCAAAAGATTGAATATTATTTATTATCTTTTATAGATTTTTTGAGATTTTATTATTTAAGAAAGATTGAGATTATAAGTAGAATACGAAAAAACATGAATACATTTTCTTTGAAAGAAAGCAATTTATTATTGATTTATTTGATTTTATTAAAAATTGCATTAGAAGTAGAGATGGTTTTTTTTTAAAACAAAAAATATATATATATATATATATATATATATATATATATATATATATATATTTTATAGAAAATAGTATGAAATATTTTAGAAAAATCTGAGCTAAAAAGGGTTAGAGTACTAAAAAAAATTGATTTTTTTACAAAATGCAGAATAAAGTGATTTTTTTATAGATTTGTACAAAACTAATGATTTTTAAGAAATGCAAATTATAACATGCAATTAATGGATTTAAAAAAAAAAAACTTGAACTATAACCTTTTATTCGAGGGTTTCTAAACATCGCATAAATTTAAACATGCATGGAAATTATATTGCACAGATTTGAAATTTGAAAAACTTAAAAAGATTTAAATAAGAAATCTTGCACAAGGGTTAGAAAAATATATCAAACAAAAAAGCAAGATTAGACTTTTGGCTCTTCTCTTTTTCTCTTTGAGTGCCTCTAATGGCGTGCCTTTAAAACTTGGTAAATCTTCAACAATGTAGCTCACAGAAGATTAGTAATACTAAACTCTAATACCATGAAAGAAAATATAAAAGAGCAATGAAAAGTACTAATGAATGAGCAATTGTTTGAAGGAAAGAGATTACCAAATAGATTGAAGTAGACAAACCAAGCGCCACCAAAGCAAGAGAGACACAAGAATTTGTTAAGGGGAAAAAATAAGAAAAAACCCCAATATTATGAATGGAGGAAAATTCCTAAAGAATAATGCAAAGAGAGAGAGAGATTTTCAACCTTAGGCTTGCTTGCTTGAGTCTTGAAGAATGAGAGGAGAGGCACCTCAATAAGTAGAGGTGAGAAGGAGGAGTTAGAATGTAACTCCCAACTCAATGGATGCCACCATTCATCTATGTGTGTGCAAAGTATCACCTCTTAAGGAGGTGGTTACAAATATTCCTTAATAAAGAAATTAAAAAATAGGTCATCCTCACACATGTGTGAGATGACAAAAAAAACAAAAGACTTGTAGGGATTCCTTTGGATACTCCTACAAGTTAAAATAAATAAATTTAAAGAATAACCTTTACCAAGTAAAGATTAATCTTCTAACAATGCTCACCATAATTTCCATTCAACATTGAATGAGACTAATGTTTGGAACTTTTTATGCCAAGTTGGTGTGACTTAGGTTAACTGCAGGAAAGTCAGTAATCGGGAATGAGCGCTACCTGAGGGAAAAGAAGGAAAATGAGGCCATTGTTCATATGATAGAGGGAACCAACCATGAAAATGCTATTTGCTTGAGCGATACTAAGACAATTAGTGACTCCCTTTCTCGAATTAGTAAAGAGAAGAGAAGGATGAAGGATGAAGCCAACTTCAACTACTTACCTCTGGTCTCACCATCAAAGTCTAACACTTTATCACTTTCCAGGGATATGCCCTCAGAATGTAGTTGTAACCAATGACATAGTATAGGTTAACTACACCCGATCCATACAGATTTGAGGTATATTTAATCCATTAAGCATCAATCCCAATAAGATATTCAATATCAATAAAATGAAGAAGCCATTAAAACTAATATGCTATTAAAACAAAAAATCTTGACAAACATCTATTCTAAGACATCGAATCTTATCCTATTGGGGGAGTGGTGTCGCATTGATGTGGAATGGTGACCCTTTCCAATCCTTTGGATAACATGAGCCTTTCCAATCCTTTGGATAATATGAGCATTTCCAATTGATTTTATTGATTAAAATTGGTGGAAACTAATGAAAAAGATGAACAAAAACATTATAAAAGCTAGGTTAACATGATAAAAGATAAGATATTTGATGTAAATGTATGCAATCTATGCTAAATGTGTACAAGATTCAAAGATGCAAACCCTAGATTCAAAAATATACTAAATGGATGCAAACTAAGTTACCATGGAAGCCATTAATGAATGATTAAGCTAATTATGCATGAAAATTAATCTAAAATGTTTTTCAACATAAAAGATGGATGCAAATGAATGTGATTTTCAAAAGCATAAGTTTTCTTTGGAAATGTGGATCCCTATTCAATAGATGTTGTCTATTTATAGAATAGGAAATGAGAAACCGATGGTCAAGATTGAAAGAATCAATCAATGGTCAAGATGGAAAGAAGATGGAGGCATGGATCATGGATTCTCATCAAGGATTGAGAATGCAAGTTGATATTTAATCAAGGGCTCACAATCATGCAAAGAAGCACACTTTCAAAGCTTGCTCAAGAAGTTTGTTGAAATTTTGTTACAAAGAAGAATATTCCCTTTTTTGAATGAGCACGAAAAGGGAGAATATTTTCAAAAAAAATTTCATCCAAGTGGATGAGGAAAATTAGCATTTAGCAAATTAAAACAAAGTTTTAATGTGCAAAGGTGAGGGATATTCCATAGGAATATTCCATTTTGGAGGAATTTAAGATTTAGCATAAAATAATTAATTTATTTAATGAAAGAGGTGGGATTAGGATATTTAATTAAATAACTAGGATAACTAGGATTTATTTAATTAAATAATTTGTATTATTCGATTAGACAAGATGAAAGGTGAATATGAAAGAAAATGAATTAACCTAATTAAATTAATTAGATTAATAGGTGAACATGAAGCATTTGATTAATTAACTAGATTAATTTAATCAAATAAGCGAAAAAGAGGATGGATTTTAGGATGAAATGGTGTTAGTATATTGGATTCAATTGTGTATACCATTCAGGACATTTTTAAGTGTCTACATTTTGTACCCCTTTGAGGAGAGATACCTATTACGTTGGTTCAAAGATTGATGCTTTTCAAATTAAAACTGTTGCTCAGATATATTTTTTTTTTAATTATAGTTTTTTAGATGCCCCACTATTGCCTTAGCGGAAGGAATAAGATGGTTCTCGCCCCCTCGAGAGATCAGGTATAATTTTTGAATTTTGGGTTGATCTCTCGACAAAGGTAAAATATTAATTTAGGTGCCAAAAAATGTGCCTCGGGATGCAAAAATGACCTTAGAAATGCAAAAAATGACTCAAAATAGGTTGCATAGCTAAAAAAAAAAGGTAAAACAGGCTAAAACCCTAGGTTTTGGTTGAAATTAGGGAAAAAAATCTAATTTTTTCTAATAGGTGAGAAGGGTACACTTCTAATTCATTTATGCATCCACTCCTTAGCGAATTGCTGCATTTTGAGCTCTGACACCTTGATGACATGGCCCACCATGCATCCACTTCATAGGCATAAATAGGTGAGAAGGGTGCACTTCCAATTCATTTATGCATCAACTCCTTAGCGAATTGCTGCATTTTGAGCTCTGACACCTTGATGAGATGGCCCACCATGCACTTCCAGTTCACCTTTCTGAGCAAGTCTGAGAGTACCAATGCCGAGCAGATGTAGGACCCTGAGTATGTGACTTGAAACTTGCCTCAGTTTCCACATATTAGTGCATTTATTAGCACATCAAAATTAGGTTTCTTAGGGCATCGCTGTATAGCGACACACAAAAGACATCGTCGACGTCACTATTGATGTTATAACGACACACTTTCTATTTATTAGCACGCTAGGAATTTTTATTTTAGCGACACACTTTTCTCGGGTGTTGCGCTGTGGGAATTAGGATGCATAGGGTTTTTTGATTTAGGGACACACCTTTGCGGTGGGTGACACACTTAGTAAATAGTGATGCACTAGAATTTTTAAGTATAGCGATGCACCTCAATGTCGATGCACAATTGAGTATTACGAAACACGTCGCCAAATTGGCATTGCACCCCCAAAAATGATACAACGATGCACCCAATAAATGGAGATGCTGTTGATTTTAGCGATGCATTGATGTTCCAAGATGCAAACCCTCTGATTTTGATTAGTTTTTTAGATTTGTAGGCAAATTGATGTTATGTGTGTGATGTATGCAAGAGGATATTCATCCTTTGATGTTGCGGGAGCATTAATTAGAGATTTTGGCAACAACACAAGACTTTGATGACCTGGAGGTGGAGCAATTGGGGATGCTTGGATTAGGGTTCATTGATTTTCCAGAGGTCCGCACCCATCTAGCCATGATGATAGCACTCATTGAGAGGTGGCATAGTGAGACATCCTCTTTTCATTTGCCCACCGATGAGGCTATAGTCACACTCGAGGATGTGTGGCGGATCCTTTGGCTTACCATTCATGGGGAGTGCATTATCTATGATACATATGTTGGGAGAGCCACATGTTCAATTTTGTCCACTCATCAGATCATTTTATTGAGTTTGCAAATAGACTTGGATTTATACATAGCTCGAGTACTGATTTTTGGATTGTTCGTTGTTGTGCTTATTATTGGTGTGATATCCCTAGATCGACGGGGTAGAGGTTTTAGTCTAGGTTGGGGGGTGGCATGGCACAGGTTGGTCCAGTAGACCACTTTGTATGCTTGGGGGTTAGTTCTGCTAGCTTCCTTATATCATGATATGCATCAATCAATATATTTCTAGGGTAGAAGCATTAGGGCCGACGTTACACTGCTGCACATATGGGCTTATGAGCACATAATAGTTTAAAGAATTTTGATTGTGTTGGCCGATGCACATCAGGATGATCCTATTATCTTCCGATACAGAGTGCCCATGAAACTAAAACACATAGGGCTGATATGGATACTATATTGGTGATGGGTCGTAGATGCTATGACTATATTCAGATGGAGGTTGTGGTTGCAGGTCCTAACATGGTACAACAACCAACAACAACTATACTTTTCTCTCTAGAACCACTATATTGAGGGGCAGGAGCACACTATGGTGGAGTGGTACCTTCTAGACCATGTTACATGGTAGTTCGAGGAGGTACAAGATGTGCCTCCTGATGAATATACAACTATTTTTTCTAGGTCAAGTGGGGATAGCCGATTGATCCCATTGTGGTGATCAATGAGTTCAAACAACTAGTTTCGTAGCCCTAAGCTTATGATTAGGGAATTATAGATGTAGGAACCACCCTTGGATATGATGCATGGTGGAGGCCACCTACTCATTTGACAAATCCAATGGGGGGATACCCTGGTGGGAGAGGTAGAGGTAGAGGCAGAGGAAGAGGAAAAGGTCAGCAACGATCGAACCAACAGTCATATCAACAGAGGTCACAGGTTCCAGGTGATGGAGATCAAGAATGGTAGGTACTGTAAGATTAGGGGCATCAAGCCCACCAGCAACCCAACCAACCCCAACAACCATAGTAGGATCAACAAACCCAATAGCCACAACAACCAGATCTGAGAGATGGGCATATTCTTTCCCTGACAACAAAGAGAGATTAGCTGTACCAGTAGCTACAAGCGATGGCGTTGGAGCAAGATAGAGAGGTCTAATTGTGACAACAGTTGGATCTATAGCTAGCCTGGGAGATTGGGTGATGCCAATAACTTGAGAATGTCATAGTTGTATTATAGGGATAGGTGGTATCAACTTGATTGTATAGAGGCAATCACAGAGGCTGCATATTACAAGATGCATTACCACTAAGATGTACCCAAAGAAATGAGACAGTCGGGTTACTCCCAAAGGAGTGGGGCTGCTTCGAGAGCTTCAGATGGGAAACCATCAGTTAGACCTAGGGAGTTGAGCAACCACCAGGGATAGCCCCGAAATAGACACTTTTTTGATTCCTTGTTTGATTATTTATACAGATACACATTCATAGGCTCACTTTGATAGCCTTGTGGATATTGTACACTTGATGATATTCATACATTCAGATATTGTACCATGACAGTCATTTTATATATATATATGAGATGATCCAGATTTATGATGTGGTCTTTTATTTCACGCTTTATGGATGTATGGATGCATATGATGTGATGTTATATTTATTTCATGTTATGATATGTATGGATGCAATGGATGTAAATGACTATGTTATGGATGCACGCCTTTATTTATGAATTAGGTGATATGAAATGATCTATGATGTAATGTTTATGATATGCAATGTTATGAGATGGATGCAATGCAATGCAATGGATGTGTTATCTTCTTTTTCAGTATCTTTTTATGACATGCTATGAGATGGATGTTTATGATATGCAGATGATATTAGATGTTTATGTAGGATGTATGTACATGGATGATGCATTTATTTGTGTGATATGATGCACTCATGATGGATGTATGTATATGGATGATGCATATGATTATGTTTATTATATGTACGCGATGGATGATTATGCAATAGATTTAAGATGCTTAGAATAACAAATCTATATTTTTCAAAATAACTTAAATGATAATGATGATGCAGTGAATTATGTTTCTTATTATTATGATGATATGATGTGATGATGTGAGATGTATGCATGCTAATGATTTGTGGATGTAGGATGGATGCCTGATGATGTTTTTGTTGACTGTCATGGTGCTAGGTTAGCGTGGAAATAAGACGGAAGCATTAAGGTAAATCAATTGACCATTGATTTTGAGATTGATTCAAAAGTCCAACAAGTCCATGATCCTTTGAGACTTTATTAGATTATGGTGGTGAGATGAATGATTTGCTCATATCAAGGATTGGGAATTTCCATCATTCCCTATGTTTGATATAACACATAGACATGATGCATCATGGTATTGAAAACCCAGATGATGTTGTATCTAGTGTGATGGACTTTGACCCTACAAATAGATATGATAGTTCTTTTTCACACCTTGACATACAAAAACCTCGTTGGAATGTAGTTTAGAAGTTTATAATATATCAAACCAAATCATACTCAATAGTCAACAATCTACTCCAAACAACTTCCCCACACACACAACTAAGCAAGTATGCGCCAAAATTATTTTACAAGAATACCCACAAGCATAGTAAATGAAAGATAATGATCAATGCCCCATTCCTTTCTCTCTAAATCATTGAGACATCATCGAGAGGTCCTCAAACTAGGTCATTGAGATAAATCATAAGAAAATATCAAAGTCAAACAGTCAGTGTTATCTATATCTCTTGCCAATATAACATAGAGAAGGTGATTTCTGATGTTGATGCCCATTGTCAAAAGGATACATCCTAGGACAGTTTATCAAATGTTTTGAATAGGACTAGGTGTGTGATAGGGCATTGATACAAACACCATTGAATCATTTACCTATAATCTAGACTTTATATTTTGACACTTAGTTTTTTACTTCACGTCTCGCGACACTTGTTTTGCCAAAGTTTGAAGATAATAATTGATTTATTATGGGTGAAATTTTACTGCAGGTGGAAGTGAAATGGGATGGATGTTTTGGATTTTTGGAATATTTCAATTTTTTTGGTATTTTTAAAATGTTTTGAGGCTGTTTTGGTCTTTTTAAAAGTTTTATGAATGTTTTGGTTTTCAATTATTTGAGGTTGTTTAGAGTTTTTTCAAAGTTTTCCAATATTTTGGGGCTTTCAATTTTCAAATGTTTTTGGATTTTTCTAAGTTTTCAAATGTTTTGGGGTTTTCTAAGATTTGACTAAGAACCTAACCTAACTATCTTAGGGGCCTCAAGGGCTTATCAAAGATGAGCCTTTCCTATGTTATACACGCAAAGACCACGTAGTTCGACTGACTGTGACTTATTATTGATGAGATATGGATAGTTGATGGATTGCTAGTTTATTATGATGGAATACTAAAAGACTAACCTAAAGTTTCTCAAGGGCACATCAGTGATGGCCTTGCCTACATTCAAGCTCAAAGACTCATAGTTTGATAAGGTAATGTTTTTGGATTTTCAATGTTTTGACCTTTTTAGGGATTTTGATGTGATTTGGATGTTTTTGGGATTTTTGAATTTACAATTTTTATTTTTTTTTGGATTTTAGCTGTACAGGATTTTGATGTTTTTGGATTTTTTGATTTTGCAAGTGTTTTTGGATTTTGATGAATGTTTTACAAATGTTTTTGGATTTTCGATGAGATTTCCTATAACCTTAAGATATACAAGAACACAATCTAGTCCTGAACGATTTTCCTCCAGTTTAATGTAATAGACTACCTCGATATAGGCAGGACATGCTGGCCTTAGGAATATGCCAAGTAGTCCTAAAGGGGATATGATACTTCATAATATCAAGCTATGATATAGACGCAGATGGGTGATGGAATAAATAGGGTGAATGATGGGATGGATGAATGTGATGCAAATAATGATAGGATAAAGAGCCAAAGATAGATGGAGGTTCTTTATTTAGGCAAGGCACTTGTTTTCCACATTTTCACCAAGGTACTTGCCCAAAGCACCACTGAAGTGGTTTTCACTAGAGGATGATTTTTCTATTTACTGTTTTCAATCCTTTTTCTTATTTTTTTTGGATTTTTGATCTTTTTCTATTTTTTTGGTTTTTTGAGATTTACACCCTTCAAGCCTAGGCATAATTTTTTTTAAAGATTTAGACTATTGGTTGGTTCCTACAAGGGTTCACCTTTAGGCGTTGATAATCGGTATGCTCCTGATCCATAGCTTAATATGACAACAAATGGGCCTAACCAATTAGGCTCAAAGTTTCCTGTACTATCTTGATCTAGAACGTTCTTCTGATTTTTCTTTAGGACAAGATCCTCTGCCTGGAAAGACCGACTCTTGATCTTCTTGTTATAGCCCTGTTTTAGTTGGTTTTGGTATGGTTGTAAATGATTAAGGGTGTCAAGATGATGCTCATCCAGGAATTCTAACTCATATAGCTAAGATAATCTGTACTCTTCCTTAGTAATCAGATTCTGTAATGAATTTCTCAGTGAGGGAAGCTCGACCTCAATAGGTAGGATGGATTTTGATCTATAGACTAAGGAGAAAGGGGTTGCACCTATAGGTGTGTGGATACTAGTTCGATAGGCCTAGAGGGTGGGATTTAACTGTAGATTGCAATCATGACCAGCTTCATTGACCATTTTCTTTAGGATTTTTAGAATGGTTTTATTTGTAGCCCCAACTTGACCATTCCATGGGGGTAATAAGGGGTAGAGAATTGATGTTGGATGTTGAATTTTTGACATAGCTCTTTTACATCTTGATTCTTGAAGGGTGTTATGTTATCATAAATAAGGGTTTACAGAACACCATAATGGAAAATAAGGTAATTTAGGATAAACTTGGAATTTTTTCCCCATTATGTAGATCATAGGAATGGATTCCACCCACTTGGTAAAGTACTCAGTGATCATGATGATGAATTTATGGTCATTAGATGAGGTGGGAGTAATTTTCCCTATGAGATCAAGCCCCCAGTATGAGAAAGGCCAAGGTGTGATCATTGGTTGTAACTCCTGAGCTAGAGCATGAATAAGATATCCATGTTGTTGACACTACACACTCTTTTGCATGTATTGATGGGATTCTCTTTTCATGGTTGGCCAGTAATGCCCTATCCTCAATAGTTTCTTAGCTAAAGTCATACCACTAGAATGGGAACCACATATGCCATTGTGTAATTCTATTAAGGTGGTCAAGACTTCCTCTTGGTTGAGACATTGTAGTAATATCCCATCAATGCTTCTATGGTAAAGGGTATCTCCTAAGATCACAAATTGGGATGCCTTTTTAACAAAGGTATTCTTAATATTGGAGGTGATATTGGATGGGAGGGTACCTCTGATAAGATAGGTGAATATATCGTGATACCATGGGGAACCAAGACCAACAATTACACACACAAATTTAGATTCAGGGATTTTGAAAGCTGGTGTGAGAAGTTGTTCTACCAAGAATTCATATTGATGGACGTTGTGTGGCATGTCTAACAATGATCCAATTGATTCCATTGCATTTGCTTCTCTATTATTCATACGACGTATCTACTCAAAAGTTATTTCTATGAAAAAATCCTTAAGACTTTCCACCATCTTCTTGTAAGGAGTAAGTTTATCATCCTTAGTTTGGCAATCATCATTGACTTGGTTGACAATTAGCTGTGAGTCTCCAAACTCTTGTATCTGCCATTGGACCGCTATCCTTAGACTTGTTATTAGGGCTTCATACTCAACAATATTGTTGGTACATGGAAATGATAGTCAGTATTATTTTGAAATACAATTAACTTGAGGGGTGATAAAGAGAATACTCGCCCTTGATCCATGATGTGCATACGATCCATCAAAGTACATTTTCCATTGATCCAATACATTGATAAGGAACATTGATTCAATAGGAAATTTAGATATCAAAGGATTCTTTGCATAGATAGGTGCTTCTTCTAGTTGGACCGCGATCACTTATCCTTTGATCGACTTACACTCTACGTACTCTATGTCAAATTCAGTCAAGATCATTACCCATTTGTCCATTCACTCAGTGAGAGTTGCTTTAGATAAAAAATATTTCAATGGGTCGATCTTAGCAATAAGCTTGATTTGGTGTGATAGCATGTAATGTCTAAATTTTTGTGAAGGAAAAACCACTGCTAAGCATGATTTCTCAATGGATGAGATTCATTTCATAGCCTACGAAGGTCCCGTTGATGTAATAGATGACTCTTTCCTTTCCTATTTCATTATGTTGGGATAAAAGATCACCTAATGCTGCTAATGTTGTTGAGATATACAAGATTAATGGTTTGTTTGGTATCGACAATATGAGCATTTGAGGTGTCAATAGGTAGTCCTTGATCTATTGGAAGGATTTATCACACTCCTAATCCCACTTATAAGTTATTCCTTTATGGAGATGATATGAGAAAAGGTGAATTTTGTCTGATAGTTGCGCTATGAACCTTCTAATGGACTGCAACCTTCCTTGTAACACTCTTATCTACTTCAATGTTTGTGGTGGTTCCATGTCTAGGATGGATTTCGCTTTTTCTGTATCTATCTCTATCCCTCTTTGTGACACAATGTAGCCAAGAAGCTTCCCTGATGTAACCCCAAAGACACACTTTTTTGGGTTCAGTTGTACCTTACACTCTTTGAGCCTATTGAAGATGGGCCCCAATACCTCTATGTGCTCACTCCTTTTCTTTGACTTGGACAAAATATCATCTACATAGTCTTTGACTATTTTGTGGACCATATCATGAAAGATGAGGGTCATTTCTCTTTGATAGGTCGCTCATGCGTTCCTCAACCTAAATGGCATCATGTTCCAACAATATGTTCCCCATGGAAAAGTGAATACAGTTTTGTGTTGATCCTCCTTGGCGATCATGATTTTATTATAGCCTGAAAAAGCATCCATGAGTGATAGAATTTCATGTTTAACTGTTAAATCAATGATGATGTTGATGTTAGGAAGAGGGAAATAATCCTTCCTACATGATTTCTTCAAGTCTCTAAAATTCATACATATTCTGATGCCCCTAGTGGGTTTGGAGATTGGTACTAGGTTGGAAACCCACTCAAGATAGGCAATCAGTCAAAGCTTTTGTAACTCAAGTTTCACCAAGGGAGCTATTTGAGGGTGCATCTTTCTCAATTTTTTCTTTACTAGTTTGGCCTCAAGATAGATGAATAAGTGATGCACAACCACTTTTGGATCAAGCCCTAACATATCCGTGTATGACCATGCAATGTTTTCTCTTCTCTCTTTCAAGAATTCTGCTAGGTTTTTCTGTTCTTCATCCAACAAGGATTTGACATATAAAGTTATCTTGGGTGCTTCTTCGGTTCCCACATTTATTGGGGAAGCCTTTTCTTCTAGCACTGTTGAATTTTCTAGATGCATTGCACTAAGGGCGAGATTGAATGCCTCATCCTTGGGTGCCTCAAAGTGGTTTTCACACTTAGATGCATCCTTTCTTTTTATCATTTTAGGATTAGAAAGTGCCACAGTGTGGTTTTCACTCAAAGATCTACACGTTATTTTCATGTCATCAATTTTGTGACTGAAGGATTCAATCGTCTCCTTGTAGTATGCCTGTGTGTCTACATCTATATCAAAACCAACTTTGTGATCCATCATGCTAAGTTATCAAGGAGTCCCATGAATTCTAAGATTGCTTCATAATTTTTGAATAAATCTAGAGTCGGTGGTCCTTGTTGGTCCTAGTCAATGAGTTGGGGTTATACTAGGCTTATTTTAGTGGTTGGATCATTTGGGGTGAAAGATGTTGTGGATATCATGAAGAGAGAGTTATTCTCAAATAGGTCAGCAACGTCGAGGGGGAAGTCATCTAGGGTAGTATCACGTGATGTTGGTAACCAAGAGGAAGCCTCAACTCGTTTAGCGAAAGTACCTTTGCCAATAAGGGTAACCTTTCTAGTAGTACATCCTAGGCCAAGATTCTTTGGACGTCTCTTAGGAATGATGGGGTCTAGCAAACCGTTGTTATTTTTACCCAACTTCTCATACTTGTTGTACCCCCATCCCTTCATTAGCTGAAATTATTTATTGTCATCTTCCATGGGAAGAACAAGCACAAGTTGGTCATCTTGATAGAGTAGTTTAGAGACATCCTCCTCATTAAAATATTCTTTGTTCAAATCCCCCCACTTGGTGAAGGTGGTAGATGCCACCTTTAATGTTTTGGCCACTTTGTTGATAGGTGTAAGTTTCCCATGAGATTTGGGAGAAAGACGTAGCTCTCCTAACATAAAAGTGTCCTTTTGTAGTTTATAATCTCCACAACAATCATCTTTGATCACTGATTTGATGGGAATGTTTTGTATAGTGGGTGTCTTTGTTTTTGAGGTAGATGCAAGGGATGATGGGTCAACAAAGGAGGAGGAGGATGTAGGTCCTTCATCATTTTTAGGGATTTGGGGTTGTTTTTAAAATTTGGCCTCAAGGTTCTTGCAGTAGTAAAAGGGCTCAGGATCTCCATAGATAGTTGGTATGAATCCAATTGAATCCTAAAGCTATACATTGTATCTCCATAGATGGTAGCTTCTCTATCCTCAAAAGGAAACTTTACAATTGATAATAGGTCAAAGGTACAACTTTGAGGGCATGAATCTATGGTCGACCAAGCAAGATGTTGTAGGGGAGATCAAGGTCTAACACTTGGCATGTGGTCTCAGTAATATCAAGTCCCACTTGGATGGGTAGTGTGATGATTCCTTGTGATACTCACACTTGATCGTCATATGCTCTGATAGTTGTACTCTTTGTTTTCTCAATAACATCCTCTAAATAACCCAAGTTTTTAACCAACTGAAGGGGGAAAATGTTCAGACCAACACCTCCATCTACTAAGACTCTTTTAAATTTGTTCTTATGAATAATGACCTCAAGGTGTAAAGCATGGTTATGGGATGGCTATGATGGTAGGTCTTGTTTCGAAAAGGTGAGAAGATGAGGGATAGTGATATGCCCTACCATAGCTTGAAACTGCTCTATATCCATATTCTCAGGGATGGATGATGTGGATAAATCCTTCTCTAGGATCTCCCTATGTGTGGGGGATAGCCTTAATAGTTCCAAGATTGAGATCTGTGCGGGGGTCTTCTTAAGTTGGTCTAGGATACTGTATTTGTTAGGGTTTGATATTGGAAAAATAGGTTGTACCCGAGGTTGAGATGAAGATCCTTGGATGGTGACCTTGCCATGTCATGTGGTGACTCCAGAATCCACACTAGGCCCTTTGATGGTAGTGATGGTGATGACATTGTCACAAGAGGCAACCACAATGGAATAGACATGTTACATGTTATTGTAAGTCTTCCCTTTTCCATTGTCATTCCATTTGTTGTGACCTGACATAGGGTTCTTATATATTTTGAGGTTCTGGTTACCAGTTAGTACTTCAACAGATATGTCTCCATTCTCGATAAGGTCTTGGATAACATTCTTCATTTTCATGCAATTTGATGTTTTGTGTCCTTTGATTTTGTGAAAGTCACAAAGATCCTTTTGGTTGTACTAGGGTGGTTTATCCCATGGTTCTTGGTAGTTTTGGAAATTGGGAAGCATTATAAAGTTTGAATCTACCAATTTCTTCATTATAGTTTCAATAGGTTCCGCCAACTGTGTGTATTTATGTTTTGGATAGTTGTTCCTATTGGGGGTTCATCTTTGTTGCATTTCAGTGATTGATTTGATTATTCTGTGATGGTGTGGATTGTTGTACGGTTGGTTGATAATTAGTCATTTGATTGGTGTTTTTCCTAGGAGAACTTATGACCACCTTAGCATCTACCACACCATCATTCATCATGTTCTTGTTCTTAGCCCAAACTTGAGGCTTGCCATTTGAACTAGTTGATGAGCGGTTGTCTTTGTATGCTTGGGTATTTTTCCATGAGATTAGAGCACACTCAATGCTAAGGGCTCTAGGGAAAAGCTCATCATAAGTGGTAATGCACTGCATATTCAAGTTGAAGGATAGATCTAGATCGACATTCACTATGATAATCCCCACTTGTTTTTCATTGGGAATGGGCCATTTGCTCTTACTAGCTCTTTGTCTCCATATTGGTAAGAAATTAGTGAAAGATTATCATTTGTTTTGTTTGAGAGTGTACGACTCTTCTAAGCTCATGTCCATGTCAAGATTCAAGGAGAAGTGATCAATGAATTTATCAGTGATTTCTTGGAAGGTTTTGATACCCAGAGGCAACTGAGAAAACCAATCGATGGCTAGGCTTGTCAAGATTTGTGGAAAGAGGCACATCAAATAGGAATAATTTCAGGAAACCACCATACACATGATGCTGAATTATTTGACGTGATCCACATGATTTCCTCTCCCTTTGTATTTATCAAATTTAGGGACCTCAAAATTGGGAGGGAAAGGTACCATTGCGATGTTTCTATCAAATGGGTATGGACACAAGTTTTGTTAAGTATGGGGTTTCTTTATTTTTCCCATTTGAATGTCCTACATTGGTTGTGTTAGCACCTTGAGTTACAATGCCATATTGTCTTGCAGGTTTGGTAGAGGAACATAAGGTGTGTATTGTGGGGTGGCAGATGAAGTGTAAGTAGGATTTTGATATGATTGGGTGTTGTATGGTGTGTATGGTGGTGTAGGATATTGTGAAGGTGATGGTGGTGGAGGTGTATATGTTCCTAACATGTTTGTATTGAAGGCGTTTTGTTGAGGGTTATAGTATAAACCATGTTGTTGTTGTTGTGCAAGCACTTGTTGTTGTTGGGCATACTGCTAGGCTAGTATGGCTTACTGTTGGGCTTATTGGTTTTCTTGGGCCACTAGGGCTGCTTGTTGTGCTTGTTGTTGTTTTTGTGTGACTAAGGCTACTTGGTGTGCTTGTTGTTGTTGTTGGGCCACTAGGGATTATTATTGGGCTTGTTGTTGTTGTGCCACTAGGGGATTTTGTTGTTGTTGTTGTGTGGTTAAGACTAATTGTTGGGATTGCTATTGTTGTTGTGCTGCTAAGGATTCTTCTTGAGATTGTTGTTGTTGTCATGTCGCTAAGGCTGCTTATTGAGCTTGTTGTTGCTATTGTGCCGCTAGGGCTGCTTGATGGGTTTGATACTTTTTTTGTGTTGCTAGGGTTTCTTGCTGGACTTGTTGTTGCACGACTTGTTGATAAGTCTGCTATGCTTGTTGCAAGGCTAGATCATGTGCTTGCAATGTAGGATCATTTTATGGTTGTGACATCTATGATGGGTTTTGGGTCTTTATGATTTAAGTGGGTTGCGGGTTGTTGACGAGAGGTTGGGGGTTGCCTTGGTTTAACATCCCTTTCAAAGTGGTGGATTGGGATGGAAGAATGTAATTTTTAGGTCCCATTTTCTTTTGCATGACGTGGGGGACCAATGGTAAATATGATGATTGTTCCATTTGGTATTGTGATGGCAATGGTATATTCAGACTTTGAAATTGATTGAAAGGGTTCCCTTGATCGATGGGTAGGGGTTCCCTTGCTGTATTTGAGGTGGGACTGAGGTATTACCTTGGTTGATATGGTTTGTGACAAAAAAATTTCTTTGATTTGGGTTGGTGATGGATGGGATGGATGTGTTTTTTGAAACCAATGGGATAGATGAACCAATGGGTGGTTGGAAAAATATGTCTCTTGTTATGTTAAGGGTTGATTTTGTGTAAGGGTGTTGACATGCCCTTGTTGGTCTATTTGAGACACTTGGTCCACACTACCTTGCATAAAATTGGGCACACTTGTGGTACTTGTGGGGATGGACAAGGATGGTTTCCCTCAAAATATCGAGGTTGTCGTGGAGTTATGGAGTGTAAATGGTTTATGTGGATGTAGGGGGTGCTCAGGAATGGTGGGAGCACCAAATGTAGGTGTCCAAGTGGTTTTCTTGGGGAGGATTAGCATTTAAAGTACCCACAAGTGTGTTTCTTGCCAAAGGAAGAGTGTGACTAAAGTATTTAGCAAGACTAGTTGCAAGACTAGGATTTTTTGTTTGACTTGGCCCTAGTGATGGAGTTGATTGAAATGTGGATGAAGTCAAGCCTTGTGTCAAGGTTTGTGCAGAAAAAGATGGGGGAATTGAAGTCATTTTTTCTAAGGCTTGACGTTCTTGTTTATACTCAAGTATTTCTTCTTTGGTAAGCTAAAATGGATTGTTTGTATCATCTTCTACCTCATATGGTCCCACCAAATCTTGGGGTTGTTGTGAGGGGGTAGAATGACTCCTTGGATTGAATTTTTGTGGATTGGTATCACTTGTGGTGGATGTGACTTTGGTTTTTTCTATGATTTTATTATGTTGTGATCTTGTTGTTACCATAAATTGTGGGTCACCTATGGGAGATTTATGTTGGGATTTGTAATGTTTAAACTCTATAGTTGACTCAAATTTTGGGAAAAGGGCCACTCTAAGTCATTTTGGAGAAATGATGTGAATGGGAGATGAAATGGGTGAATGATATGGGGAGTGATCTTTGAAATTTTTTGGGACAACACTTTTTTAGACAAAGAGATTTGATTTTTTGATGAAAGGTGTTAATGAACTTGTAAATCTTGAAGGTAGACTTGTGACTTTCAAGATAAATTTGTCCACTAAATGTGATAACCAAGTCAACTAATTGCATGGAAAAGGATCCATTTCACATAAAGTATAGCTAAGTTAGGGGATTGGTTTGATAGATGTCTAATTCAAAAGAGTGTTGGTATGTTCCAAAAGTTTATGAATTTTGGTGAAGTGGAGTGTGAAAAATGGTACAGGATGGATGAAATGTTTGACCCAATAATGTTAGCCTAGAGTCAACCTTCGTGTTGCAAGACCAAGGTAGTGATAAAAATTATTTACCCTACGAGTAACTCAACCCAAAAGATCAATGTCGACTTAAATGAAGGGAAAATTTGGACATACAAATCTGGTTCATTGAACAAAGGGCGAGAATCAAAATTTCTTAGCAAGATGTCCTGATTGTAATAAATTTTTAAGGCCTGTTTTTTGATAAAATTTGAACTATGATGTCTAAGTTTGAAATGGCGAAATGTGGACCTTCGTTTGGGGATTATGATTTTATGGGAGATCATGAAGACAAACACAAGTATGGAGTTTAATTATGCATTTGTTTTTGTGATTTTTTGTTTTTGAAAAGAGGATATCTATTGCCATGTAGGAGGTGGTAATACAGGCCTTCCGACCATAATATCAACTTTTCGCTCTTGTTTTTCTAGGATGTTTGTTGTGTTTCTCCACTAGTTTGGTGTTTCTTTTGTCTCGAATGTGAAGCTCCTCAAACTACTAATTATGTCTATTTTTTCTCCTTCAATCATCTCAAAGTTTGGTTGAATGATAGTTGGCATAAGGTTTAGTTGTTGAACTAGAGCAATCAGACGCCAAATGGTCATAAGGTGAGAGATTATAAGCAAACATGTGGGTTCAATTTGTGAGCTTATCTTGATTAATGAATTTATTTTTACCACATACACTTGTCTTGATTAAGTTCAAACTAAATGTCTATGTCAAAAACATCATTTATTTCACAAGGTCCATTATGTGAAAATCATGAAGTTAGAGCCATAGTCGCCTATGTTAACTTTGGGAAGTATGGATTGAGATATAATACAAGATATTTAGAAGTCTCTAAGGATAAAACCCTTAGGAAAAGCATCAATATAAAGACTCTTTAAAGGGTATCCATGCTTAAACCAAAGGGTTTGAAATTTTGAGAAACTTGTTGATGTTTGTTTGAAATGTTTTGGAACCAAGCAAGTATTCAATTGACTCACAATTCTTTACAATCCTAGCTTAGGTGGGTGCGTATTTCTTAGTAGGCTTACCATCATCCCTTGAGAGATGATTAATCTATGAAGATGGAATTGATAAATAGGTTATGTCAAGGAAATGTACCATCTTGACACACCAAGCAAAAGAGTCCCTTCCCTATTTTCTTTATTGCCTCAACCAAAAATTGAACATGGTAAGTAACTTCTTTGAATGGTGTTATTCCAATACACTACTTTAAAATATGCATTGAAGATGAAATTGGTGAGCCACTACTAACAAAGGTTTATTAATTAGGACTTTCAGGATAAACTGGTGCCTATATATGCGGTGATTCACTCAATTAAGAGGCCTCCTAGCCCTTAGAAACATCTAAGGGTTTTGACGTATCACACAAATACTAAGGGAGACATTCATCAGTATAAAATAGCATCACCAGCTGGTTAATGACTTTCGCCACACCAATTTATTTATATAGAAGACCAAAATGAAAGCACTGCTTGGGTTGTTCCCTCTCACAATTTGGGAGGTAGACCCTCTAAAGGTAACATAGACTATGAAGCTTAAATTTCTTGTCGTCACCCAAGATTTTCCAAAAGGCACAAGGGTAGAGGATAGGCTCTTCTAAGAAGAAAATTATACTTGTGTGTTTCTCTTCACCCAAGATCACATGAAGCGCAAGGGGAGAGGATACAAACAACAAGTACACATAAGAAAATCAAACACATTCATTTTAACCTTGATAAGCATAATGAGTTCATTTTAAGCAACAAATTGAAGTGTTGGGATTGTACAATTTTAAACCGATATTGCAAAATTAAGATATGTGGGTTCAATTTTAACCAACTTTGAACATTAATTTTAAACCTAAAGGAAATTTAGTTGGTCCTAAAACTTAAAGTAAAACATCATAAAGTGGGTTATAAACACCCCATAAGTGTAAAAACACTTGTTACAATATATAATCAAATGATGATATCCTCCTTCACTTCAAGTTTTATTGTCCAATTTTGCAAAACCAATTAGCCTCAAAAACAAAAATTAGAAGTCATTGACATGTTAGAAATCAGATGAAATAAAAAATTTAAGGCACATGTCAAAATTCAATTTCTATTTTTTTTACTAGTAAAAAGCAACATTGAAATCAATTGTGTCATTTAATTTCATCAAATGCATCGCCATATCGCAAGTGCGTCGCTATATTGAAAAATCAAATGCTTTGCTTTGTAGTAAATAGTGACATTAGTAGCGTCACCACATCAAATGTGTAGCTATAATAAAATTCATAACAAAAATATAAATTAGTTTAGTGTCGCTATTAAAAATATGCAGTGATAAAATTAAATCACGCATCGCTAAAATTAAACCAAAGTGCATCGTTGTATAGTGACACATCCCATATGCGTCATTGAATTTGATCAAGTGCGTTCATCAGATTTGATTAGTACAACCCTCCTTCTAGTGCCAAAATGTGACCAATGAAATAGTATAGGTTAACTATACTTGATCCATACAGATTCAAGGTATATTTAATCCACTAAGCATCAATCCCAATAAGATATTCAATATCAATAAAAATGAAGAAGCAATTAAAACGAACATGCTAAAACATGAAATCTTGACAAAATTCTATTCTAAGACATTGAATCTTATCCTATTGGGGGAGGTATCACATTGATGTGGAATGGTGACCATTTCCCAATCCCTTAGATAATATGAGCCTTTCCAATTGATTTTATTGATTTAAATTGATGGAAACTGATGAAAAAGATGAAAGAAAACCTAATAAAAGCTAAGATTTTTGATGTAAATATATGCAATCCATGCTAAATGTGTACAAGATTCAAAGATGCAATCCCTAGATTAAAAAATATACTAAATGGATGTAAACTAAGTTACCATGGAATCCATTAATGGATGCTTAAGCTAATTATGCACGAACATTAATCTAAAATGCTTTTAAACATAAAACATGGATGCAAATGAGTGTGATTTTCAACAACATAAGTTTTCTCTAAAAAGGTGGATCCCTATTCAATAGATGCAAAGTCTATTTATAGAATAGGCAATGAGAAACTGATGGTCAAGATTGAAAGAATCAATCAACAGTTAGGATGGAAAGAAGATGGAGGCATGGATCATGGATTCCCATCAAGGGTTGAGAATGCAAGTTGATTTTTAATCAAGGGCTCATAATCATGCAAAGAAGCACACTTTCAAAGCTTGCTCAAGAAGTTTGTTGAAAGTTTGTTACAAAGAAGAATATTCCCTTTTTTGAATGAGTGAAAATGGAGAATATTCTAATGCAAGTGGATGAGGAAAATTAGCATTTAGTAAATTAAAACAAAGTTTTAATGTGTAAAGGGGAGGGATATTCCATAAGAATATTCCCTTTTGGAGGAATTTAAGATTTAGCATTAAATAATTGATTTATTTAATGATAGGGGTGGGATTAGGATATTTAATTAAATAACTAGGATAACTAGGATTTATTTAATTAAATAAGAAGATATAAGAAGATAATTAAATAATTTGCATTATTTTATTAGACAGTATGAAAAGTGAATATGCAAGAAAATGAATTAACCTAATTAAATTAATTAGATTAATAGGTGAACATGAAGCATTTGATTAATTAACTAGGTTAATTTAATCAAATAAGCAGAAAGAGGATGGATTTTAGGACAAAACGATGTTAGTATATTGGATCAAGTGTGTATACCATTCAAGACATTTTCAAGTGTCTATAGTAGCGTCAAACTTGCATTAATATTTAGGGACCCTTGAGTCCTTCCTTTATTAGAAGTGATTGTAATTACCTCAAGCCATGAATTAGAGGGATATGTTCCCCGTAACTATGTGTCAGAAGATAAATCCGAAGGTTACTACCCCTTTTGGGATAGAGATGAGAAAATGAAAGATGAACAAAAATCTAAGGTGTACACCTCGTTGAGTTATGTATCTGATAGTGAATCCGATGGATAATCTCCTCTCGAATATTTGAATATTCATTCTATGTAAATGAAAATGATATTGAGATCCTTATGAATAAATGAAAGTTATATGTTTATCAAAGCTTGTGCTCAAATCTTATGTGATTTTTTTTTATGTGTGAATGAATGCTCATTTGAATGCTTTCCATAAGTTAAGTAAAACATGATGGAATATAATAAAGATGAACCTTTAGGTGTAACCATTTTTCTTGCAAGGATGATGAGAACAAGGACTAATCTTGGAGGGAGCCAAGAAGTCAGACAAGGTTCGTATGGTGTTGAAGCCAAATTGGACCAAATTTTGGGTATCATACATGAAACAAATGCAAGGTTGGGGAATCTTGAGAAAAAAGTGAGGGAAAAAGATATAATAGAACAAGAGGTCCCAATTGATGAAGAAGTTCCTAACAATGAAGATGAGCGAGAAAATTCTCATGACCATATTCAAGCCCATGAACATGAGAATTCACACTCAAACTGAAGGAACTAGTACAAAGTGTTTGGAAACTAAATTTTCTAGGGACATGAGGAAAATAACCCCACCAAAATTGTAAGGGAGGTGGGGAAGAAGTTGAGGCTCAGTTGATACGAATGTAAAAATAATTTGAGATGAGAAACTATTATGAGGTTACCAAGGTGGTATGGGGAGCCTACCAGTTAGCGGGAGAAGCCTCTAACTAGTGGATGAACAAGAAAATGGAACTTAGACTTAGTTATTTGATGCTAACTTGGGATGAGTTTGTGGAGATATTCCAAAAAGGGTGGCTACCCCAACTCTTTTTTGACCAAAATCTTATTGATTTTCAAAATATTAAGCAAGGGGACATGTCAATCAATGACTACTGGGAGAATTTTACTCGTTTGTTAAGGTATGTACCAATGGTCCAAAAAGATGAGTGTTTTTGTATCAAGAAATTCATTATGGGATCGAACGAGTAGATAGGCGGTGAGGTGGATATGCATGGTTTGGCTACTATGGGCCTAGTCTATGAGAAGGCTATTAAGTAGGAGTAGAAGATCAAAGCCATTTCAATCTACCGAGAAAATAGAAACTGTAAGAAGTTTGGAGGAAACCAAAGTAACAAGACTCCAAATAAGTTTAATGGTGTTCAAGACTCTCAAAGGCAAGGAGATCAGGGATCTTGCAATAACTAGAGAAAACCAAGGAAGGATCACAAAGGGAATAAATTTAATAACAACAATTTCAACAATGGTGGGGGAAATATAAGTAGTTCTAAAAGGCCTGCAACGAATAAGGGACCTGTGACAGGATGTTTCACATGTGGTGGAAATCATTATACCATTAATTGTCACAACAAAACTTTAGGAACACAACCTCATGGAAACCCTCTTCCACCCCAATGAGTTGCATTCCAATAGAAGATCCATGCTGGTGTAGACAATTGACAAGCGGAGTATCAAATTACTCCAGCTGAAGCTCTAGGTATTTTATTTGGTATGCCTATCTTCATACTTATTAATACTAGAGCAACTGAAAACTTTGTTTCACCTAGAGTAGTTAATCAAAGAACTAGGAAATATGGGTTTATGGAATAGTCATAGGTTGTAAAATATGCAAACCAGACAAGATAAATTGTGAAAAATACTTGTTCAAAGCTCAGGTTGAACTTTCTTGTTTCTCAATAGAGGTAAAATTATATGTAGCACCTTTAGGATCCCATGATGTTATCCTAGGAATGAACTGGCTTTGGAAGCATAGGGCCAAAGTAGATTGTCATGCCAAAATTGTAGAGTTCTTAGATGATCTAGGTAACTGGGTGACATTGCAAGGGACACTTAGGGAAGTCAAGTTGCGTCAAATCTCTATAGTGCAACTGCATAGGGTGAAGAAGAAAGGATGCAAACTCTTTGCAGTTAAGATGAAAAAACTTGAGGAGTGTAAGGAATTATTTTCTCAAGATGACCTTGTCTTCTATGGGCCACAATACAACCAAGAAGTAGAGGGTGAAGTAATGGAAAACTGGAGACATAGATATGGAGAAATATCTTATCTTACAAAAGTTTGTAGATGTATTTCTAGAAGAGCTACCTAGATTACTGCCTAAGAGGATATTTGACTTCTCCATTGACATATTACTAGGATCAAAATCTATTTCCAAAGTACCTTACCGAATGACAACAACTAAGTTAATAGAAATTAAGGCACAACTAGAAGAATTGTTATCCAAAGGATTGATAAGACCCGGTGTTTCACCTTGGGGAGCACCAATGATCTTTGTAAAGAAGAAGGATGGTACACTATGCTTGTGCATAGCTTATTGAATACTTAATAGAGCTATGATAAAGAAAAAATACCTATTTCTATGCATTGATGATCTTTTTGATCAAATACAGGGAGTAGATGTGTTTTCAAAAATTGACCAGTAATCAGAATACAACCAATTGAGGATCAAAGATGAGGACATTTTAAAGACTGCCTTCAGGACTAGATACAAACATTATGAGCTCATATTCCTACCATTCAGACTTACAAATACACCAACATCATTCATGAACCTACTGAATAACATGTTTAGGGATTGCCTGGATAATTTTTTGTTTTGGTTTTCTTGGATGATATCTTAATTTACTCCAAGAATGAGGAGGATCATTGTAAACATTTAGAGATAGTTGTTCAGTGGTTAAGGGAACCTAAGTTATATGGGAAACTCTATAAGTGTACCTTATTTTAGAAGAAAGTGTAGTACCTAGGGAACACTATCTCAACTGATGGAATTTCAGTAGATCCAACCAAAATAAAGCTAGTGATAGAGTGGCCAATTCCTAAGAATGTACCTAAGTTCAGGAGCTTTATGGGTTTAGCAAGCTACTATTCGAAGATTGTTGCAAAATTTTCTAGTATAGATTTCCCTATTACTTTATTACAAAGGAAAGGAAAGAAGTTTGAGTGGACAAAAAAATGCCGAGCAACATTTAATCTACTCATGGAGGAGTTGAATATTGCTCCAATTTTGAAGGTACGAGATCCTAATGGAGACTTCACTGTCATCATAGATGTGTTAGTAGAAGGGTTAGGTGGATTCTTGATGCAAGAAGGGCAAGTCATAGCTTATGAATCAAGAAAGTTGGAGCCCTATGAACAAAATTATGCATCACATGATTTAGAGCTAGCAACATTGGTTCACACATTGCAGATGTGGAGGCACTATTTGTTGGGAAATCCTTTTGAGTTGAAGACCAATCATCATGGATTGAAATATCTATTTACCCAACCCAATATGAATATGGTAGAGAAGATGGTTGGATTTGATATCGGACAATGAATTCAATGTCAACTACATTAAAGGGAAATAAAATCAGGTTACTGATGTATTAAGTCGTAGGTGACATATCACCTCAGTAGTAACAATTCAAACTAACTTTAAAGGAAAAGTGTTGTAAGAATGCAAAGGAGATGAGTTCTATGAGCAAGTTAAGCAAGCACTCATGGAAAATCCGCAAGATGAAAGGTAAGAAGGATATCACTTTGAACCCAATGGATTGTTAAGATTTAAAGGAAGAATATATGTGCCTAACTCAAAAGAATTAAGGAACTTAGTATGGAGAGAAGTTCATGAAGCACCATATTTTGGACATCTTGGTGTGACAAAAATATTGGTTGATGTGAATACATTGTATTTCTAGAAAGGGATGAAAGGGGATGCTACAATATTTATGGCTAGATGCTTAGAATTCCAAAGAGTGAAGGCTAAACATCATCACCTCGTAGGACTATTATATCCACATGATGTTCTTGAAAGTAAGTGGCAAGTCATTAGTATGGACTTTGTGCAAGGATTACCCATGTGAAGTAATAAGCACAATGCTATTCTAGTGGTAGTAGATAATCTTACTAAGGTAGCACACTTTATTCTTGGAAATTTAACTGATGGAGCTCCTATTATAGCTCTAAAATTCATTCAAGAGGTATTTAGATTGTATGGTATTCCAGAGAAGATTATCTTAGATAGGGATGCTTGTGTGACTTCTAGGTTTTCGAAAACCTTATTCTCTGTACTTGGAACCTAGTTGAATATAAGTTCAACATATCATCCAAAAACCGATGGAAAAAAAGAAGAGTAAACCAAGTACTGGAAGACCTAATAAGAATGTATTTCATGGATCAACAATAAAAGTGGGAAGATTACTTGCCTTTGGTGGAATTCACATATAACAATTCCTATCATTCTGCAATTGAGATGGCTCCTTTTGAAGCATTATATGGCCGAAAATGTCGAACACCTATATGCTGGGATAAGCTTGAGGATAGGGTAAGTCTTTGGCCTGAGAGGTTAGAAATGGAGGAACAAGTTAAGGTTATCAAGCAAAGGCTAGAAAAATCCAATAATAGGTAGAAAAGCTATGTAGATTCCAAGCGGGTACCCAAAAATTTTATATTAGGAGAGAATGTGTTGTTAAGGGTAAAGCCTCATAAGAGTTCCATTAAGTTTGTAAAGTCGCCCAAACTAGCTCTGTGCTACGTAGGTCCTTTTGAGGTTATCAAGGATGTAAATCCTGTTGCTTATCAAATTTCATTGTCACCAACTCTTTCTTGAATGCATAATGTCTTTCACATCTCATACCTAAAGAAGTATATGCTAGGTGATAATCATGTAATTGATTAGAATTATTTTCAGGTATAGGACCCAAGAGTGGTAACAATCAAGCCTCTCAAGGTGCTCAAAACATGTAACCTTTGCTTGCATAACAAGGAGGTTCTATAGTGAAAAGTCTAGTGGGACTAGTATGCAAAAGACTTTTCCACTTGGGAAGACTATGCTGAAATTGAGCAGAAGTTTCCACATGTCTTACAAGCTTTGGTGAATGCTTGAAAAATAAGGATGTGTTATTTTATTTTATTCTATGTTTGCTACATTAAATCATCGGGGATGATGATTCACAAGGAGGGGATATGTTACACCCTATTGTGCGTTTACTTATTTACTATTACTATGATTGGTTAAAATACTAACTATATGAATGTGCTTGTAATTTTCATTGAAGTACATGTGCTTTGTACCTTTTTTATATGTATCATTGGGAAAATGATGAATGAAAGTTAATTTGATTTTATGCTATATTAAATGAATATGTAGAATGAATGTTGATTAAATTTGATGTTTTGACTATGAAATGTATAATGCAAAATATCATTTTAATGAACAACTAACTACTAGTACAATGTGCTAAGATGAATGTAGATACAGGGATCGAGCCTATGGAAGAGAGGGGAAGTATCACTCAGGAGAAGTGATTAGTTGGGTAAACCTTAATGAATCCTAACTAAGCCTTTTCACACACTCACATATAGTATGGTCCAGTTGAGTCGTAGTTCAGGAAATATGTAAGTCACTCCTTAGGTTTGTTTGTGTTTGAATTTGAAAGGATTATGATTTTTGCTGTGAATATTATTTTTAGTGATAATTGTTGAGTCTCCTTTGTATATGTGATCTATTTCTTATGTGTTCTTTATTCAATTTATGAGATATATATACATGTACATGTCAACATACACATGCGTTAATATGTACATGAGTATATGTAGGTAGATTTACCTACACATGCTCATGGACAGATTGGTCATGGGCATGAGGGTATCGAGTGGACAATGAGACATATAAATATATATGTATATATGCCGCATGCATATATGTCTATCAATAAGTTAGAAAAAATATGTGATTGATGTATAAGAAAATGTATATATGAGATATATGCATATATACATACACACACACACATATATACACATATTGATATACGCGCATGTGTCGATGTGACATAACACCCATACGAGTATATTGATATATGTATATATGTGCATATGTGTATATAGGTATATACATATGACATTACTTATAAAAATAGTATCATGGATACATGCATTTGAAATATCGAATGATGTATATTTATTATCATATGAGTTGATATATATATGTAATATGGATATATATATTTACATATATTATTATTGATAGAGTGTAATGTTTGAATAAAGTGCTGATTATAAATAAAGAATTGATATTTTTAAATTCCAAGTGCATACCATATAGTATATAGTGCACATTTCATATAGTGTTGGTGAAACAATGAAGCACACACTGAGGTAGTGCTGAAGACATTTATTATGAATTACTATGCTTTTAAATGGAACACAACATATATTAGAAGGAACGCGGGAAGGATATAAGACTGAGTCAAAAGTATTGAAAGATATTTGAAATGCATTTAAAATCTTAGACTTGGTCATAAATCTGCAAACACCAAAAGCATGAAAGTGGTTTATGTGGCGCCAAATTGTGAATAATTGCATTGAATTAGAAGTCTATTTTGTGAGTTTTGTCTAGCGAGGGAAACCCAAGTAAAATGGAGAATAAGTCAAGTAGAATGTGGCATGAACAGAGTAAACTTGTTTGATCCTCCACCTTGCATATTTGAAATGCATTCTTTTTGTCTTTGAATAAAGCAACCTGCTATTTTGTTTTTCTGAGTATTAAGTTTTAATGTTGCCACCTACTGAGATTATTTGTTGAGTTGATCTTAAGAGTTGAGAAATGTCATTTAGCATAACTTGTTTGTATGTTTGTAGGCAACAAAGTCTCATATTTTTGTATAAATAAGGGAGAGGATTTCCTCATTTGGACACATAATTCACTTGCATCATGCTACTTTTATTTGAGATATTCTTGTTTTAAGTTGAGAGTTTGTTTGTGAGGAAAAGTTGAGAGAATTATTATGAGTGGGTTTGGAGAATTGTTGAAGTGTATTCAAATGGATCTTGGAGGGGATTGATCTTGAAAGTCAATTTATTTCAATTGGGATTAGCGTTTAACATGCATGATAATTATTCTCTTTTATGCTTTATATGCTTTGGAAAGATTGAGTGTTAATGTTTGACTTGTTTGGTAAAATGCATTAATTTTCTAGAGTAGAGAAAGGTTATGTTTACTTCTTTAGAATTGAAATAATCTTATTACACTTAATTCTTGTGAACCTTATTTGAGTGTTTGTACATAATCCATATTAAGGAGTGAATGCGATCATTAGTATTATATACTAGGGAAAGAAGAAGCTTAAAATAGGTTATGAAGTATTTTTTTCAAGTTATTTGTGTAATCCAAACTATAGAGAGTTCATAGGTTACCTTTGGGAGTATATTTTGATGTAGGAGCATCCAGGTCCATAGAATCAGACTCATCGATTAAAGGACTCAACAATGTTAATAACAAGTATATGGAAGTATTTAGAGCCTTCATATTCAGCCTGAGGTGTAAAAGAATAGAAGACATGGAGGTAGCAATGCAAAACAAGAAACAAAGAGTCAGCTTCATTGTTAGCAATAAAATGGAAAACAAATTATGAGGGAGAGACAATGGTGATTAAAGGAGGTAGGGGAGGTGTAAGAGTGAAGAAAATGTAGAGAAGCCTCTCCCTACCTGTGCCATAGGCCAAGTAAAAAGTCTAAAAGACAATTATCAGCGTGAAACCTTAGTGGATAGGGAGAGACTTTGTGGGAAAAAAGTGGTGGAAGTATTCAAGCAACCAAGAAAGACTCTCAGACCACACCAAGATGGAAGAAATAAGAAGTGGAATAAACAAGGTGGAAAGAAGAGATTAAAGCTGATTGGAGTCTTAGATGGTGCATTGGAAGATGAAACTCGATGCATGAATGAGGAAGAAGAAACTTATAGATGATGCCAAACCAGAAAATTACTAGCAAACAAAAATAAAGGAATGTGTGGGGAAGACAACATAAGGAAACTAGAATTGATAGTGATTAAGATTAGAAGGCACACATTGAAGCTAAAAGGAGATTACTACCTGAGCCATAGAAGACCACACGAGGAGGTGGACAACAGTGAAATTAAAATACCTATGAATTAAGATCGATGTCTACATAAAGAAGATCAATTAGGCTACATCAGGAAAGTGTGAGCAAGTAAGGGGAAGGGGAAATGGATATGAAAGTAGTATATGAAAGTAGTAGATAATGGTGGTGATTAGTTTGAGCCGAGCTATTTGGAAGATAAATAAAATAAAATTTGGGTCTGCAAGTGCATGTATAGGTGAACTAGAGGAGGTGAATGTGTGGACGAGAAGAGAGAGATGAAAAGTTGGACAAAATAAATAGCCAAAGGAGTCGCTTGGAAAGTATTGTAAATTTTTATAAAATTAGATTAAATAAATTTCTTTTATTTATTTGTAATTTGAATTAGTAATTGCACAATTGTAATTGATTTTTAAATTGACACAAGAATTTGTCGATTTATGGAGTTAATTGTTTCACTACCGAGTTGTTGTAATATGAGTTGTGTGGATTTGAGTTGATAGTGTGGTTTCTTCTTCATCAAGTGGTATCAGAGCCAGAGGTTCTAAGCATGTAGATAGAGCACCAAGAGAGAGGCGATTCACACCAAGACCTGTGGGTGAAGAGGGAAGTGAGTAGAGGTTTTAGGGGCACAAGAAGATCGCCAAATGTGAGACAACATGTGACAAAACCTATTGATAGTAGAAGCATGAGTGAAGTCCAAAAGTACCATTGAATATATAGAGAGTCTTGGAAGTTGAGGGTTGAAAGGCACAAATATGGAAGCATGAGTGAGAAGCTCAAAAGCATCGTTTCAAGTGAGCGGAGTCTCAAATGGTTGAGAGCAAAAAGCGCAAAGGAAAGTGTAATGTGATGGCAGATTACGATTGACAAAGTGGAATTTTTGTGAGATCGAGGTACGATTACAACATGGAGGTTGCAAGGATAGAGTTTCATAGAAATTCATGAGAGAAATGAAATTTTTGTCTTAAGGTAAAGACAAAAAAGGCATAGTCATTAGATAGTGTGTATGAACTTTTAGGTTGTGACTTGTATGTATAGTCAAGAGGTGACCAGAAGAGGAATGTGAGAAGTCACTTGTAGAGTGGAGATGAATTACTTGGTAGAGGAGGTCAGGCTATTGGTGGATGAGATCGGGTTATCAGTGATGAAGTTTGCTGGAGGTTGTGGATAATCTTGAAGGGTGATTCTATCACTTGACTCCACCTTTGTGAGCCCATGCTCACAAATCTCTTACCCGACGTGTCTGATGCAAGAGCATCTAGGTCCATAGAATCAAACTCATCGATTAAAGGAACCAACAATGTTAATAATAGGCATATGGGAGAATTTAGACCCTTGATATTTAGCCTAAGGTGTAAAATAATAGAAGACAGGGAGGTAGTGACACAAAACAAGAAATAAAGAGTCAGGGGGATTGTTGGCAAGAAAATGGAAAAAAATTATGAGGGAGAGGCGATGGTGATTGAAGGAGGTAGGGGAGGTGTAAGAGTGAAGAAAATGTAGAGAAGTCTCTCCCTACCCATGCCATAGACCAAGTAGAAATTTTAAAAGAAAATTATCAACATGAAACCTTAGTGGATAGGGAGAGCCTGCATGGGAAAAAAGCAATGGAAGTATTTAGGCAACTGAGAAAGACTCTTAGACCGAATCAAGATGGAAGAAATAAGAAGTGGAAGAAACAAGGTGGAAAGAGGAGATTAAAGCTGATTGGAGTCCTTAGATGGTGTGCTGGAAGATGAAATTAGATGCATGAATGAGGAAGATGAAACTCATAGATGATGCCAAATCAAAAAATTAATAGCAAACACAAATAAAGGAATGTGTGGGGAAGACAACATAAGGAAACTAAAAGTGATAGCGATGAAGATTAGAAGGCACACATCCAAGCTAGGAGGAGATTACTACCTGACCCATATAAGACCATGGGAGGAGGTGGACAGTAGTGAAATTAAAACAACTATGAATTAAGATTGATGCCTACATAAAGAAGATCAATCAGGTCGTGCCAAGAAAGTGTGAGCAAGTAAGGGGAAGGGGAAATGCATATGAAAGTAGTAGATAATGGTGGTGATTAGTTTGAGTCGAGCTATTTGGAAGACAAATGAAATAAAATTTGGGTCTGCAAGTGCGTGCATAGGTTAGCCAGAGGAGGTGAATGCGTGGACGAGCAGAGAGAGATGAAAATTTGGACATAAAAAATAGCCAAAGGAGTCGCTTGGGAAGTATTATAAATTTTAATGAAATAAAATTAAATAAATTTGATTTATTTGAAATTTGAATGAGTAATTGCACAATTGTAATTGATTTTTAAATTGACACAAGAATTTGTCAATTTATGGAGTTAATCGTTTCGCTGTTGAGTTGTTGTAATTTGAGTTGTGTGGATTTGAGTTGAGAGTGTGGTTTCTTCTTCATTAGATTTCCAACAAAGGAAATATATTATGTGTAGCGTTTACTTGGTAGAAATGTCATAGTAATATAATGGGAATAGGTTGTTCTTAGGGTTAAATATTACCCAAAGGAGGGAGTTTCCTATGAATAGTATATGAATGGTCAAAAACCAAATCAAGCTAAGGGTAGTGGGTGAAGAAATGAAACTTTTATATATGAAAATTTGGCCAAAGTAGTGTAAGTAGCCACTGTTTACACTATCAATTCACTGTGATCTAATATAGGATACTAGGCCAGGAATTGTCATACAGATAGGTAGTAGCCATTGTATTGAAGTCTAAGTATGTAGGACACAAAACTAAGCTCAAGAAGGCTATTGTTATGGGGTTATCCAACCCATCTCTTCGTCAAAGGGTAGGGCCATCTTACCATATGTGGTAGATGTGTGAGGGACTGCATTAAGTCCATGATTGGCGAAAAAGTGCTTGAGTGATGCTTCTCCTCATCAGTTGGCAGCCGAGATTTGAGGGGGACTACTTGGACCATTCATATCTATTGCTTATGAATATCAAAATGAGCTATGTATGTATCATTATATTTCATCATTGGAAATTTCTAAAATGTAAAATGTTTATATTGAGAATGAAATCAATACATGGAACATTGTTATAGAAAATATTCTCTTTATTCTCTTTTTAGAAATAATTTTTTCATTTCTATGAGTATTGAACATAGTTTATTTTACTTAAGGTTAAAATATAATGAATTTACTTTCATAGAACAATTGGCTTGTTACAACTTAATTTTATTTTCCATACACATAGTGTTCATAAAAATCAAAATTAGTAGAGTAACTAGAAAAACCATCAAGCATCTTCTTATTTATGATGTTTTTGAGACCCTTATCACCTATGTGAATTATTGTATGATGCCATTATTTATAAGATATAGAGTTATTAGTTGCATTAAATTTTTTATATAATGTAGATGCTTCAATACTAAATAGGGTGCCATATTGAGCGCCCTAGCCAACACCAAATTTTCTCTACTTAACCTCCAACTACTTTTCTCAAAAGTAACATGCACTCTTGAATCATTAATTTTTAATACAACAATTAAATTCTTATCTAAACTAGGGATATGTAATACATAGTTGAGTGTTTTCACCCTCCAATAACAAAATTTTTTTTACCTCCCATTTACCATACTCTTTTATATTTTTCATTGAGGAAAAAATTCCCTACTAGATCATAAGTTGAAAAATACTCCTTATGAGGAATCATATGATAGGATGCACCTGAATATATTAACCAAGATTCATTAGAACTCATATTAGTATAAATAATAAAAGAATAAATAGATTCATCATTAGAGGATTTATCCATAAATGAATCATCATTAATATTTTTCTTATTATTATACTCCTTTTTGAGATGCCCTCTTTTTCCATAGTTCCAACATCTCTCTTTTGATCTCACCCACACATGCAATGAATCCTTAGAATCTCCTAAATTATTTCTTCTTATTTCCTCTATGATCAAGGTGATGATGAGGGCATCCAAGTTTGTGTATGTCAAATAGTCACTAAGTACAAGAATCAAATTATCCCAAAATTCAAGAAATGAACATAGCAATAAAATATACATCCTCTTATTCTATTTGCACATTGACTAACTGTAATTGACTCAATATTATGTTCAAATATTTAAATGTTCTACAATTAAGTCCCTATCCTTCATCTTTTGTGAATACAATTTTATTTTTATAAACAACACATCAATGAGGCTCTTATTTTGATGTATCTCTCTTATTTTTTCCATAACTTATGTGTAGTAGTCTTGCTATAAATATTCAATAAAATAGAATTAGATAAATATAAATGAATAGTTCCATGATATTTTTTATCTAATTTTTTCTATTCCTCTTTTGGTAGGTTGCCTAGTTTCTTTTCACAACAATCTATTGATACATTTCTTCTAAAAGATCCACCATCTTTAGATTCTAAATCTGAATCCATTTACCATTAAAAATTTCAATTTCCAATCAAGATGAGCTAGCTATTATATCTTGTCACCCTAAACTTGAAATCATAAGAAAGTAGATTACACTCTCACTATTAGAAAAAAAACAATCACACTCAAAGAAAGACATTCCTCTCTCTTACCAAAGCCAATTGTGGCTCTAATACCAATACTTAGAAACACAATATAACTAACAAGTGAAACTCTATTACAAAATTAAAGCATCCAAGTACATAAATTATGAGAAATTATAGATCAAGATGGAAATTTCCATAAATAAGGTGCAAATTATAATACAAGATATATGTTGAGGAACCATTGTGGGAAAAAATATATTCTTGAAGATATCCAAAGGTTGTATTAATCCTTCAAGTGAGATACACCAATGTAACTTCTCTCTTTGAATTCATATATCACTTCATTACTAATACAACCTATAAAACAACTTGTCCAACCTCCTATACCAAGCTCCAAATTATAAAAAAATAGTAGATGAAACCATGGTATGGTTTTGAAAATTATTTACAATTTCAAGAGAGGTATAACATTCTCCCTTGATATAAGATCACCCCAACTATTGCTAGAATATTCCTTACATTGCATAGTGTCATAATATAGATTATTTTACTACCCAAACTTGGGCCTCCAATTTTTCCTTATTCTTTCATGCATTAGATGCTTCATGAAAAGTATCCAACATTGTCATAAGGCTAGTCAAGATTCTAATGTAACCTCCCTCTACATGCTCTTACAATTCATAAGAATTTTTCATATGTAACCCCTATGAAGAGTAGTCAATATTCTCTTACTCACCTCCCAATATGTTGACACATGCCCAAATAAGAAAGTAATCAATTGGGACCTCTACATCCTCATGTGATGATAAAATACACTAGAAGATGAAATTCATGCCCCTCCAAAATGGGATTCCATATTTCCCAAGTGAAGATAAAAGGAAAAAAAGATGACATAAAAATACTAATAGGATTACAAGATTAAGACACCTTATCCAAAAAAAATGAGGGTGGGGAGTACCATAGAGGGTCTCATAAGGGGTTATTTTGGATGCAGTATGATAAGTGTTGTTATACTACCACTCAGCTAGAGGTAGAATCTTGAATTATTATCCTTGGTGCTGAGAAAACAATAATGCATGTAAGTCTCAAGGCACTTGTTGAATATATTTTTTTAACCATCACTTTGAGTATGATAATTCAAACTCATGTTGTAGGTAGTGCCATGCAACTTAAATAACTCTTGCCACATTTTACTATTAAAAGATATATCATGATCACTAACAATAGAGAAAGGAATCCCATTAAGTTTGAAGATGAAATCCAAGAAGTGTTTAGCAAGAACAAAAATAATATAGTGGTGAAGTGATGAACATAAGTAGAAATATTTGGTCAAGTGGACCACCTCCACAAAAAATACTTGTTTACCACTTGAGAGTGGAAGCCTCAAAATATAATCCATATAAATTTTATTCCAAGCATAATCAAGGATAGGAAGTGAATAAAAAAGTATTTGGGCTTTTATAGTTTCCCATTTATGCCTTTGAAACATCACATTCAACTAAAAATTATTATACATCCTACTTAAGGCTATAAAAAAAACTACTTCACCCACTTGTAGGTCTTCAAAATATTTGTCTTGTAGTATGGAAGGAGTGTAGTTTTGTTAGTGATTGAGACATTAGCAACTAATTAGAAAGTAAATAAATTTGGTCTTGATAAGTAAGGACTTGTCCTATCTAGTGGAATCTCAACATCAGTTATTCTAATTGTCAAATAATACCTTAACTTGTAAGGTTAGTATCCCATTCATTTTGGATCTCATTTATCTTATTTGGAACCAATAAAAAAAAATGAAGCCTTCCTCTTCATATTCGTAGGAGATGTCATTTTCTACCACATTTTACTTAAACTTATTGTAGAAAATATCATAGTCATATCCTTCCATCTATCACCCATTTTTGTTGTTCGAGGACACATTGCTAATTTATTTTCAAGATATGATGATCTACTTCTATCTAGATCTTGCAACCCAATATGTAAAGACACCATTATTGGAAAACATTGATGATAGATAAAATTTATTTATATATTCTTATTTGAATTACTTTCTAGTGATGGAAAGGGATTGATCTTCTTACATACACCTATGCTCATTCTAAAGGTATAAAATTAGAGAACGAAGGGTTTGTGAAAATCAAGCAAGGCCAAAAATCGAGGGGAACACATTGTATCTATGCAAAAATAGATTGGAACACAATATTTTTGAGAGCATTAAAGGCCACCTATGCTAATTCAAATGAACTAAAGGAATTATTTTTTACCAAGTCTATCAAGGGCACAACAATTTTACTATAATTATGCATACTTGGGATAATATCTTATCAAGCATAAAAAGACTTGTAATATTTTGAGTGACTTAGGGTGTGCAAAATAGTGCATTGGAACAATATTATTAGGGTCAAATTGGACACCAACTTGTGAAATAATATGACCTAGATTATCCACTTTTTGAACTCCAAGGGTACACCTAGAGTGCTTGGAAAAGAGAGAACTATCCCTTTAAATATGGAGGGTGATTTACACATGATGAAGATGATTGGTCCATGGTTGAATATAGACAAAATGAAATCAAAGAAGACCAATATGAATTTACATAATGTTAGTGAATGGATTTGTCTTTATGAAGATCAACTGATTATAGACTCCATTCGCCCATTAAATAAAGACAAAGTTACTAATAACTTGGAGAGATCACCATTTTATTAGTGATCTTCCTCTAAATTTTGGTGAGATACAACTCCCTAAAATGGTTTAACTAACCTTATATAAGTATGCTATTAACCAGAAAGTAGGAAAGGCAAAGACATAAGTTCATAACTATGATATCAATGTGACCAAACTTTAAATGAGTGTTACCAATATTCCAATACAAAGATTAAAATATCAACAACCACATAAATGATCTTCCAGATAGGATTTCACTTGATTCCAAATAGAATAATCATATCACAGTAAAGTATTTGATTCACATAGGAAATAAACTTTATATTTTTAATCAAGTTCAAAGAATCATACATAAACAAAACATTACATTCAAATTCAATGCTTGCAGGAAAAGAATAACTCTAGAATGAGTGACTCCAAATGTTCCTTCTTTATTTTTCTCTACAACATAGTGTAATTAGAAAAACCAAAGTTCAAACCCTATAGATGTCCTTGAAATATATATTTATAGATCCTCATTCTTGGATATTTTTAATTAATGTGACCACCATCTTTCTAAGCAAGAGTTTCATAAATCATTATCCAATTCTTGTTGGATGTTGTGGTTGTGTTGCTGATATGTAGTTGTCTTTGATGTCAACACTATTAGCATTGATGTTTTGAAGGATGTATATGTCGAGGATATTGAGAAAATTAGAATAAATATGTTGTAGGTTGTCTATGAAGTTGTGAAGTTTAGTGTGGTGGAAAATTTAGTATGGTGGTATTTAGAAGTTGTGCTTTAAAGGGTTTGTTGCTAAGCCTATCTAGTTTATACTTTAGAAGTTTTAGAGGTGCACATCAAGATTTGTGCAAGTTATGTCTCTATGTTCCTATAGTTATTCTATTACTGTAGCTGATATTTCCTAAAGAAGAGAATGTAATTCTGGTAATTATAGTTGTTGTGTATGCTCATGCGATGTTTATTGATGTTTCTAGATTGCACCCTATCCTTGTTTCACATCCGCATTGATCGGTGTGATAGTGATCGTTGTGTGTTTGGGTTTTCATGTTCTTGGTCAACATGGTGGTTGTAGCATGTTGCAGATCCTCGTGGATTAATCTTTTAATGTTTGGAATGTTTGAGGAAGTTGATTTAGGTCTTCATTATGTTGTGACCGACTTCAGTTGGTGCACATTGAGATTTTTTCATGAATTGGGCCGACAGTTTGTAATTCATTTATTCTTTTACTTTTGGCCGACAAAGTTTGTTGATGTAATTCCATGAAGTGGATATATAAGAGCAATTGTTTCTTCATTTTGAAATGTTCTCGATGTATGTATGAGAAGTGTGAATGTGAAATGTGTGAATAGAGATCAGATCATTCGATTGTAGAGAAAAGTGTAAAGAATATTGAGCAAAGTGTGAAGAAGTGTTTTTGTGCCTAACTGGAACTGTCATCAGGCTTTTGAAGAAGCTAATTTCTAAGTTCAACCTCTTCAGATGGATTTAATATGAATTTTTTATATAAGACAGTGAGTCTTCTTTGAGCAGTGAGCTCTAGGTAGTGTGCCTGAATGCATGTGCATTCCTTATTCATTTTCATTATACTTTTAACAGGGTATAATCTTGTTGACTAACATCCACCGTGGTTTTTCTCCTAATAGGGTTTCCACGTATAAAATATTGGTGTTCTTGTGTTTCTGATGTGTTGTTGATTCATGCTTTCACTATTAATTATCATATCTGAGATTAAAGGTTAATAAGGTTAAATAAGTGTTAAATTATGCGACAACTAATTCACTCCCCTCTCAGTTGTCTATTCTTGTTTTGCAAACAATTGGTATCAAAGCAGGTTCCTCTAAAGAAGACTAATAGCTTGAGGTGATCCAATATGGCATCATACAAGAAAGATAGTTCTAGATTCAATGGAACACACTAATCTTTATGGAAAGCTAGAATGGAGTGTCATTTGAAGTGCACTGGTGATCCCTTCTAGAAGATTACAAAGAACAAATATGTTATTCCTCAGAATGGTCCCTCTACTCTTGGTGAGATTAAAGAAGATGAAACAAATATCAGGGCTATAGGAGCATTATTGAGTGCTCTGACTAATTCAGAGATGACAAATGTAATGGGTCTAAAAACAACATATGAGATTTGGAAGAAGCTAGAAACATGTATGAAGGGGATGCACAAGTGAAAGTTGCTAAGCTACAAAGTCTGAAAGGAAAGTGGGAAAAATTGAAAATGAGCGAAGATGAAAACATTATTTCTTTCATGCAAAAAATGAATGAACTAGTTATGGGAATTAGATGTTCCGATGGAATCTTGGATGAAGAAGAGATTGTGGCTAAAGTGCTGAAATCATTGCCTACTTCTTACAAAATGAAAGCTCATGCTATTGAAGAAATCACGACAGTAACAAATGTGACAAGAGATATGTTGATTGGTAAGCTTGCTACCTTTGAATTGAGTGAATTTGGTGACTCTAATCCTAAGATAAAATCTACATTCAAGGCTACTATATCTGGAAGAAACCAATAGAGATATGATATGGGAGAAAGTTCTAGAAAGACATTCAAGTATGAAGATGAGATGAAACCGATTGAAGATGAAGAAAGAGAGCTAGAAGAGCTGGAAGCATTGATTGTGAAAAGAGAAGCCAGAGGACAAGGTAAGTATAAAGGAAATTTTCCTATTAACTGTTTCTCTTGCAATAAGATAGGTCATTTTCCATCAAGGTGTCCTGAAAGAGTTCCTAGGTTAAAACCTGATAAGCCTATATTTAAAAAGAAATGTTATTATGTTGAAGAAGATGTTACTGATGATGAATCTGATAAAGAAAATGGAAATGAAGATGGATGGGTATTCATTGCTATCAAGTAAAATGGTCAGGTATCCACTAAATCTGCTAGTGATAAGAATATTGAGAAAGCTCTTGCAGCCAAAATTGAAGAAAAGGATGAATGGGTGATTGACAATGGATGCTCACATCATAAGACTGGTGGCAAAAGAAATTTTATAAGCTTGGAGAAATATGATGGTGGTGTTGTAATATTTGGAGACAATAATGCTGGTGTGATTTGTGGCAGAGGCACTATTTCTCTTGGTGGTAAATATAATACTGATGATGTCCTTTATGTTGAAGGATTGAAGCATAAACTGTTGAGTGCTAGATAGATGGTAGACAAGGGATAAAATCTTTAGTTCAAAGATGGTAAGTGCATGATATTGGGAAGTTTCAGAAATATAATTGCTTCAGGTACAAAGACAGGAGGTAATATTTTCACTTGAGTGCTACTAGTGAAATTTGTATAATTTCTCAAGTTGATGTAAGTTGGTTATGGCATAGGAGGCTATGTCATGTTAATTTTGATAACATTGTCAAAGTAAGCTCCACTCAAGAAGTTAGATATCTTCGTAAGCTAGTGAAGCCTACTAACACCATATGCAAGGAATGTCAGATGGGAAAGCAAACTAGAATTCATTTTCAGAGCAAACAACATCATTCTAATGGAGTACTGGAGTTGGTGCATACTTGATCTATGTGGTCCCTCCAAAATCAAAAGCCTACAATGAGAAATGTACTTTATGTTGCTTATTAATGATTACTCTAGGATGATATGGGTTGCTTTCTTAAGAGAAAAACATGAAGCATTAAAAAAGTTCAAAATTTTCAAATCTATGGCCAAGAATGAGACAAGTTTAAAGATTAAATTCTTAAGGTCAGATAGAGGTGGTGAATTCACTTCCCGGGAGTTCAATTATTTATGTGAAGAGCATGGAATCAAAAGATAGTTATCTTCTCCCTAAACCCCTCAACAGAACAAAGTTGTTGAAAGAAAGAACAAAACAATTCTAGATGTTGCTAGAACTATGATGTTGGAAGGTAATGTTCCTCATATCTATTGGAGAGAAGTTGTAAGCACTATTGTATATACTATTAACCAGGTAAATGTCAATGGTAATTCTAGTAAGACTCCTTTTGAGTTGTGGTTTGGTTATAAGCCTACTATTAAATATTTCAAAATCTTTGGAAGTAGATGTTATATCAAGAGAGATGAAGATATTGGAAAGTTTGATGCTAGGAGTGATGAAGGAATCTTTCTGGGTTACTCTACTAAGAGCAAGGCCTACCAGTGCTATAATAGAAGATTAAGGAAAATGGTTGAAAGTGAAAATATCAGAGTTGATGAAGACACTGCTAGATCATCCAGATACCGTGGATATGATTCAGATGACCAACATGATAGTACTGACAATGGAAAGAATGCTCAGACATAGAATCAAGTTCAAATTGTTTTGGTGAATCAAGAGAATCAAGAAGGAGAAGCTAGTGGAAGTGCATAAGAGAGAACATAAGAACCAAAAGTTCAAGAGAATCCTCAAGTTCTGAGGTATGTAAAGCTAAATCATTCTGAAAAATCTGATTATAGGAGATAAGAACAAAAGTGTACAAAATAGAAGAAGAATTGCAGAAGAATATTGTCTGATTTCCAAGACTGAGCCCAACAATGTCAGTGAAGCATGTAAAGATGAATATTGGATGGAAGCAATGGAGGAAGAATTGATGCATATAGAGAAAAATGATACATGGATTCTTGTCCCTAGACCTTAGGATGAAAATGTGATTGGAACCAAATGGGTCTTTCAAAATAAGCTTAGTGAACAAGGTGAAGTGATCAGGAATAAAGAAAGACTGGTATATAAAGGGTACTCACAGATGGAAGGTATTGATTTTGAAGAAACCTTTGCCCCTGTTGCTAGAATTGAAGCTGTAAGATTATTTCTTGCTTATGCTGCTTTTAAGAACTAAAAGGTCTATCAAATGGATGTAAAGTCAAAATTTCTAAATGGTGAGCTTGAAGAAGAAGTATATGTTGAGCAACCAGATGGATTGGATTTAACTAAAAATTAAGATATGGTTTTTTGATTGAAGAAAGAACTATATGGACTCAAACAAGCCCCTAAAGCCTAGTATGCTAGACTAGATAAATACTTGTTGAAGCTTGGATATAATAAAGGTACTACTGACAGTAATATGTATTTCAAGATGGATCAGGATAAAGAATTGATTATTGAAGTCTTTGTTGATGACATCATTTTTAAGGGTAATGATGATTTATGTATGAAGTTTGCTGATGAAATGAAAAGTGAGTTTGAGATGTCAATGATTGGAGAGATGAAATTATTTTTAGGATTGCAAATTACTCAGTTAGATGATGGAATATTTATCTCTGTCCAAATATGTAAGAGAGTTACTGAAAAAGTTTGGCATGGAAGACTCAAAGCCAGTTGGTACACCCATGGTAACCAGATGCAAGTTAACACAGAATGATGATTCTCCTAAAGAAAATCAGACAAGATACATGTCAATGATTGGTGGATGACTTTATTTGACTCAGACCAAATTAGACATCATGAATGTTGTATGCATGGTTGCTAGATATCAAGCTGATCCAAAGGAATCTCATGTGACTACTATAAAGAGAATTTTTAGACACTTGAAAGGGATAGTTGATTTTGGTCTTTGGTATCCTAAAGATGATGATCTTACCTTGAGCACCTTTACTGATGTAGATTGGGCAGGAGATGTGGATGACAAAAAAAGTACTAGTGGTGGTGCCTTCTTCTTGGGGAAGAAGTTGGTGTCTTGGTTAAGTAAAAAGAAAAATTCCATTTCCTTATCTACTGCTGAGGTAGAATATATTGCTATTGCAAACAACTGTACTCAAGTAATATGGATGAAGCAGATGATGAGAGACATCAAAATTGAGTATGATGAGCCTGTTGCTATATTTTGTGATAATTCAAGTGCCATAAACATTTCTAAGAATCCAGTGTTGCATTCAAAGACAAAACATATATCTATCAAATATCACTTTTTGAGAGACAAAGTGAGTGATAAAGAAGTCAGACTGGAGTATGCGCCTACAAAGGAACAAATTGTTGACATATTTACTAATCCATTGCCTAAGGATACTTTTAAGTATCTCAGAGGGAAGTTAGGGGTGATTTCCCCTCCTAATCTGAACTAAGATGCATAGTCTTTGCATCAATCTGTGCATTCATAGTCATATCTTGTTCCAAATTGATGTTGTGGTGGCTGCCACTCAGGGGAAGTAGTTAGATGATTCAGATATGTGGTTTAGAGCTTGTGGACCTTTTCCATTGATGTCAAAGGGGGAGAAGTGTAATGTGAAAAACCTTGTAAAAACATTGGGGGAGAAGAGGAGAACAAAAAGGGGAGAAGAGTAATGTAAGGAGGAGAAGAACAATATGAGAAGAAGAGTTAGTTGTGTTGATGGTATTTTTCACATCATGTGTTTCCATCAATTCCAAAGGGGGATATTGTTGGATGTTGTGGTTGTATTACTGATATGTGGTTTCCATTGATGTGAACACTATTAGCATTGATGTTTTGAAGGTTGTATATGTCAAGGATGTTGAGAAAATTATAATAAATATGTTGCAGGCTGTCTGTGAAGCTGTGAAGTTCAATGTGGTGGAAAATTCAGTATGGTGGTATTTAGAAGTTTTGCTTTAAAGGGTTTGATGCTGAACCTATCTAGTTTATACTCCAAAATTTCTAGAGGTACGCATCAAGATTTGTGCAAGTTGTGAGTCTTTGTGTTCCTATAGTTATTTTGTTACTGTAGCTGATGTTTCCTAAAGAAGAGAATGTAATTATGGTAATTTTGGTTGTTGTGTATGCTCGTGCGATTTTCATTGATGTTTCTAGATCATGCCCTATCCTTGTTGCATGTCCATATTGATCGGTGTGATCATGATCGAAGATTTTTCCATTGTGTGTTCTGGTTTTCATGTTCTTGGCTGACATGGTGGTTGTAGTGTGTTGTGGATCCTCGTGGATTAATATTTTAATGTTTGGAATGTTTGAGGACGTTGATTTAGGTCTTCATTATGTTGTGATTGACTTTAGTTGGTGTGCATTGAGATTTGTTCATGAATTGGGCTGATAGTTTGTAATTCATTTATTCTTTTACTTTTGGCTGACAAAGTTGTTGATGTAATTCCATGAAGCGGATATATAAGAGCGATTTTTTCTTCATTTTGAAATGTGCTCGATGTATGTATGAGAAGTGTGAACGTGAAATGTGCGAATAGAGATCAAATCATTCGATTGCAGAGGAGAGTTTGAAGAAGATTGAGTGAAGTGTGAAGAAGTGTTTATGTGCCTTACTAGAACTATCATCGAGCTTTTGAAGAAGCTAATTTCTCATTTCAACCTCTTCAGATGGATTTAATATGAAATTTTTATGTAAGAAAATGAGTCTTCTTTGAGCAGTGAGCTCTAAGTAGTGTGCGTGAATGCATGTGCATTCCTTATTCATTTTCATTATACTTTTAACAGGGTATAATCTTGTGGACTAACATCCACCGTGGTTTTTCCCCTAATAGGGTTTCCACGTATAAAATATTGGTGTTCTTGTGTTTCTGATGTGTTGTTGATTCATGCTTTCACTATTAATTATCAGATCTGAGATTAAAGTTTAATAAGGTTAAATAAGTCTTAAATTATGTGAAAACTGATTCACCCCCCTCTCAGTTGTCTATTCTTGTTTTGCCAATAATTATTACATAATAGAGCCTTATGAGTATTTATGACCATTTTTAGAAATGTCATAATTGCATCACACTTATCAATTTGATTTTTATGGTCAAGTGCATCACCACTCCTTGTATGTAAGCCATGTGACTTCTTGTACAACCCGCAACCTTCAAATTTTTCATTTAATTACATATCCCTTTCCATCATACTTGTGCAAACTGATTTAATTAAGGGATTTTATCTCAATGTTGAGGCTCATCCAACTAGAAATCCATCAAAATCCCATCATATGAACCACTATGTTTATTTAATTTAAGGCAATGACAACATCCTCACATCTCTAGTGTGCAAATATTTTTTCATATTTTTTGTTGCATAAATTTTTAATTAATTTTAAAGTGAGATTAACTATAATTTAGACATAGATTTATATCATACAACTATTTTTTGTTAATAAAACCTAGTTTAGGTCTAATAACCATAAAAAATATGAGAAAAACCCATAGTTTGAAATAGAAATATATATTATCCTTACATGACGTAGAGTCAACTAGATAATAAAATAGTCCAACTAGGTTTGGATAAACATGCCAACATCAAATTAGTGCATTCCAAGTAACCTTCATTTGAAAACAATATTTGGGCTAATCAGGGATAGCCACCTCTAGTAGCACCGCCAACATCTCCCAAACTCTTTTCAACCAATACCATATCTTTGGATTCACCAAACAACCTTGTCAATATAGATAAGAAATTCTTCAACATCCACCCTTCCCCATTTGAATGAATAAGCATCCAAAATCCCTTATTATCCTCTCGTGTTTTCCATAACTCCACAAATAATCTCCCCAAACAACCATTAGTCAGGATTAAGGTCTTTGATGTCTTCTTGCATTGGTCTAATTAAATCCTCAAGTAAATCAGTCCACCAATTATTTACACCAATCCCAACATAATCACATAGATGAACCCCCTACTATTGGCCATCTAGTCTGCAACTTGATTCCTCTTCTTTCCAATTTGGGAGAAGAAAACTTCATCAAAATCATGGGTTACAATATTATCCTTCTCAACTATCACTCATAGTTTCCAATTTTACATGGACCCACCTTTCATTACCCCTATCACTAGCTTCGAGTCTCCTTCCATCCATAATTTCCTCCAACCTTTTTTCTCTGGAAATCATTAAACCCCACAACATAACTTTAGCCTTAGACATGTTAATTTTTTTAGTACCAAAATCATAGGAATATAACCCCATTGATTTCCTAGTTGTGTCTCTAAAAACTTCCCCACTCGTAGCTTTCCCCAAATTACCTTTAGTCACTCCATCAAAATTGAGCTTAACCCACTTAGGGTCTAAAAACTTCCAAACATTATTATTAACCTTCTTCAAAGGATAAATATAATTATACCTTAACCATATAAATATTGGCCACACATTCACCCATCCCACTTTATTATCTATAATAAACTACTCCCCCCTTTTTTGTATTTCCCCTAATTTAGAGATATTGTTCCCTACTACAAGCAAATTCTTTCCACCGATCTTTCACTATCTTGGAAGACTTTAATTTTGTTTTAGCTAGATATTCCAAAATATTAGGTCCAAGGTAGTAATCCAAATGTGTTTAAGCTTAGGAATTTTAATATTAAGGTATCATCTCTCCAAAAATCTTGGTATATCCCCCAACATAACTCACACCAAACCCCATCTGTTGAAAAATACCAATCATAATTGTCTATCCATATCATAATGAATTAATAATTAATCATTTTTCTCCCCTTATTTTTTCACATTACACATCTAGAAGGGTCAAACCATCCCATAAGTTGCATTATATCCTAAGTAAGCACTCACCTCTTCCACACAATTCAAAGGAAAGCATTTGATTTGGGGAGACCATGTTTATTCTAAATCTTCTTATATGTCCTATTAATAATGAAGTCCCTAACACTAAAATAAGTCAAATAAGCTAAGCTAACAAAGAGTTTACCATTACCTTACCCTCCCCAAACTATCCTATCATTAAATTCCTTCCTCAAAATAGACCATTTATCTAGCTTAGCCTAGAGATCCTTACATGCCTCTTTTAGAGCATCCATCAAGGAATCAAGGATTTTCATCTTCTCTATTGAGGGTATCCAATAATATAATCTTTCACCAACTCACCCTACAAAGATTAAAATGAGAAACCATTGAATGATAGGCCAAGATGTCTTTTAAAGATCTATCTTCTAACCAATAATCATGCCAAAATATGATCTTGTCCTATTTCCCTAATCTCCACTTGGTGTATGAACTAATAAGATTTCCAAAAACCCTAATGAAATTCCAAACATTATAACCCAAAGGAAGGTTCAATTAATTTTTGAATAGATTTTCAAGATCATTCGAAAGATATTTGGCTTGAAGGATGCTAGCCCAAATTCTATTTTATCATCATAAACTCTCCAAACCAAATTATCCCCTAGAGCCTTGTTCATATCTTTGAAATTTTTTATTCCCAAACTTCCTCCATTAAAAGGATTGCAAACATCATCCCATTTGACTAGGTTGTATTTAAATGCTCTATCACTGCCACATGGCCAAATAAATATGTGTTGTGTGGCATCAAGGATCTTAGTAACTTTTCTAGGTAGTTGAAATATTGATATTATATAAATTTACACATTATATACCAATGAATTATTGATCAAAGAAATCCTTCTCACTAATGACAACCACTTACCCTTCAAAGAGGCTAGTTTCCCTTGAATCCAGTCAATCACATTATTCTACTCCACGTCTGAAGATATCTTATCTAACTGAGGAATACTAGATATTTTCTTGTAAACTTATCAATCTCAAAGCCTAAGATCTTTTGAATCTCCAACCTCTCTAAACTCTTCTCCTTTAAGAAGAAAATTCTAGATTTATTTAGGTTCACTTTTTGTCCCGCAACCAACTCAAACTTTGTTAAAAACTTTTTAATACATCTAGATTCTCTTGTAGAAGCTTATCCAAAGAGAAGAGTATTATCTACAAATTTTAGATGGGAAATATTTCTTATGCCTCCTAATAATTGCAACTTGGATAGGTTACCCTCATTGACTTCTTTCTTCATTTCTCTACCATGAGCTTCAAAAACCAAGAGGAATAAAAAGGGAGAAATGGGCCCCCATTGTCTCAATCCTCCTTTTCTATTAAAGAAATTGGTGGGAACACCATCAATGAGAATGGTATAATAGATAAGATATGCAATTGTAAACCTACCTACACCAAGGTTCACAAAAATTGAACTTATGCATAATATTGATGAGGAAGTCCCAATTAATTATTTCATAAGCTTTATTCATATCCACTTTAACCACCATTTCCTCCCTCCTCCTAACCTTGACCAAATTAATAGTCTCATGGGTAGTAATTATCCCATCCAAAATTCCCTTTTAAAAAACCAAAATTTCCTCAAAATTTAAGATCTCTTAACACTTCTTGAGCCTTATATTCATAGCATTTGGAAAAATATTATACACTATTTTACTTAAATATATGGGTCTAAAATCATCAAAATATTTTAGAGAAGTGTTCTTAGGAATTGTAAGTGCTAATTTAGAAATTGAAATAGAACGAAATGCAATACAAAAGACTCTTCTAAAGTCAAATGTTACCAAAGCCTTCATTGTTGAATGATTTTTTCCTTGAATGATTGGGATGTGGATGGTACTTGCTTGAATGATACCAATTTTTATAGCACATCCTTAGAATGAATGATAATAGATTCTATTTGGATGAGAGGATGCTTGAATTTATAAATTTTGGGAATATGGGGAATGAATGGCCAAGATTTGATTATGAGATCAAGGGTGGAGAATGATTGAGAGGAATTCCATAGGGTATAGGAGAATATGGAGGGTGGAGATAAGTTAGTTAGAATGTGAATGACTAGGATTAACTTACCGAATTTAGTATTTATGAAGATGAGGGAAATTAGGGAGATGTGAACCTAAAAGGGTTGTAACTTTAGGATGTGTTGATAGAATAATGGGATCAAAATGATAAGTGTTCCTAGGTGTTGAATATTATTGGAATGTGTTGAGATAATAATGGGAGCACAAGGAAACGTGTTCTTAGGTCCTTATTATTCTTGGAAAGTGTTGAGATAATAATGGATTTATTAAATAACTTAATTATTTTAGCCACATGGGTGAGGTGGATACTAGGTGGAAATAACTATTTATTTATTTGTGAAGAGATGAAAAAGGTGATAAATTAAATAATAATATTATTTAATTTAAGTGATGGAATCTAGGTGAAAGGGATATGTCCTAGGTTATCTAGGACTAGGTGATGGGATGCAAGCTTAGGTGATGAAATTGGTCCATTAGGGATTAGGTGATAGATTTAGTGATGATGAATAGACATAGGGAATATTTTATATGTCTACATTTTTCCCCTCTTTGATACAATACAACTAAGTGGTGTTGTGTCAAAGAATAATATAAATTAGGATGGGATGGGATGGAATGAAGCTTCAATGGGAAGTTTCCCCAATTGCTTAGGGATGATGGTGATGGAAGGGATGCCCCCTCAAGAGAACTATTGGGTGAAATGGAACCCAATAGGTATCTTGAAAAGACAAAATGTGTCATAAAAGATAAAATATGACTTGAGAGAGATCATGATAGGAATATGTGAATGCCATGAATATAGGACTAAATGATTGATTACGGATTGGGAATTTAGATTAATGCCACTAGGATGATTGGAGTGAATGGTATGGATGTACATGTTGGATGATGAAATATCACAAATGTAATGTAACTAAATGACACACGATTTGGAATTATGGATAAATGGATGATTAATGCATGTTGTCATACTAAATTCATTTGCAAGGAGAAACCTTTATTTTTTTGTAGCACTTAATGTTATGCACCATGATATAAGAGACCATGATGATGATGCACCATGCACATATGGACTAGCACAAAAACAATAAGTTGCAAATAGAATAGTGATCCAATAAAAACGTTTTCATTAGCACATTGTCATATGAAGGATGATGGTGAACATGATGGTGTGATGGTAGGAGAACTAATATTATAGGCAAAAAACACACAAAAACCCATAAAGAAAGCAATAAAAAATATGCAAAATACATAAATTGGTATCCAATAACATGTTGAAGCCAAGGGTGTATGCGAAGATGGGATTGGGTGGAGTGATGGATCCAAGGATTAATTATGAGGATTGGATTAGATTTTACCCTGTTTAATATATAACTAATTTAATTAATTGATTGATTGATTGATGATAATAACGTTGTTGATGTGGGAAGGACACATCCCAAAAATAATGTAAGGATTGCGAAAAACATCCCGATGACGATTGATTAGATTGATTAGAGATTAAAATAGCTTATAACATGGAAATGAACAAATATTTTGGATGTGTTTGGATGGATGGGGAATTTTAGATGGGATATGTTTTTATTTAAGGGTTTCAACATGGATAATGTGTTTTTGAGATCATGTTTATAAATTGGGAATATGTTTGGATAAGTGTTTTTTTTTTGTTTGTCATTTTGATAGTGGAACCTGTTGGTGTAGGTTTTTATTTTCCTAGTGGGATAATTTATTTTCCCTTAGTTATAGGTTTTTTCTACACATTTATTAAGCTTTCTTAGGATAATAAAGTGAGTTTCTCATTTAGTAACTAGGAGTAAAGTGATGAGTTATATTTTCATCACTTTATTTAATGTTGGTGTTTATTGGTGGTCATTGGTGGTTAATTATTATTGGTTGGCTTTCCACCTTCATCCTCTCCTTAGTTCTATATAAAATCACTACCTAGCTTGTATTTTTAATTTTGGAAGCTCTTAATGCAATCTTGTCATCCTAACATTGCATATCTATTGGAGTTCTAGTTTGCATTGTTTATATTTTTCAATTTATGTAACTTTGAATTTATCTTAAAAAGTTCATTGGGTTATTTAATCTATTTTAGATTTATAACTTGGTATTAGAGATTTTTTTTTAGACTTATAAGCTCATAGATTCCCAATTGAGAGTTTGAAATTTTTATGTGAGATCTTGAAAAGGTGAGTATTCTCTTCTCTTGCATCATATGATGACTTGGAGAATAAAAAAACTTGATAGAAATATTAGATTTGGAGATTTCTCTTTGTGGATTTATATTACAAGTTCATTTTTGAGCATGATGGTGCAAATATAAGCTCACTATTGAGTTTATAATGTCCAAGAAAGTTAGATCTAGCTTTTATTTCACTCAATTCGGTCACTGTTTGATATAGTTGCAAATTGAGGTTTGAAGCTCAGATCTGGTGAACAAATTTTTGAAAAAGTATTTTAAGCCCAAACAGACCTTTCCATTATGCTCAGATGTCCCTAAAACCCCTTCTCATTAAAAAATTTCTATTTAAGATGAATTTGATTTTTGGAAAATTTTTATTTCGCTAGGAGGGTAGTCACTTTAGGCTAAATTCAACCATTTAAAAAAAAAATCATAAATTTTCACCACAGTGTTCATTTTTGGAAAACAAGATATTCTCAAAAATATGGAGATGAGTACTTTCCATCCATAGAGGTATTGAAAATATTGTTTTTCATTTTCTATAAGATATTGCAGGTTGAAGTTGTTTGTTGCAAATTTCTTCAAAAAGTCATAACTTTCACCCAAAAGCTCTAAATTTTGGAAACAAATAGGTGTTGGAAAGGTATTAAAGAGAACTACATAGCTATAGGGTTAATTTTCCCATATTTTGTCTCAATTTCATTTTATATTCAAATTTTCAATTTTGGCCATTGTGGGCCTATTGAGCATTGTATCTTGGAAAAGACTTTGTAAATGCACTAGACTATAAAGTGCCAACCTTATAATGTTTGGGGGGTGTTTTTTGATACCAATGAAAAGGGTGGGAGTATATTAGTATTCTTATTTTGTGTTTTTTGGCATTCATTGTGGGGGGATTATACATGCAATTTGTAATCATGAATTAAAATAAAGTTCCATTTATGGGGGGTTAAGCATATCTCTTAAACATTATTTTCATCCTTTTGTTGTCAAGCTAAATTCAAAGAACTATTTGTCCTAAACACAAGGGATAAATAATCACTTCCTTGAGCATAATCTACTACCCTATCTCCTTGGACTCGTTCCTAAGCCAAGTGACTATGATTAGAAGAATGCATGGTTTAACAATAATGACATGGTATATGGACTAATATGTCTTAATTTTATTGTGACAACTTTCAACATTGACATGGGGGTCCACTTGAGCCAAGTTCAGAGACTTCATAATCTTGCACTTTCTTCCTACATATTCCTTACAAGACATGTATTTATTTTGGTGACTCCTTTTGATTGTATTCATCAATTTACTTTTCTTTAGGATCCATACTAATTTTTTGCTTGCTTCATGATTTTTGGATTATGTCGCTTATATTCATCATGATTTTGGTAATGAGTGTGCATTTGTTTCTTCTTTGGTAGTTGATAGAAATATTTTAATTCATGGGAATCCTTCACTTTATATGATGAATTCGGTGGTTGGTCCCAATCAAGGGGTCTAAGATGTTGTGTATGTAGGTTGTGATTATGGATGGATGAAGTAGGTAGAAGATGGGTGGATGGAGGATTCTTGGAAGAGTTATGGAGGACCTCTATTTTGATGATTTCATTGGATGAGATTGCCCCAACTATTATTGAGTTGTCGCCATTAGACTAATTTCTTGGAGATGTGTATCCAAGACCTTGATATCCATCATTTTCATATACTGATATTAATTCTAGAATACCTTATTCATGAAGACCTAACCCTTTTCCATTATAGCCCATATTTTGATACATTTTTTTTGCAATAAGATATCCTTTACTTTTGAAACAAGATGAAAATCCATCATTGGACAACCATGAATTAGTATAAAGATCTATTTGCTCTTCTACAAGAAGGAAAAATAATAGAAAAGTGGTCGAACAAAAATTATAGGATGATTGTGTTTTCTCCTTATATTCCATCATGGTATCTTGACCAATGAATGCTCAATGTGATCAACTTTATCTTGAGAATCCTCATGTATGGTGGGGTCCATATCATTTTTTTGAATATCTATGCATCTAGGGGAGGAATTTGTCTCATCTTGAGAAATGGGAGTTTCAAGCGTATGGATGTACTCATATTTGATTTCATGGTCATCGCTAGGATAAAGGTAGATTAAAGAATTATATGGAATTTCAGATCAATGGTAGGATCATGATCAAAGATCGGATTTTAGATTTTATTATCATAGATATGATCTTGATTAAAGATGGGATTGTAATGGTCTTCATAATCATCTATTGGATCTTGGTCAAAGATTAGATTAACATGAATAATAGGATCATTTATATGGAATTTCTTAGTAACTTGATCTTGATTTAATTGGGAGAAAGTTGTCACATGCTTAGACCGAGCTCTTGACATAGTATGAGTTCCTTTTTATACAATACATATATGCTTCCCATTGCTTTAATATTCCCTATATTTACTAGGACTTTGATATATATTCCTAGTGTCATATTTAATAGTATGTTTGGGCTAGTAGGATATTTTTGGATCTTCTGACATGGATTTTGGACCTTTTGGGTTTTATGGACTTCATGAAATGTTTAGGTTGATCTTCCCATGAGTGTAGACTTATGGAGATAATAATGTTTGATGGTATTTGATCTAGTATAGACATAATGGTATAAAACTCATGGATAGGTATTGTAGACATGGGTTTCTTATATTTTTTGTTTTTTTGTTTATCCCATGTGAGGAGTTCTTGTACAAAATATTTAGTATATTGGGATGAATCAAAGGGCTTGGGTGGTTATGTTTTAGAGTAGGTGGGTGCAAATGATTTGGAATATGTGGAAAATCTAAATGATTTGGGTGAAGAGGAATTAAATGAAATGGATTGGGGTGATGGGGGATATTGGTCTAGGATGATCAGTGATAACTTTAAGAAACCCCCCTAAAAAAAGATATAAAATATTGGAGAATCTTTCATTTTTTTGAAAAAAAAATTAATTTCTATTAGCGAATCTTTCCTTTTTTGAAAAGAATGTTAATTTTATTGGAAATTTTTTTACATCACTAAAATTTTGTGGAAAATATTTGAAAATCCTTCCAATCAAAAAATAATTCTTATGGAAAAGTAGGTGTTTGAGAGTGGGAATTATTGATGGGTTTATGGGGTAGACTATAATATTTAATTTCCACCATTGATTTAAAATGTAATCTAATGACACTCGTATTTCATGAGGTAAAATATGCCTATGAGTTGTAATGCTCATGTGACAAATTTATTTTGGATTATTGATCTTAGAAGATCAACGATCCAAAAGCTATTTCGAGCCCCATAAGCATTACATATCTTGGGTACATTTTACCTCACACAATACAATGTAGAAGATCAATGATCCAAAAGAAATTTCGAGCCCCATAAGCATTACATATCTTGGGTACATTTTACCTCACACAATACAATGTGGGCCACTAGATTATATTGTAAATAAATTGGAAACTAAATATTAGAAGTATGACCCTAAATAAACTAATAATTATCATATACTATTGGTGAATTAATATAAATTTCTACTATAACTTATAAGATTTACGTGAATACGATCTAATCATGTATCGATTATTATGGCAAAGTTTTGAGTTAAAAAAATTAATATAATAAATTATTTGGCGATTTAAATAAGACTAAAATAAAATTTTGTAAAAATGTAGTGAATCAAGTCACATTACAACTCAAACTATTAGCCAATTTTCGATTCCCAAATTTCAACTATTAGCCAATTGGCGAATATTAGCCACTAAAAAAATCATCGAGGATGATATTTTCCTTGCCAAAGGTAGGATAAGGATGAACCATGGAGGTTTGATGTTGGTTCATGAGGTACCTAGTGTTTGAGAGGTCTTGGTTTTGGGGGAAATGGGAGTTGATGGTAAGGTGTATGGAAGCTATGACAAGATGGTGAATAAGGATCTCATCAATGGTGTCTTGGTCAATGTTATCATCATCATCATAAGGGTCATATTCAGGTTGATAGAAAAGACCATCCTCATCATCATATGGATCATATTAAGGTTGATATACAAGATCATCCTCATCATCATAAGGATCATATTTAGGTGGTAGAAAATTCCATTATAGTCATTATACTTGGCTTGATTTGGGAAAAGGATTTCATCCAGAGGGCTCATGGTGTTGGATTTTCCATTGATTATGATATTTTGGATTTTTTTGATTATGAGTTTGGTCCTAACTTATGTGGGATATGAATCCATAATTTTAGTGAAATCCTTGGATTTTCAAAAAAAATATGATTTGGATATTGGATTGCTTTGACTAATAGTGACTATATCAAAAGGATAACCCTAGGAGGTATTGATAGATGGCTTGGGTGGAATACATGGATGGATAAATCAGATGATTAGGATGAACCTCAGGATAGAATTATATGATTAGGTAGGTCCTATGTAGATGATATGGATAAAATATGATGATGATTATTATATGATGACCTACTAAACTTGAATTATAGTTTAAGTCTATACACTTGGATATTAGGATTATTTTATTATGGATTGATTTTATAATTCTACGAATTAGTGTAGAGTTTCCAAGGATTAAAAAATGGGCCTTAGGATGATTAAAGGTCCCAAAGGTTGGACTAAAGAGATTATTTTGATTAAAGGATCCAAAAGTGATAACTGTAAACTATGACCAAGGGTTAGCTTAGATTGATGGTGGGTGCGGACTATAGGGATGATGTGGATAAAAGATATTGATGATGATATGAGGATGGTGGATAAAAGATGATAATGATAGAATGATTCAAGGATATCCTAATGTTCTCTTGGATGTGACTCAAAGGTGACTAGGATTATGACTAAGGGGATAATGAGTGAAAAAAGGGTGTGTACTTTGCAGTCAAGGTGTGTTGTGGATGTTTTGATAATGGGAAAAGTCAAAATTCAGATAATATATGAAGGATGAAATTATGGTCAAAATAGATAAATGTGAAGTGGATAAGGTATTGGTGTGATGTGGAAGATGGGAGATTATGGTTTTGTTGATGACCAAGGATAAATAGGCTGTGCACTAAATCATGGTTATCCTAGGTTTGGATTCAACTATTATGTTTCAAGGATACCAATGGGAAATGTTTTATCAAACAAGAAAAAGGACTTCAAACAAGACTTGACTCAAGCTTGGTAGTAAAGGTTTTTAAACAAGAACTTTGGTATATACAACACTCAAACAAGAGGACACAATAATAAGCCTAAATTTATTCAAAAAAGGGTGTGTTAACTTAATGTGGGTCCACACGAATAAATACCTTTAGGTGAGTGGATAACCAGGGTATACAAAGGTCATGTACCACCTCTACACCCCTAACTTTGAAAGGACAAGGCCAAATCAAGGAATAGCTAGTATCTCAACACAAGAAGGTACATGATGAGTATCTTTAGGTATGATAATCTACCTTAATCCATAATTAAGCAACAACTGAAAGGTCTTAAACTAGGCTATACACAACTTATCTAGGGGTATCCTTCAAATGCCTTAAGGGTAAGTGGGGCCTAATCTATGAATTTGAAAGTGCAAGAAATTAAAATAGCTAGGAGAAGAGGGTAACCCAACCTTCTCCTTCACTTCCCCAAGGTATAAATTTCTTGGGGGCTTAGCCCAAATGACAAAAAAACAAATTCCAAGAGGCATGTCTTTCAATTTACCCCCTGTCATCCCTTGGGGTGATCAAATCCCCAAGTAGGCCCCCTAAAAATGAAATAAAGATAACAATTATTTTTTATCCTGAAGATCACCCTAAGGTGCAAGAGGAGAGCATACATAAGTGTGATTGGGGTTTAAAAGACACTTGTAAATTATTAACCCAAATAGAAATGTGAAGTGAATTTTAACTGATTTTCAAATGTGAGAAAAAAAGAAAACAAAGCACACAGAAAAACAAAGTGTCTATAAATAATCTCTTCAACAAAAAATCTTGCAAAACCACTTGAGATAGTAGTTTACAAGATTGATGTCTTGAAATTACAAAAATACTTGCACACAAAATTAGTTAAAAATAAAAAATAGTAAGTCTTATAGAAAAAAAAACTACAAAAACATATTTTTGGCATTTTTTTTAATAAGTTTTTTTAAAAACACTAAAAATTGATTAAAAACATGAAATTTATGATCCTTTGAAGTTTAAAAAAAAATTCTAACTTTTAATGGTCATACTTGAATTCTAGAGAAAATTTATCAAGTTGTACCCACACCACTGGGTCAGCATTAGACTTAGATTTCTAACACCTATAAATTTTTAAAATCCAATAAAATTTGAAAAAGTTATTACATTTTGAGTGGTAGGGGAGTTTTGTGAAATTTTAAGGTGATATGATAGAGCTAAGCCCCTCTTTGCTGGCTTCTAGTCACCCAAGAGATCGTCGAATGAGTGCAGGGGGACTAAGTTGCGAGGTCTTAGATTTTAGTGCCCCAGGTCTAGCCGCGACCAAGGGATGGAAGTTATAGTGACTAGGCTCATGAGTAAGTAGGGCTTCTAGTCACTCATATGACTAGGAGCTCAAAGACAACAAAAAACTCTTTCTGTTCCAAACAAAGAGGATTTAAAAATTGATTTTAAAAAGAAAATCTCTAAGAGATTCAATTGTCTAATCATGCAAAGCCTTGGCCACTGACAGAGTTGTCACTCACGACTCCATGAGTGAAGAGGAACGAGTCACAGTCATAATTCCAGAGAGCTTGGCGTGTATGTACACCCTTCGTACAAAACTTATTTGAGCCTCTTTAAATATTTTTATGTATGTACACACGGATGATCTCAAATAAGTAGGAGATTTGTTGTTGTGGAAAGAGCAGGTAAAGCATGGGACGAGGATCCATTGCCCAATAAATGCATTAAATGGGCGCTCACAAATTGATCCATTCTTAAACCAGCAAAACCTGGCAAAGAACACTTGGAAACCAGGAAGCGACGTGGAATGTCAGAGTTGTGTTAGAAAGGGGGTCTAAAATAACAAAGGAACAACAAGAGTGGCAGGCCTGTTTTTGCATCTTTTGAGGTGGGGACCAACCAACACAAAAGTGAGGGTGGGAATCGTGGATCCCGGGTAAGGTCAACCTTGCTTATTTCTTTAGCTTTGTTTTCAAAATGAATCTTGGGTTTCGTTGGGGGTTTATCATTTTTTTTTCAACTTTAGCAAACAACAAGTTCCTTTTTTATTTTATTTTTTGGTTGAAACCTACACACGGGTCTATCATCAAAAAGGGCAAACAACAAGTGAAATAAACATGTAGTGGTAGTATTCTAAGAAGTGGGTGTATTTTAGAAGGAAAGTGGTGGGCCTAGAGGTGAGTCAATGGCGAACAATGCAGGCATGTTGATCCCTTATGGCATGTCCTGTAACATGGAATGTCCCACAAAACACTCTTTTATAACGGCCGGGGCTCTAGAATAATTATTGGGGCAGTTCCAAAAATAGAAGCAAACACAAACAAAAGAAATAGACATAGAGCTAAACTTAACTTTTGTCAACGCTAAGCAGTATAAGAGGATTCTGCAGTGCAAACAGATTAAAATAATAAAGAAGTTAAAAATACTGGGAAAAAGAAAATTCGTTGCAATACTTCCCAAGTTAACCTAAAATACTCAAGTTCCATCAGTTGGGGAGATAAATAGCCCAAGTGTAACAACTCAGTTTGGAACTACAGATCAGGTGGATTTGTTGGAATTCGGGAAGGAAAAACAGAGGGAGGCAAAGGCAAAGTGGGAATTGGTATCAGAGCAATAGGAGTTCAAAGAACACCTTGAGACCATCGAAAAGGGTGGAGAGGAAAGTCAAAATAGTCAGGAGGTATACAGCCCCAAGTCAACCCCCCTAATGTGGTCCTCTAAGTTGTATGCCAATGAACTATTTTCTCTAAAGGGGAGGCTTGCCATGTTAGAGGAGAGAGAACATATGAGAGATAACAAATTTCAAGCACTTTCAGAATCCAACCAGCAATTAGCGCAAGAAAATATGTTGTTTAAGGACCAAATAAACAAATTGCAATACAACTTGGAAGCAGGGCAGCGAGAGATGTTGGCTTTAAAATTTGAATTAAGTCAAATTAAGGCCAAAGACACAGTTTGATAAGGGGAAAATCAATATTTTCATCATGACAAAGTGTCTTAACTAGCCCTAGCAAGCAAGGAAGTCAAGGAAAGCTTACAAATGGGCAATTCATAAGAGGCCAAATCATGGGCTCATGTGAAAAAAGAGTCAACAGAGATGCAAAGGGAGGATAAAAGGAAACAAATCAAATTGCAATTATGGGAGGAGAAAGACAGACAAGAAAGGGCAGCAAACATAATAATTAAAGGATTAAAGGAACATGGTGAGAGTGAAGTCACTAGCAGAGTAGTAAGTGACTTTCTATTAAGCAAGCTTCAGTGGGGAGGATGTATCCTTCAAGCAAACAGAATTGGTAAAACAAGTAGAGGAGAAAAGTGCAGAAATATAAGGGCAACCTTGAAAAGTATTGAAGATAGGAACCAAATTTTGAGAAACAAAAGGTTCCTCCAAGGCATGACATTTTATATAGATGAAGATTTAACCCCAACATAGCTAGAAGAGAGAAGAAAAGAATGGGAGAAATTTATAGAAGCAAGGAAAATAGGAAAGGAGGCTTGGCTTTATAGAGGGAAGGCCCAATTCAAAGACAACATGAACCATAACAAATAGGAAAGCGGGGCCCCCCAGGACTACCTCTCAATGGTAAGTTGGAATTGTAGAGGCTACCCTTGGAGGAGGGGGCATGGGTTGGGGCCCATAGCTGAAGGAAAGGATATCATTGCATTCATGGAAACACATGAGCATGAGGGTTGCAGGATACCTAATTTCGAAGGGTATAATAAATTTTTTGTGTGGAATGAACTAATGAAGAATGGAAAGGGCCATGGAGGAGTAACAATCTTGGTTAGGAAAGAATGGGAAAGAATCATAAAGCTAGAAAAGAAAGACCCAAATAATCAATACATATGGATGAAGATAACAGATAGAGAATCTTTGATTTGGGTTGTAGCTTGTTATTTTGCTCCTTATGGCTCTAAAGTGTACAAGAAAAGGAATCTAGATAGAGAAGACCCTTATGAAGCCCTAAAAATGGACATAGCAAAATATTGTGATACCGACAAGATTATTCTTCTTGGAGACTTCAGTGCGAGGATGAAAAGTAACCAAGCTCTTTGTTTTGATAAGGAAGAGGGGTAGAATAGCAACCCTTTGTGGTTAGAGGAAGAAGAAAATCAAAGCTGGCAAAGGATATCTCAGGACTCAAAAGGTGGTATTTCATTATTTGGTGTAAATCTGTTGGGGTTTTGTTGCCTCCACAACTTAATCATTTGTAACGACATAAGCATTTTGTCGAGCTCAGGGGCTTTCATATGTCATACTCATAATGGGAAAAGCATGGTAGACTATGCCATTGGTTCACAAAGTATTATATCAAGGATAAAGGAGTTGGAAATAGGGAGCTGTCCTATAGAATTAAAATCTGATCATAGCCCTATTTATATAAATCTTAATATGAAAGATATTGTCCAACAAAAACTTAGTATGAAGCCATACAAAGGGGGTGGCCTTCAAGACAAAATTCTTATAATAGGCGAGAATAAAAACATATTCAAAAACATGCTTGAAAAATAGTTAAAGGAAATAAAAAATGTTGGCAGCCCCACTAGAAATCAAAGCATTATAAACAGTGACAAGATGATGACAATCATTCACAAGGATCTTATAGACTGCAAGAAGGCTAAGGGTAGAAGAGGTCCCAAAAACATTTTTCCAGCAAACCCATGGTATGACGAAGAGTATAAGGTGGCTAAAAGGAGGCTGAAAATACCTGGCAGTGAACAAGCAAATAAAAACCTGTATGAAAAATTAGTGAGATCAAAAAAAGAAGAATACATGATAGTAAGAAGGAGGGAGCTAATCTCTCTTGGAAAGCACAATCCAAAAGGTTTTTGTAGAGAATTGTAGCAGGCTAGAGGTACTACGAAAAATAGCATCACGAACATCCAATGGCTAGAGTATGCAAAAATGTTGTATGAAAGAGACCAAGAAAAAACCTACCCTCTGACAACTAATTCTAATGATAAGCTTTTCTCCACAAAGGATATCAAGGGTGGTATTAAAGCCTTGGCAATGGGCAAGGCTCGAGACATTGATGGGTTACAAGCTGAATATTTGAAATGGGGCTTAGATATCTTGGCTCCACATATCAAAAAGAGTTTCAATAGGGTCATTCAACATGGTTTCCCAACAAATCGGACCACAAGTGTTATTATCCCTCTCCACAAGAGTGGTGATGTCAATAACCAGTCAAACTATCGCACCATAATGATTAATCCTCTTTTTGGGAAGCTCTTTGGGAGCATGGTGGAACGAAGAATCAGTTGTTGGGCCAAGAAGGAGGGTAAGAGGGAAAAAGGGCAAGCTGGTTTTAGGCCAAAGCATTTTGCTATTGATCATTGCATTACTCTCAGACACATGGTTGAAAAAGTTTGGGATAAACAAGGCGGTGAGTTTTTTTGCTGTTTTGTTGACTTCAAAAAGGATTTTGATATGGTACCTAGAAGTAAACTTTGGGATAGAATGGAACAACTTGAGATTCCATAAAAGTATAGGGCTGTTTTCCATAGGATTTATGAGCAAGTGTGGGCCAAAATCAGAACAAAGACAGGTCTTTTCGAATGCTTTGGGAGTGACATTGGTGTCAAGCAGGGTTGCCCTCTTTCCCCCACTTTGTTTGGGCTATACATAGACAAGTTAGAAGAGTGGTTGGCCAAGTGGGGGGGAGATGGTGTCCTTTTGGCCATGTATGTGATCAAGTTGCTGTTGTATGCAAATGATCTTACCTTAATGGCAAATTCTGAAAATAGTCTTCAAGAGCATCTAAAGGCTTTGGAAATTTTCTGTCAGGATGTTGGGATGCAGGTGAACATTAGCAAGACCAAGGTCATGATTTTTACGTTGAAAAGGACTAGGAAACAAATAAAATTTGAATTTGAGGGAAACAATTTGCAGGTGGTGGGTGAATACAAATATTTGGGGCTTGATTTTTGTAGCAATCTCAATTGGAATGCTTGTAGGACGAAAAGAATTCAAGGGGGTAGGAAATCTCTTTATCTGCTCCAAAATAGATGTAGGTCAGCTGAGTTATGGGATTGGAAAACTAAAAATAAACTTTTTGGGCTGCTTGTTACACCCGTGGTTTTATATGGATGCGAAGTTTGAGGCAACAACACATCAGATGTAAAATGGAAACAAATAGAAAGACTTCAAAAGCACTTAATCACAAGAAATTTCAAAATAAAAAGTATGGTCCCTTATGAGATTGTTCTAGCTGAGGCTGGAGCCTTCCCAATGGAAATGGTAGTGTTAATTCGCTTATTAGGCTATTTACAAAGAATAGAGAATATGGAGGAACATCGTTGGCCCAAAACTGTGGTGGAAGAAGAATTAACTAGAAGGAAGAACACGTGGATGAAAGAAAATGTCAAGTGGATGGGAAAATGGGGGATCAACATGCAAGAATGTCCAAACACAAAAGTTGAGATGAAAAGGTATGTAAAAGAGAGTCAAAAACACCATGTGGTTGAAGCAACTTGGACGGAAAAGTGAACATTATGTTTTACATTTTAACCCTACTTGGGATCACGAACAAAAACTCTACATAGGGGCTGATATAAAGTGGAAGGCTAAAATGCTAATAGCTCAGTAGAACTAGCTCACACCATTTGAGATGTGAAATGGGAAGATGGAAAATACCTAAAGAGGAGTGGTCAGATAGGATTTGTTGTTTCTTCTCTTCGGGATTAGTGGTGACAGAGTGACACTACGTTATGGAATGCAAAGCCTAAGAGAACATCCAATATTGTTACTTTGAGTTTTTTAAAGTAAAATCTTTAGTGGCTTTGTTTGAAGAAGAGAATATTGATAAGACAAGAAGTTACTTGACCAAAATACACAACAGAAGAAACAAAATAAGCAAAGAGATTGAAAATGACAATAGGTAGTTTGGTGCAGTGGTTTTGTTGTGTTGGCAAGGGTGGTTTTTCGGTTTCATCTCTTGGGTCCCATAGACTGGCGGGTCTCGTGGACATAATTAAAATCATTCATTCATTCATTCAAAAGGTTTATTAGATACAATTTAGTGCGAGTTTCCAAGATATTTTATTTTTGCTCATATTTCAAAAGCAATTTTAAACCAATTTAACCATAATTTTTTAACTTTTTGGACTCCAAAAACTTGTACAATCAAGTTTTATCGCATATTTCACATCGTTTTTAATGATTTTTGTCAGATTTAAAACCTTTATAAAATATGGATTGGGGTGGATGTCAAATTGAAAGCAACATATTTGAAAACCATTTTCAAAATTATTTTAATGCTTTCTCTCCCTTCTCTGAGTGTATGCACAATGAATATTCCCCATCCTGGATATATACAAAAATGTATGTGCAAACAAAAACTCGACCTCATGTATATACATAATGCGTATGGATGCACATATCTATACTAAAATATAAAACTACATGTTGTGTACATAACCTGGAAAAATGGTTGTGTGTATGTGTTTAACCCACTATGAATATAGTAAAACCGGTTGCGAAAATACCTCTATCATGTGTTTTTTTTTCCTTTTATGCAGTTGGGAATCCATACAGTACATGCAAAATGGTTTTTGTATGATTGTACATAATTTCATATCACTATACCTTCCAATAGCCTTACAAACTTCAACAATTTTTTTGTCAGAGAAATATCAAGTTTTTACGTCAAAATTCATCTCTCGACTGTCTTGGTCACAACCACATGATCCATTTTACTCCCAAAGACACCTGTAAAAAAATTATGCTCAAACCCACTCAATATTTTAAAGCACAATTAGTGCAAATGAAGAACACATGATACCTTTGAGTAGGGGATTGAATTTTAGCATATATCATTGAAATTATGTTATGAGTATGAATGAGGTTGGCTCATCTATTGAACCTTGTGGATATACCTTGTGTCGATGAGTCAAATGAGTTGGACCAACTCAAGTTGTTGATTTGTGGTTCCTTTGCAATATATATGTAGGAAAGGCCATTAAATGATGAGCCCCGAGGCTTTAGGTTAGGCCCCTAGGACTGTTCTTTTGAGTCTTGTTTGTGACTTATCATTTTCTCCTAATATTGTAAACTACCGTTTGATTTGTATAGATTGTCTTGGTGATCATGTGCTAACTACCTTTGATCTTAAGTGTGTGCCAAGTCATGTAGAACTTGTAGGTATAAGTATTGGGAGCGGGGAAATTTCAACATGATGAAATGTAAGAGGTACATTAAGTCGACCCAAAGTCAGTAGTCTCTATTTCTAAAAATAGTACAAATCATTTCTACCTTTGCTTCTAACTAGTGTGATCATTGACTATAGCCATAAGTAGTGAATTATGTTGTTATTGTCTTTTAAATAAACAAAAAAATTACTTGCAAAATTAGTAAAGCCATTGCAGTTTTGTTAGGTTGTTTGGTGTGTAAAATGTGGGCATGGAACACAAATATAAAAATGATGTTAAATATGGGGATACTCCCCAACTAAGTTGCTAGAATGTAAGTGCTAATTTAGAAATTGAAATAGAACCAAATACAATACAAAATACTTTTGAATTCAAATATTACCAAAGCCTCCATTATTGAATGATTGGGATGTGGATGCTCTTTGCTTGAATGATACAAAATTTGATAGCATATACTTAGCATGAATGATAATGGATTCTATTTAGATGAGAGGATTCTTGAATTTATAGATTTTGGGAATGGGGAATGGATGGCCAAGATCTGATTATAAGATCAATGGTGGAGAATGGTTGAGAAGAATTCCATAGGATCTAGGAGAATATGGAGGGTGGAGATAAGGTAGTTAGAATGTTAATGGCTAGGATTAACTTAACAAATTTAGTAAGTAGTTTTGAGGATGAGGGAAATTAGAGACATGTGCACCTAAAAGGGATATAAATTTGGGATGTATTGAGAGAATAAGTGGACCATGAGGATAGTGCTCCTAGGTGCCCAATATTCTTGGAATGTGTTGAGAAAATAATGACTTTCTTAAATAATAATATTACTTAATTATTTTATCCACATTGGTGAGGTGGATAATAGGTGTAAATAGGTATTTATTTATTTATTTACTCATGAGGAGATAAAAAAGGTGAAAAATTAAATAATAATATTAGGGTAAGTGCAAGAAGTTGGGTCCATATTTAGGGGAAGTGTCATTTTTTTCAGCTTTAAAATAAATACCCATTCATTTTTTAAAATATGTACCCATTTTGAAGTGGGTACTTGTTCCAAAAGGTTTGAAACTCAAAAGATATTTTTTTTCATTTGGATTTGGGCTCAAAAAAGGCATGGTAACTTGACCCTTAGCCTTTGACCTACAACTAAAAAACTAAGGCAGATTGAAGAAGAATGTCCAACTTTGGCAATATGGCTGATGGACTTTTTTTCTGAATCAATCTATGAAATTAAAACCCATAAGAGAAAATGATGTCTAGTTTCCAAATATATAATTTTTATTAGGATTGGATTATATTTGTTATTTTTTAATTAATTTCTAAGCAAACTAGTCCTTAAACTTGAAATATTAGGCTTTTTTTGTTTTTAATAACTTTTTTTTGGTTAAGCTTCTTGTAAAAAAAAAAATATGGCATCAATCTTTAGAAAATTCTCTACACAATTAAAAAAATATATTCAAGAAATTTTTAGTTTAGGTCCAATTATGTTGTCCGTACACGTGGATTTTTAAAAACAACAATTAAGGCCAATAAAAATTCAATAAAAAATTACAAAAAAATTTCCTCATCAATCTTCATGTTTTTAGCTCTCTTTCCCCTGAAGGAATTATAAATATACTTTTATTTGGGTCAAAAAATGGTGTCCATACACGTGCATGGTATGGTAAAAATAATTTCTATCATCTGGGTATTTGAATAAATTACATATTTGGAAACTAGATTCAAAATTATAAATTTCATATTACTGATTTTGTTTAAGATTCATTGTGTAAGTGCCTCAAATTTTTAGTCCAAGTGTGACAAATTCCAAAAAATAGTGAAAACACTTCCACTTTTTGAGCCTTTTGTGGACCCAACTTCTTGCATCAGCCCATTATTTAATTTAAGTTATGGACTTTAGGTGAAAGGCATATGTCCTAGGTTAATTAGGACTAGGTGATGGTGTGTAGGCTTAGGTGATGAAATTGGTTTATTAGGGATTAGGTGATAGATTTAGTGATGATGAATAGACCTTAGGAATATTTTATGTGTCTACAAGAATAAGCATAATGAAAGTGAAATTCCAAGACTTAAAAATCAATCTTCTACTTCTACATTCCTCTGCACCCTTCCAAACATCCTCCCCAACTATGTCCCATAATTTTTGAAATAAATTAGCCTAAAAGCCATTAGGGCTGGGAAAATTTCTAGCACCCAAATAATTAACAACAATTCTAATTTATTTAATTGAAAAGGGATCTAAAATAACATCATATTGATCCTCATTGATCAAACTTGGAATATTGCTAAGCAGTTCCTCCTATGTCACTTCATTGATAATCAGAGCTGAGTCAAAGAGATTCCTAAAAAATATATTTCCTTCATTCTTGATAGCTTCCACATCCTCCATAATTGAGCCCAAAGGAAGTTGAATTTTTCAGAAATTTTGTTACTTTGCGTTCTTAAATTTGTAGTCAATTTTTTTTATTATTGTGATCTCATTCTCTTAGCCACTTAATTCTAGATTTTTGTTGCCAAAATATTTCCTCCATCCTTAAGATTTTATTATGTTCTTTCATTAACTCCTTTTCATTTCCCCTTATTTTTTTGGTTAAACCATTCATAACAATAGCAACTTCCACCTTATTCATGTCTAATTTCATCCTATTTTTATTTTCAATAATGTTCCCCATTGTTTCTTTATTCTAGCCTATCATTTGTCTTTTGATATCTATCAAATTTGTGTACAAATTGTATATGTTGCATCCCCTCTCTTCCTTTTTCCATAAGCCCTCTAACTCCACTTTAAAATAAAGGTGTTCATAGCAAAAATCCTCTATTTTAAAAGAAAACATCTTCAGTTTCCTAATCCTATCACAATGAAGAGATATAGGCCAATGACCTAATTCTCAAAATTGGACAACCTTTGAGTGAAAACTATCAATACCAAGTATCCATTTTGAATTCAACATAAATCTATCCAATCTACATAAAATTTTCTCCTCTCCTCGTCTTTTATTGTTCTACGTAAACCAACATATCTTAGGTTTGATGTCTACTAACGAAATATCCTCACAAAGCTTCCTAAATCCCAAAGACCCTAAATTTAAAAATATTCTCCCCCATTTCTTTTCATTTGGAGACAAAATGGTGTTGAAATCACCTCCTACTATCCAATTCCCATTGATATTAACTAACCCAAAATTCCTTAAGAACTCCCAAGTCTTATGTCTATCTCTTTTCGTATTCAAATCATGAATATTTGTGATAATCATTTGATTATTTTCACAAATATTTGTAAATATAACTGAGAGAAAAGAATGAGAACCTTCAATAATCACACTTGAAAAACTATGTTTGTTCCATAGAGTAGCCAGATCTCCCATCACCTCAACATTTTTCATAACATAGTCACCATTTCTCCATAATCTAGGAAACAGTTCCTTAAAACTCGCACTCTCCATATTTGGCTCTTGGATGAGAATTATGTTAGGTACTATAAAATGGTGATTATTTAGGCCATTTAGGCCTCATATATTCTATCTCAAAATCTTCATTGATTCTTACCTATGTGGAGGTGCTTGTCCCGAGACTTAATAAAAAAATTCATCAATGCTTGAGTAGCATTTTCCAACTCTTTCAAAGCCTTCTTAGATTTGGAACCATCCAACCTTCTCGGGCCTTATTATTTGATCCTCTTACATGACCTCACTAGTAGGATCCAATTTAACCCTCCCCTATTCTTTAATTAGAGATCCAAGATTATATCTAGCCTTTAAGCTCTCCAAACATTTCCTTACCAAACTATCTTCATTCCCAAATTTTTCTTTCAAGGTTAAACTTTCTTTTATCTTGTCTACCTCTTGATTGTGCAAACCTTCTAATCCATTAATTTCTTGAGAGGTGGAAATCCCCTTCACCAAGTGATCTGATACTCTTGAGTAGGTTTCATGTCAATGATCCTATCATCCTTCCTTTTACCATTTCATTCACATGATTGTGCTATGTGTCCCAATCTCCAACACCCGAATCATCTGATCGATAGACATTCAATATCCAATTCCTAGTTTCATTCACCTAGAGTGGATTTCAACTTGATTGTGTGCTTGATAGGCTTGCTCAGATTGATCCTTACATATATTATTACATGTGACGCCATTCGCCTTCCTTGTAAGGTATTGGAGCAAAAGACATACTCCCATAGGGTATTCCCAATTAAATGAAATATATTTTTTGACCAAATCTCGTAAGGTAACTTGAGAATTCTAATCTAAAGAGGGAATCTGAACCATTTCTCAGTGCGGGTCAAACCTAAGAGTCCATGCACAAATGTATAATCTATTATTTCCCATAAACCATGAGGCTCCATTAAGAAGATTCTCCCTCTCCATTTTCTTGTGAAAAACTATTTGTAGAAACCCTAGCATCAAAAAACTCACTTCAATATTAAGGCCCTTCCAAAAAAATTGAATGTAAGATTTAATATTTTTCATTGGTGGCCAAATATTGAGAAATTTGGTGACCACCACATTCTTCTTCAAAATTTCCACTTTAGAATTAAGTTATTTGAGATCCAAATATAAAGAATTTCTTCTAAAATTTCCACATTGACATTACCCACCACTATTCGATTTGATTCATTATTTTTCCCTATGTTTTATGCTTCATTATCCAAACTATCATAAAGAGATTTGAGGGTTGTTGAATCATACCTCTTCACAACACCAAGAATTTCTTGGTTGCCTCCTTTTTCTCCTTGCTAATTTCACCTCCATCTACCTCCATCTACTCCTGTTATTTTTTTGACAATATATTATCTATATATTTTTACCACTTATACCATACAACATAAAAAAATTTGTATGTATCTGAATTAAATTTTTATTTTTAATTGAAAAAAGAAAATTAATCCCAATACACTTTATAATTTTTAAAATATACTTTGATATTTTTTCTTTTATGTGTGAAATAGAGACCTTGAAATTGTTGAAAACCCTATGTTTACGAGAAAATAAAGAATAAATATAGTAACCAAATTAAATATATACAAAATTATACTCGTTGGAAAGATTATTTTGAGTGTTATGATCCTATGATTATCTTTTCAAATTGATTCCATTTGAAGTTCCAACCTGTGGTTAAAACTAAAAATTTTGAAGAAAATTTGAGACATCCAAAATGAAGGCCCTTGGATGGCGACATAAAATGTTTTTAAAAATAATTTTAAGGACCTTTGAACAAAGTTCATGAAGACTAAAAATACATTTGAATGAAGGTGGTTAGGTTGATTTTTTTTTTTAAATGAATTTTTAATTAATATGAACTTAGTGAAAAAAATTAAATATTCTCGAATTTTTATTATTTGCAAGTGAATTTTTTGAAAAAAATTATAAAAATTGTGTTTACAATTTTTGAATTTTTTGAAGGAGAAAATATTTGATAAAGGAATTTTGGAGAGATATTTCACAAAGAAGGAAAATAAGGCTACATTATCATATTCAACAAAAAAGGAACAAAAATTAACTAAAGAAAGGGTGCAAAGATATTTATAAAATAAAGGTATGTATAATTTTTTAATTTATATAAAAATGTTTCAAAAATATTAGATTTATAATTATCCCTATTCTCTAAACTCTAGGGTTTGAGTATCCATATTCTCTAAACTCTAAGGTTTGAGTATAGTTTATGATTTTAATTAAAAAATGGATTCCTATATGTTCTACATTCATATAAACTTCAAAGTCTACATAGATTCTAAATAAATTCTCTAGGTTAAATTCACTAGTTCCTCTCTATGGTTTGTAGATCTCTTTCTCCTACCTCCTCAACTCCAAGGTTTGAATATAGTTTCTAATTTAATATTTAATTTTAATAAGAAATTAGATTCCTACATGTTCTACTTTCATATAAATTTTAAATTCTACATAGATTCTAAATAAATTCTCTAGGTTAAATTCACTAGTTCCTCTCTAGAGTTTGTAGATATTTTTTCCCTACTTCCTTAACTCTAAGGTTTGAATATAAATTTTAATTTAATATTTAATTTTAATAAAAAATAGATTCCTACATTCTACATTCATATAAATTTCAAATTCTCAATAGATTCCAAATAAATTCTCTAGGTTAACTCGCTAAATTCCTTAGTTTATCTCTAGGGTTTGTTTATTTTTCCCCTACTTCCTCGACTATAGCTTTTGAGTATAGTTTCTAATTTGAAATTTAATTTTAATACAAAACAGATTCTTATATGTTCTACATTCATCTAAATTTGTAAACCTATCAACCAAGACAAAGATATTCATGCACTTTTCTTGACATAGGCAAACACCTACAAAATCTATCACTATATTTTCACATGGTAGTGTTTGGATTTGAAGTGGTTAATATAGTCCTAGTTTCCAATTTCTTGGTTTCATAACATGTCACCTCTTACAATTTCAAACATAATTAGCATTACCACTTTGCATATATGACTAATTAACATATATGTCCACCTCAAATAAACTTTTAAATTTTAAAGAGGTAACATAAGTATATTTCTTACTTTATTATTTAAATCCTTAAACAAATTTTATTCCATGTATAGCATAGCTTGATTCTCTTTCCATGAATTATTTTTATTGCATGTAAGGTGTAGCTATAATTTAGAAAAGATATCAATTTCCTTAACTATTAAACTACCTATACAAAGCTCCTTATTTGGATGATGCTTGCAGTAAATTAGAATAATTCACTTGGCCTAGAATAATTCACTTGGCCTCTACATTTGATGGATTTATATGAAAAAATTCATTCCAAACAAAAAATTAACAATAATAACCATTTAAATTTTCTTACAGAATTAAAAATTAACCATTCAAATGAAGTTTTCTCTCCTTTGAAATCAATAATACCTTCTTTTATATGTGCAACAAGTTCCCCATGTATTTTTAGCTAAAAATGAAAATTTCATCAGTATTAGGTATCACATACTATTCAAAAATGAGGGTGTAGCACTTTATCCTAACCCCCATTAAGGTTGTTGAAACTAGATTAAATTCAAGTGGTTGAATTTTATGATAAACCTTTGTTCTCTAGATCTCTAGAAAAGCTTGTTAGAATTTTCCAACAAAACTCCAAATATCCTCAAAGCTTAATTATTTAAATCATGTGTAATGATTTATAAGGTTGTATAGATGTTTGTAGCATAGTTATATAATCTAATCCTAGAGATCATGTACACTTTTTTAGATTTAATAAGTATACTTTAATTTTAAATTGAATAATACGTGATAAATTCATTGAATTTAGAATGACCTAAATTAATCATGCAATATATCAAAACTAGCTCTCCTTTAATCCTAAATTTTTAGCATAATTTTTAATTCACCAAGCTCAATACTATTTCTCTCTAAGTTAGTTCTAATAAATTAAAATTTCATATATGTCATGTACCCTTTTCTAATTTCTCCATGCAATCATTCATAAAGAAATGTATATAAAGCACAATCTATCAATCTATCATGTTATACCCAAGTGTCTTCTTTTGTGTATGTATGTATTTAATATTTCTTTCCCACATCATGGACACCACATCTAGGATTCAATCTTGAATACTATCTAAATAATGTTAGAAATACATTTTTTTATTTTATAGTGATTTGAGAGTAAATGAAAAAATGATGATATAAATTTAAGCTTATATTTAATATAATAGAGAATGATAAAATATTAAAAATTACATAGTTTTTGAAAATGAATTTATACTCTAAAGTCTTCTCTCTTTTATATGTATAGGGGCTCAACATAAAAAATCTTGAGTACAAGTCAAGCCTAATTTAGATATTGGAGCATAGAAGGTTCAACCGCACATATTTTATGTCAGGGAGGAGGCCTAACCACACATTGTCGATGTTAGGGAGGAGGCCCAACCAAGATTTTGTTGAGAAAATGTGTCTCAACTTCCAGCTTGAAGTCCTTGTTTTCATGCCTTGGCAAAAATCTGGCGTTTCTGTAGTTTACTGCCATACCATGCCTGGCTTTATTCCTGCCTCAACCGCTTTACCACGGAGGTCTTATCTTACCCTAGCGGCACCACGGTGGAAGGGTACTGGTCACCTCTTTACCACTCATAGACTCATCCCTAACCGCAATGGCTACGGTTGGCTTCGTTTGGCTTGTTTCTCTGGTTACCGCCGCACCGCGGATGGTTAAGTCCTTGACCACGGTGGTCGTGGTGTGACCGCCTATGGTGATCCCAGTCGTTACCGCCGCACCGTGGGTGGTGGTTCCACTCACCGCGGTGAGACCACCAATGGTCTAGATGATGGTTATTGCTCTACCGTGGGGTGGCCTATCGGCCCCCGCGGTACCGCGGTTTGATCATTAGCGGTCCCTCAGACTGGTTACCTCGTTGCCATGGCTAGTGTCAATGTGGATGGCGGTAGCATGGGAAAGTCAGTTGGAGAACTCGATGAAGTTGACGGCGAGCTCGGGTGGCCGTTATCGCCACACCACGGATGGGTCGGTTGGACTCAGCAGTTGCACGGGGTTCTTTGAAGGAGCTCGATGGGTTCGAAGGGTGAGCTTGTTTGGCTCACCGCGTCACTGCGAGGTAAGACCAATAGGGGCATGGTAGCGCGGGCATGGTTAGGGTGAACTCGGACAAGCTCACTACCATACCGTGAGCAGGTCATGTTAGCTCGACAGTGGAGCGGTAAGAATGTAGAGAGCTCGGACGAGCTCGCGGTTGTTTTTGATCGAGCTGGACTCAGTGATAGAAGCGATGGACAAATCAAATGAGGAAACGTGGCTAAGTGTCAGAACAATGACTGGTTAGAAACCAATGAAGTAATTGTAGCAGGTGCAAGCTGGAGAACAAGACCCGATTTGGGTGATGGCATTAATGCTTGGGTGGCTCGATGCAGGAAGATCGACATGGGTAGATCAGTTGCATGATTGGATGAGATATTCATGAACCTGATGGTCGGCGCTCGGTTGATGACATTGATTGCAACGTATGACTTTGTAAGTCGAGTACAACAATGCAAGAATTGCTTTGAACTCTATGTTAGAAGATAAAATTGTAATAGTGAGATATAGAAGGATAACTAAGTTGTTGTGAGCTGATCAGAGAAGACTGAACATTGTATGCAATTTCTTTGATTATTGGAATACAATTGTCTTGACTTTTTGTGGTGGGTTTTTTACTTGAAAAGGTTTTCCCACGTATATCTTGTGTCGATCTGTGAATGCTTAATTTTGTTATCTATTTTACTGCTTGTATGCATCTCAAGTAGTTTTAGAAACTGTTTATGCTCTTCTCCCCTATTGTCTTAGTGTTAAGGGAATGTATTCCGCACTGTTGGGTCATTAGATCCACCTCGATTTTCCCTTCAAGTGGTATCAGAGCCTGGCCCATTGTGTTATCCTTGAGAGAAAGCTCGGTTTTTTATGCTAATATTGTTTCAGTGGGAGTATTGCATTGTTAAAACTTTTTTCTATTTGAGATGGCGAGTACATCAGGTAGAGTAGATATTGAAAAGTTTAATGGCAGCAACTTTGAGTTATGGAAACTCAAAATGGAAGACTTGCTGGTGGATAGAGACCTCTGGTTAGCAGTGTCTGGTACTAAGCCACAAAGTATGAAGCAAGAGGATTGGGATCTTGCTGATAGAAAAGAAAGAGGTTTGATAAGACTTAGTCTAGCCGATTATGTACTCCTAAGCGTCCATGAGGAGCAATCTACAACTTCATTGTGGAAGAAGCTTGGTGATATTTATTAGGGAAAGTCTTTGGTAAATAAGTTATTCCTGAGGAAGAAGTTGTACTCCTTGAAAATGGAAGAAGGTGTATCTGTTGCAGACCATCTGAACTCATTTAATATGTGTGTTACTCAACTGGCTTCTATAGGTGTAAAGACTAAGGAGGAAGATCGTTGCATGCTCCTGTTGTGTTCATTACCTAACAAATGGGATAATCTTGTGATGGCCATTGGAAGCACAACCACTGTATTCAAGATGGATGACGTGTTTGCTTCGCTTCTATCTGAAAAAATGCGAAGGAAGTATTTTGAGATGACCAAAGAGGCTCTTATTGTTCGAGGTAGACCAAAGGAGAAAGGCAAGAAGAAGGACAAGAAGTTGAAATCCAAATCTGTAGGGAGATCAAAGTCTCCTAGTAAAAAGTTCAAGGTGAGATGTTGGAACTATGGGCAACCTGGTCATATCTGAAAGGATTGTAAGGAGAAGAAGAAGAAGAATGCTTATGATAATGAATCTTCTCAAAGTGATGCAGACGCCTTCATTGCAGTAGCCTTGACAACTCAGGCATTAGATGATGTGTGGTTGGTTGAATCAGGTGTGTCCTTTCACATGATGTCTAATAGAGAATGGTTTTCTAAATACGAGGAGTATGACAGTGGAAAGGTGTACTTGGCAAGTGATTCAACGGTGGAGATCATTGGTAGAGGAAGAGTTAGAATTTAGTTTCCTAATGGGAGAGTCAAAGGGATTGGTAGAGTACTGCACATTCCAAGTCTGGCTCGAAATCTTCTTTCTATCAGTAAGTTAAATGATGCTGGTGTAGAAGTTTCGTTCTCTAGTAGAGGATGTAAAATGGCTAGAGGTGCAATGGTGTTGGCTAAGGGTGTTCGTACTGGTACTCTGTACAAGCTGGATGCACGTCCTATTCAATGTAACTGTGCCTCTGCAAAGTCAAACAAATCAGTCCCTGTAAAGAAAGATGTAGACACTTCTCTGTCTGCAAAGGCTTTGGAGGTAAAAATCCCAACTGAGAAGATTATGCTATGGCATCATAGACTTGGTCACATAGGTGAGAAAGGTTTAAAAACCTTGAAGAATAAAAATCTTGTAGAAGGGCTTGATGATTGTAATCTTGAGTTTGATTTTTGCGAACATTGTATCTATGGAAAACAACACCGTGTTTCATTTTATTCTAGTCCTCATAAATCTTCTGGTATATTGGATTATGTTCATTCTGATGTGTTTGGTCCAGTTAATGTTCCTTCGTTATTGAAGTCTACATATTATGTTTCTTTTATTGATGACTGTTCGAGAAGGGAATTTGTATACTTTCTTAAAAGTAAATCAGAAGTGTTCAGTCGGTTTAAAGAATTTAAATCTTTAGTAGAGAATCAGACTGGAAGGAAAATTAAATGTTTGAGGATAGACAATGGCGGTGAATTTTATTCTGCAGATTTTGAAAGGTATTGCATTGATCATGGAATTAAAAGGCATAAGACAACGCCTTACACTCCACAACAGAATGGATTTGCTGAAAGGTTGAACAAAACACTGATGGAAAAGGCAAGGAGTATGCTGAGTGGTGCTGGTCTAGAGGAGAAGTTCTGGGCTGAGGCTATGGCTACAACATATTATCTAATAAATTGATCTCCTTGCTCTGCTCTTGTTGATAAGACACCTTTGGAAGCATGGTCTGGTAAGAAGCCCTCTCTGAGGCATGTCTGTATGTTTGGCTGTGAGGCATATGTTTATGTGCCAAATGAAAAGAGATCAAAATTGGATAACAAGGCTGTCAAATGTATTCTCATCAGCTATGGAGTTGGTGTGAAAGGATACAAGCTTTGGGACCCTGTTACTAAAAAGGTTTTGTACAACAAAAGCATGATATTTCATGAGTTAAAACCTTCAGCAAGTGATCAACAACTTGAGACAAATCAGAGTGACAAGAAGAAGGATGTAGTTGAGATTCCCTAAAATCCAGAAAGGGATGAGCTACATGGTGTAACTAAGACTGAGGAGAGCTCAAGCAGCTCTGGAAGTTCTAATGATGAAGAACAACCTCAGCCTGTAAGAAGATCTACACGAGAAAAAAGTAAATCTGAAAGGTATGGTTTCTCACTGTTAAATTCGAACTGTGCCTATGCTTTAATTACCAACACTGATGAGCCTAGGACTGTGAAAGAAGCAATCAACATGGCTGATTCAAATTCTTAGCTGCAAGCCATGAATGAAGAGATGGATATTCGAAAAGAAAACATGCCTTGATGGAAGTGTTGAGAAGTATAAGGCAAGGTTGGTTGCAAAGGGATTTTCTCAAATTGAGGGAATTGATTATGGAGAGATTTTTTCCCCTATAGCAAAGCTGACATCCATCAGATTTTTATTATCATTGGCAGCTGTGTATGATTTTGAAATTGAATAGATGGATGTGAAGACATCATTTCTCCATGGTGAGTTGGAAGAATAAATCTACATGTCCCAACCTAAGCATTTTGTTGAAAAAGGTAAACAAAATCTAGTTTGTAAGTTAAATAACTCTCTCTATGCTTTAAAGCAATCTCCTAGAATGTGGTACCAAAAATTTGACACGTTTGTGTTATCAATTGGATTTGTGAGACCAAAATCTGATCATTGCATTTATTATAAATCTGAGAATGATCGTTTGCTTGTTATTACCCTGTACGTGGATGATATGTTATTCATTGGGAATAGCAAGTCTATGATTTCTGATCTTAAATCTTAGTTGTCTGCAAAGTTCAAAATGAAATATCTTGGTGTAGAAAGGTACATTCTTGGAATGGAGATAACCAGGGACAAAACAAGCAAAAAGCTTTGGGTCAGTCAAAGTAAGTATGTGAAAACAGTTCTGGAAAGGTTTAACATGGATGATTGCAAGCAGCTAGTTGTTCCAACCATGTAGGGAATGAAGCTATCTGTTGAAGATTGTCCAAAGTCTGCTACTGAGATGGAGGACATGACTAGTGTGCCTTATGCAAGTGTTGTTGGAATTTTGATGTATGCTATGGTCTATACAAGACCAGACATTGCCCAAGCAGTGGGAGTTCTAAGTCGCTTTATGGAAAATTCGGGAAGATCACATTGGGATGTTGTGAAGAGAGTGTTCAAGTACTTGAAGGGAATTTCAGACTACACCCTATGTTACCATGGTTGTTTTGTTGCATCACAGAGGACTCTCAACATTCATGGGTATGTTGATTCAGATTGGGCAGGGGACATTGACAGCAAGCGATCCACCAGTGGATACACTTTCATGCTTAATGGTGGAGCAATCAGCTGGATGAGCAAGCAACAAGCTGTAGTTGCTTTATCCATGACAGAGGCAGAGTACATGGCTGCAAATCATGCCTGTAAGGAAGCTATTTGTTTTGAGACGTTTATGTTCAAACATAGGATTTAATGTTGAGCAGATCACTATTTTCTGTGACAGTCAAAGTGTCATTTGTTTGGCAAAGAATCCGACCTTTCATGCCAGGACCAAGTACATTGATGTGCAATATCATTTCATAAGGGACATGGTTGAAGATGGGAAGGTCAGTCTGGAAAAGGTGGACACCTTGAAGAATGTTGTAGATGCTTTAACATAGCCGGTTAGCACAGACAAGTTCATATGGTGTGCAAAATCGATGGGCCTTGGGGCCTATGACAGATAGTAATTTTTCAAAGCCATGAGGGAGCTAGAAGTGTTCGCCAAGTGGGAGCTTGTTGAGAAAATGTGTCTCAACTTCCAGCTTGAATTCCCTATTTTCATGCCTTGGCGAAAATCTGGTGTTTCTATAGTTTACCGCCATACCGCGCCAAGCTTTATTCTTGCCTCAACCGCTTTATCGTGGCAGCCTTATCTTACCCTGGTGGTACCATGGTGGAAGGGTAGTGGTCATCTCTTTACTACTTGCAGACTCATCCCTAACCGTGGTGGCTACGGTTGGCTTCGTTCGACCTGTTTCTTTGGTTACCGCCGCGTTGTGGACGGTTAAGTCCTTGACCACGGTGGTCGTGGTGTTTTAGCCTGCGGTCAGCCCGACCGTTATTGCCACACTGTGGGCGGTCGGTCCGCTCACCGCGGTGAGACTGCCAGCAGTCTGGCTAACGGTTATTGCTCTACTGCGGGGTGGCCTGTCGGCCCCCGTGGTAGCACGGTTTGACCGTCAGTGGTCCCTCAGACCAGTTACCTCGTTGTTGAAGCTAGTGTCAATGTGGATGACGGTAGCATGGGACAGTCAGTTGGAGAACTTGGTGAAGTCGACAGCGAGCTCGGGTGGCCATTATCGCCACATCGCGGACGGGTCAGTTGGACTCATCGGTTGCACGTGGTTCTTTGATAGAGCTTGATGGGTTCGAAGGGTGAGCTTGTTTGGCTCACTGCATCACCGCGAGGCAAGACCGATAGGGGCATGGTAGTGCAGGCATGGTCAGGGTGAACTCAGACGAGCTCACCGCCATACCATGAGCAGGTCGTGTCAGCTCGGCGGTGGAGCGGTAAGAATGTAGAGAACTCAGACGAGCTCGGGGTTGTTTTTTACTGAGTTGGACTTGGTGACAGAAGCGATGGAAAAATCAAATGAGGACACATGGCTTAGTGTCAAAATGATGATTGGTTAGAAACCAATGAAGTAATTGCAGCAGGTGCAAGCTGACTTAGGCTGGTGAACAAGACCCGATTTAGGTGGTGGCATTAATGCCTGGGTGGCTCGATGTAGGAAGATCGACATGGGAAGATCAATTGCGTGATTGGATGAGATATTCATGAACCTGATGGTTGGTGTTCGGTTGATGACATTGATTGCAACGTATGAATTTGTAAGTCGAGTACAACAATGCAAGAATTACTTCGAACTGTATCTTAGAAGATAACATTGTAACAGTGAGATATAGAAGGATAACTAAGTTGTTGTGCTAATAAGAGAAGACTGAACATTGTATGTAATTGCTTTGATTACAAGAATACAATTTTCTTGACTTTGTGTTGTGGGTTTTTTACCTAAAAGGGTTTTCCCACGTATATCTTGTGTCAATCTATGAATGCTTAATTTTGTTATCTATTTTACTGCTTGTATGCATCTCAAGTAGTTTTAGAAACTTTTTATGCTCTTCTCCCCTATTGTATTAGTGTTAAGGGAAGGTATTCCGCACTATTGGGTCATTAGATCCACCTCGGTTTTCCCTTCAGAGTTGATGTTGTAAAGGGGCTAGGATTGCTTCCTTCTACATATATGTATTCTTATAGAAATATAGTTCATATACTTGATATTGATATACATAAGTTTAAATCATATGTTGAACAACCTAGTGAGCTTACTAAGGGGTCATTAAAATATAACTTTAAAGGAAATAGTTCAGAAGCATTTTAAAAATAACGATACACATGGTCAACCCTAACTATTATTAATTATACTTACTCGTAATGAGCTAAAATATTCCTTACAATTGTTGGGTGAAGAATTCACTAAAAAGAGGAAAAGATGCCTAGAAAAAGATATCGTTAAAAATATTACAAAATATTTCGAGTTCCATTGGTAGAAAATATCGATTAACTGATAAGACCATTTCAAGAAGAGTGATATTAACCTCTACCAAAACTCTACAAATACTAATAAAGGATCAAATCTCTTCACTTTCAAGTAAAATTGGATTAATTAGATATGTGAAAAGGAGAAAGGTTTTGGATGATAATATTGTAGAAGGCAATTAGGAATTGATGTGTAGGGCTCCTCATTCTAATAATATTGAAGATGGTGTTAGAAAGTTAATCTCAAATTTTTGGCACAATCATACTCATCATTCACCGAACAATAGAGATGTTCTTAAACAAAAGATCAAGCCAAATTATTATGAATTACATTAAAAAAATTGGTTAATGACACAACATGATATGTATGTTACATTTTGTAATGTAAATCCTCATATAAAGATTTGGAAAAAAATGTTTGAAATTTGAAGGTCATGGTATGTTAAGCCAAACAAAGTTTTTGAAACTTTTTGTCATCACCATGTTGAATTTGATCTCTACTATTAGGTGTATCAAAAGATTATAGAACTGATGGTGTTGAAAATTCACCTCAAAAACAGGTAATTCAATTCATAGCATCCATTTTATGTGATAAATCTAATGATAAAGCAAATGCTCCAATGAATGTATAAAAGGAATTTGTAAAACATGTAGAATTTTTGGCTAAATTTCCTTTCATAAATGAAGATGCTAACATGACGAGGAGGGTATATTGTAATAGTTACAAGTACATAAAGTATACAACTAAATTTGGGAAAGAATCCATAAGTATTGTGCGATCTATAAAAGCACCACTTGGTAGGGGTAGAGACCCTGCCATTGCCACCTAACATCTACCAGCTAGATCACCATACGACCAGTGAAAAAGAATATTCCACCATATTTGCAAAATATTTTGTCATGAAAAAAGGAATATACCAGTCGACCTTGCCAACCTGTGATGTCCATATAGCCATCAAATTTAATTGGCTATTTTTAGAGAATATTTTGTGAATGTTCCCTACTAATGTTAATAGGACCTTTTTAAATTCCCTCCCCCCTCTCCATTGAAGTTTTGGTTTTGGAAGGACATTTTTAAATGCTGATAACTTGGGCTCAGGACCTCCTTTTTGTGAGCAACTTTTTAATTGGGGGAAACAAATTGTACTCTTTGTAGTGGTGTAGATGTGTTGGGTGAATATTTTGTAATTCCTTTACAAATACAAATAAGGGATTTCAACCACCGCTATGATGAGAATGTTCCATCCTCTTTGAAAGGGGAGGCCCCCTTCTTACTTCTTATTGGAACCATAATTAAACTATACTAGACTAAAATTATTTACATTAGCTTTAACCATGTGGGGTGTGTTGCATTCACCATTTTCTCTTCTTTCAGAAAATACATTTACAATGTTCCATAGTAATATTCTACAATGATCTACACCTCTAAATATTTAACTAGCCAATAATCACCAATATTCTTGATTAAACGTAAGAGTAATCAAAGAGTACCAATACAACTAGATTAATAGTAACCGGAAGACACACAAAAGCACAAAGTATTCTTGTTGCCCTCTATGATAGTTTTCGAAGTAACAAATGATGCACATTGTAGCACAAAGTCTATCAACCCACTTCACCAATATATCCCCACACAAAGTGAATAATTCCAAGCCCAAAGTCTTGAAAATATTTCACCAAGAAACACTTACATCACACAATTTTAAGTAATCATTATAACTCAAAGTTTATATATTCTATCTCGAACGTGCTTCCAATCATAAAAAAGAATTAGCACTTATCCAATTAACAACAAGAGAAATCAGCAAGAACGATGTAAGAGAATTATAATTCATACAAACTTGATTCAAAACAAAGTTTGAAATCAAAATTCACCTATTTTTATTAATTGAATTTGAACTTGCAATTTGAACACAAAGTTTGAAAGTTCAGTCACAATTTGGGAAGCACTTCGTTGCATAATATTAAAAGGTCCCCAATTACAAATGAGCTCTCTCATATTTATAGATGAGAGAAAAAGAGATAATCTAGGAAAGAAATAAATAATTTGGCTTAATCAACATCAGAGACTAAAATTATTGGTGGACTTCTCTATTTTTACGGGGATTTATAATTATGAAAAAGACATGTAAATTTTCTTGAACTAATTACAAAAAGCATGTTCAAGATACTAAAAACTAAACTAAGGTAGAATCAACCTTCTCCAACGTCCTTCATCAGAAATTCATCATACTTATTCATGATAGCATGAACTTAATATTTATCTGGGCCTAAAGTATGTTTGGAAATGGTGAGGGCTCTTAGGATTGACTCCTTTAGTGTATCATGAGCTTCATCATGCCTTCCTAAAAACACTTAAGTTATCCAAGGTCAATTGAATGTCTAGAAACTTATCCATTGAATCCATTGAAAAGGCTTGATCTTGAAATTCCTTTTGAATCATGCTAGTGAATTCTTGGAGAACTATTTTTGAGGAGAGAACCTTATCATTATCATCTCAAAACTTACAAGGGAGTTCTTCAACTCTATTGATAAGGTCAATTGAATGTCTAGAACCTTACCATTATCATCAATCAAATCTTTGAGGATATTTACTTTATGTATCATAGTCTCCCTCGCCTCCACATACATATCTTTATTTGGAATGATTTAAGCTTCGACCAACGTATCTAGTTTGAGCTCCTTTATTTTCACCCAATCTTGCAATTTTTTTTCCATTTCTTCCTTTTCACAAACAAAAGAATCAATAGTTTCATCCAACTCTAATTTTATGGCCTCCATCCTTTTCATTTTCTTCATTGAAGATACCTAGAGTTCAAAACCTTGTGCAATCATCCGGTCCATAAATTCTCTAACCACTCTGCCTCTAGTGTGTACCTTCTCTACCTTTTGGATCACAGGATCTTCAATACTGATAGTCATTGGTTCAACTATCTCAGAAGTTTGGGTAATCTTTTGCAATATAGTTGTCGGCTATTCATTCTTAGCTTTGTACTGATCCTTCACCTTTTTGACTACATCAAAATTCTCAATAAGAGTGTTCAATGTTGATTGGGCATTTTCCTTTGTAGTCTCATGTGTTATCTTTCCCAATTCAACTCTTGTTAGTGTAGTCTACGATATCAACCTCTTCCTTTGTTTTTTCTAGAGGAGGATGTGCCACCTTCACATACCTATTACCCTCTTTGTCGAACAACAACCTTGAGAGAGTCTTCACCTTTTTCTTGATTCTTTTCTTTGCAAAGTTGTGCGAAGTCAAATTCATCTAGGGAGATGGAATCTTTTCTCCTATTTGGTGTTTTCAATGAGAGCCAAGGTGGGAGTGGTGAACTCTCTCTTGGATTTGTAGCCATTTTTTGAGATGTAGTTCATGCACTCACAAAAGTAGTGGTTATGATTGGAAGAGTGTCATTTAAAATGATACTAGAAATCTTGACACTTGAATTGACTTAGTCATGAATTTCTCTAAATCAAAATGAGATGCAATGTCAAAAGACAGAGAACAAAAGCTTGGTAAAGACATGGACATCCTACAAATTATCCAAACCATATTTTGGGCTCTTAAAGATAGTCCCTAAGGGGGATGAATGTATAGATTGAATTAACACTGAGGGGGAAATATTAATAGTGACTACAAGAGGGACTGTGGCAGTAGGAATATTAGGAACAAGTGAAGTCATAGAAGTAGTAGGAGCAATATTGACAATGGGGGAAGAGGAGACAGGTGGTTTATTTTGGAATGTCCTCATGAGGAGACATTGTTGATTCCTCATGGTTTTCTTCCTCTTCTTGCACAGACTCCTCATGTTCTTCAATAGAAGGCCCTTATGTGGTTGTTTTGATTTTCTTACCACTACCCTTGATCACAAACTTGATCTTGGGTTTGGATGACTTTCTTGAACTTGGAGCATCGTTCTTGTTCTTTGTCCTCAGCTCTGACTTACTACCCGTGGGATCTTGTGTTTCTTCCTCTGACCTAGTAAGAAATTATTTTAACTAAATTCCTCTTTCTAGTAAGAAGACATAAGTGTTAGAAAGAATAGGCTCAAATCTCTCTCAGATCGAGGTTACCTCTTTATGAGACCATTGAATAAGAGGAAGAGGAGATCCTATAATTTTTTTTTGTTCATAGGATGGGTTTAAGATGTCTCATCATCCTCCATGCCCTTAGGAATTTCCACAAAATCCATCACTTCAATATTCTTCAAGGTGAGCCTTCCATATTTATAATTTCTTCATATGTCCTCATATCATCCCATGTGTCCTCAATCTGATGCACATGTGAATAAGCTTTCTTGATTCGATCCTTCATACCTCGGTAATCAAAATCAAGCCCCCTCTTGATCATTTTCAATGTTACCAATGTTCCAAGAATGGAAAGAATGAAGGTGTTGTCATTGATGTCAACTAGTCAATTGGTTGTTGTTGGTTGTATATGTCAAGAATATTGAGAAAATTATATTGAAGAATAATTGCAGGTGTTTAGTGACTGCTCTGGGTTTTGCTCCAGGATTTTCTCCTATGTTTGTACGGTTCAAATATGTTGATCATGATAGATAAGTAGGAGGTTTCTTCCACAACGTGTCAAATTATGATATTGCTATCAGGATTCAACGATGTATTTTTCAAGTCAAACTCATTGACCCATGATTCATGAGTAGTAGTTCACAAGAACCCATCTCTCATGATATTGAATAGGCCACTTAGCACTCATTGCATCTAGGTGATGCTCACAGAGGTGAAGCATTGGTTCATCCCAAGAGGTCACCCATCCCAGTAAGGCTTAACCTTGGGGAAAAGTCCATGGTTAAGCGTGCTTGAGCTGGAGTAGTACTGGGATGGGTGACCTCTCGGGATGGACCAATGCTTCACCTCTGTGAGCATCACCTAGATGCAATGAGTGCTAAGTGGACCATGCATTATCATGAGAGATGGTTTCTTGTGAACCACTACTCATGAATCATGGGTCAATGAGTTTGACTCAAAAAATACACGGTTGAATCCTGATAGCAATATCATAATTTGACACGCTGTGGAAGAAACCTCTTACTTATCAATTGATGAGCTAAAGGGGCTCTATAATGAATGGTTCATAATTCACAACACTTGCTGAAGGTTTTGCGAATGGGGTAGCAAACTAAGTGGGCTTAACCTTGGGAGAAACTCCGTGGTAAAGCGCGCTTGAGCTGGAGCAGTACGGGATGGGTGACCTCTCAGGATGGACCAATGCTTCACCTCTGTGAGCATCACCTAGATGCAATGAGTGCTAAGTGGACCATTCATTATCATGAGAGATGGGTTCTTGTGAACCACTACTCATGAATCATGGGTCAATGATTTTGACTCAAAAAATACATGGTTGAATCCTGATAGCAATATCATAATGTTGATCATGGTTGTTAGAAGATGCTATATCCAAATTTTTGGCTATTGATTCATTGTATAGTGCAAGATATGTCCACCAGTTGTGAACTATGTTTTTCTGTGTTTCTAGTTGAGGTTCGGGAGAAATGTTGTTGGTTCAGATTTCTCTTTGGTAAAGTCTTATGACTTGCAATTCTAAAGTTGAGTTTTTTTTATTGTATTGAAGATAATTTCGATATTCTGAAGATTCTTGCTTAATGGTTCTATGTGTTTCACACTAGTTTGGTTGACCTTGTGTTGAACACTACCTTCGAAGTTGATGAAGCATGTTGGATCTATTTGGGTCGTTATGAAGCATGTGTCTGGGTCGCCCTCATTCTAATTCCACCCTAGGATGTTTTTTTGGTGTTGACCTAACTTAGGATGAGTTAGTGGTGAAATTGAGAAAGGGAAAAGATAGATAAGTGCAAAGAAATAGAGAAAATAAATGCGAGATTGATGTGAATAAGTAAGTGTGTGTGATGCGAGTGTGACAGATCAGTGTGAAGCCTCAATCCTAAGTTTTTGGATGCAGTGAGTAGAAGGTGTACTCTATCATTCATGCATGTTTGCAAGTGGTTGAGAAAATTGTGGTGGATTTCTTTCTTGCATTGAGATTGCCTTCTCTTTGTAATGTATCTCTTTTATCTTCTTTGTATCTCTATGATAGTGATCCCTCTAGGTTGTTATCCCTGTTGGACAGTGAGCCTTGTTTCTTAGGTAGTGAGCCTATTGTAATCAATTTTGATATTCTCTATAGTGTGAGTTAATCCTCATCGTGGTTTTTCCCTTATTGGGTTTTCCATGTAAATCTAGCGTTATTGTGTTAGATTTAAGCTTCTACATTAGTATTTAATGATTACTCATTTAAGCAGTGTTAAGAATTAGTTCTGGTGAATGAATTAAAGGTCAAATATATGACAATTAATTGATGCCCCCCTCTTAGTTGTCTTGTTCAACAATTTGTATCAGATCTTGGTTCCTTGGTGAAGAGCTTAACCGCTTGAGGAAGGTCTGGGATGGATGGAAAAATGGTTTATGATTATCCGAGGTTCGATGGAACTAATTATGCTATTTGGAAAATATTGATGGAAGAATATCTAGAGTATTGTAGATATGATGTGGAGAAAGATTACAAGAATCCATACACTCCTACTAATGGTCTGAGTATGATTTATGATATCAAAGCACATGAATTGAACAATAAGGTGAAGTAAATCTTGAAGAACATTTTGGTACATTTTGGGTTGACTAAGGTTAAAAATATGAACACTTCTAAGGAAGTCTGGGTGTTATGCCTTGCATAACCACCCCATCTTTTTCCTTGGTCAAAATGGGTCCCCCTTTTGTTTTTGTCCTTGTTTGTTTTTCAAACAAAGTTTGGAGTCTTGCTTTTCTAACACTTTGCTTTTCTTTGGTTTCTTCTATCGGAACCAGAACCGGAATCGAATCGGGTTTTGAATCTTGTTTTAAAGTTTGATTCTGATCCCATCCTGACAGTCTTCTTTTGGCCTTTTTTTTTGTCTTTGTCGGAGCCGGAGCTGGAGTGGAAGTTAAGTCCGAATTTATTCAAAGTTTCAAAATCAAATCCCGTCCCGCTTCTGCCTCCGCTTTTGGGTCTTTCATTTTAACTTAGGTTTTTGTGTTAATTTTTCTCGGTTCGATCTTTTTGTTTTATTTTCATGTTTTGTTTCGTTTTCTTCTTTGTTGGCTAAACCGGAACCGGAACCGGAACCAAGTTGGAAAGTTAGAAAAGTTTCTGAATCATAATCCATTCTGATTCCGCTCCCGCTATTTTTTTGGTTGTTGACTTTACTGAAGTCACAAAGCAGTAAGGTGCCAGTTCCTTCTGTAGTTCTGACTCCACTCTACCACATTTATGGCATTAATTACAGGTGCCATGCATGCATGAAATTCCAAGTTTTTACCTTAATTAGGGATTAATAGGTAGTTATCATCATTATTGTTAAGAGATCGAAGAGTGAACCAGAGTTACAGTGGAGCCTTTGTGCAAGTGATTCGATTGAAAGAGAGACAATTACGCACGGATTGCTTTAGGAAATTAACCTATTTATTTGCATTCGAGGTAGGGTTTTCTATTCTTGTGTTTGATATTTATTTCACGTTTTTCGTTTCTGTTCATTTCGGATTGTTTGGTTTCATGCGAATTTGTGATTCTCTGTGAGTTCATGTGTTTTGTTGTGTTTCTCTTTTGTTTAAGTTTTCTTGTTTTCATTTTACTTTTCTAGTTTGTTTGTTTTGGACACGATCGTTTTCATGTTTTAATCGTGACCGCATCATGGTGCCCTATTTTTTAAATGCATAGGTTAGTTACTGTTTTACAGTGAGTAGGGTTTGGTAAATTGTCATTTTTACTTAGGAATCATGTTATGCATCGAGCTGTTTAGTTTGAATGGGGTTAAATTCGTGCCCTAGTTATTTGAAATCGACGGTTTGTAGTTTAGGGTTTTGACACATCCCCATTTTAAAAATGATGCCCTAAATAGTACAATCGCCTCTCGGTCATAAGGGGATGGTCTTATTAATTTTTTTTTAAGCCCCTTTCATTTTGGTATGACCTAGTCCTTAAATCATGAAGTTATTTATCGAGCTGTTAAAATCACTTATGACATCATGGTCATTTTAGGCGGAAGCGGGATCAGAATCGATTTAGACTTTGAACCATGTTTTGTAATAAGTATCGATTCCATTTCCATCCCGTTTTCAAGTCTGCTTATAGTTAGAAGCAGGCCTTCAAAATAACGATAACCTAGCCAGAACCGGAACCGGAACTGAATATGAAATTAGAAAATCTTCATAAAACCAAATCAGTTTCCATTCTGATTTTGGTTACCATTCCAATTCTGACTCTAGTCCCACTTGTTATTATTGTAATCTCAATAATGGTTTTTGCTTCGAGCCCGACAGTGTTTTAAAAGAGACTGTTTAGAATGTTTTTTGCTTGGTTCTGCCTTCGGTATATATATGAATGGTAGATTTTAAAGCATATTTTGTGATATTTATTCAAGGATCTAATTAGAGGTTTTTTTGCAGGAAGCTAAAAAAATTCACGAGTATCAGGAGAAGCTTCCCAAAGGAATCGGCCTATAGAAACTTCAAAGGCAACAACTAAGCATAAGAAGATTAAGCCGAAGCAGTTACCTTATACATTGAGGTATAACCATAGGGATCCTGTTGTCACTACAAGCAAAGTGGAATCTGATTGGTCTGATATAACTGACACCAATCTAAGCCCATATAATTTTGAGGAGTTATATTCAGAAACATTCACTGAGGATGTGACAGGAAGAACTGGAAGAATAGTTGAGTCTAGCTTGGCTCACATCACTATATTTACTCTATCTATCCAGTGCCCAGAGTTGATTATGATAGCAGCAAGAGCTTACAATCCGGCCACTAGGTAATGTATGGATTCACAGGATAATGTGATTATTGATCTAACTCCTCAAATGTTTCAACACATGTTCAGTGTCCCTGATCCAAAGACCCTGGTGCTGTTAAATGAGGCAGATGCTTTAGGTATATATAGAAAATACAAGGAGGCCAACAAGGCTCACTTGAACAAGAAGTGGTTGAAAACAAAGAAGAAGTCTCTGACCAAGCTCCATGATCAACCAAAGAGGAAATTTTTTTACAAAGAAGTATCAGACCTGATAATGATGTTGTCTAGAGCCTTTGGGAAGAGGGATGCATTTCATTTCAAGGAATGGATGTTTCCTTTCATTCAGACAATATTTAATGGCAAGCAATAGTTTGATTGGCCAATGATTGTCTCAGATACTATTCATGACCAGTTAACTAGAATAAGGGAAACCAAGAGCTTTTTCATGACTTCTTATGTTGTCTATGCAGCAGCTAGAGGACGTATCTTTCCAGGTTTGAACAGAGTAGGAATATTTTGAGAAGCTGATGGACAAAGGAAAGTATGGGATCATTATGATTAACTATCTCTATAGGTTTTTGAAACATAATTTAGAAGAGTTAATGATGCATTCCTATATGTAATCATTAACCAACTTAATGGGGATGCACGATATAGATTGAGCCAGGAATCCATGGCCTTTATCATAGAATGGGGATGTTGGTATATCCAATACCCCAAGCTCACTTATTTAAGGTTGGCTGGATTTGAAGGTCATCCCCACTTACTTCCAAGGTGTTGCAACAACAGGATGGTTCTGATGGAGTTTGTCTATCAAGCTTTGAGGGTCAATGCTTGATTTGGGTTAAAGCACAAGACAGGTTGTCATAAGTTTCCCATGCAATTGGGTGAATACATCTGCCCACACCTTGTGGGAGCTAAGGTAGTTTTCAGTGAATTGATACATTTGAAGCTAGGTTTGTACACGGCTCGAAATCACTTTGATCCAAAGAAGAAAATGAATGCTTTGCTGCCTTTGGATTTAGACAAACATTTCAATCTGTTAGAGGATTTCTGGAGTGATCTTCAAGATGAGTATGACCTCAGGAAAAGGAATTATGAGAGGTTACCCGTTTCACTCATGGTAGAATTCAGGATCAAATATGACATTCCTGATACATTAGTAGATGATGGAGTTGTGTTGGATCCATCATATGAAGCATTGAACAATTATACTACAAGTTTGGATCTGGTAGATTCGTATGGTGAGGAGACCATCGACATCAAGCAAATAGGGAGACCAGTCTTGGATAGGAGTATCCACTGGGCTGTTCTAAGAACCAAAACTCCTTAGGGACCAACTCCTAAGAAAGGGAAGGGATATAAAAGAATCAAGAGGAAATTTCCTTCCAAAGATCCTTTGGAGTTCTTCCCTCCTGACATTGAAGAGATCAAGCTTGAAGCCTCTACTCAATATTTACCAAGAGTACAAGAGGAGGATGCCCAAATAGGACCTATGGTTTCAACACTAGCAATAGGTGAGTCATCTGCTCAAGTACCTCTTGTAGAGCAACCAAGTGGAGGGATGCCTAAAGGAACTCTTCATGGTATAGCTGAAGCATTAAAGGGAAAAGGAGAAGAGTTGGAGATCCATGATGTTGAAATGCATTCTGATGAGACCTTATCAGAGAAAGATGCACAAGAAAAGATGCCTCTAGAGGAGGAAATTGAACATATTTTAATAGAGGAAGATCAATGGGAACTATTTGAGGAAGCAAAGAAGGCTTTAGATGCTCAAGCACATGCAGAGGAAATAGAGAAGAAAAAGGTAATTGATGCTAAGGCACAAGCTGATGCCTTACTTCAGCAACAAAAATGGAAGCTAAGCTAAGGGCTGATGAAGTGCAAAAGCAACAAAGGAAAAGGGAGCAAGAGCTCAAGATCAAAGAAGAGAATGATAAGCTAGAGTTAGTACAAAAAATTCATGATCTAGAGGAAGAAAAGGCAAAGCAATGGAGGGAAAGAGAAGTTCTTGTAGCCAAATTGAAGCTTGTGGAAGAGGCCTATAAAAAGAAAGAGGAAGCAAAATGTGTGTAAAAAGAGAAAGATGTCGAGGAGCTGACCAAGCAGTTGCAAAAGGAAAAGGAAGACGCAGATAAAATTAAGGCATTGGAAGAAGAGAGAAACCGAGAACTTGAGGAGAAAAGATTAGAAGAAGAAAAATTGAAGGAAGAAGAAGACAAGAGGATACAGGAACAAAAGGATAGGGAGGAAGCTGAAAATCTTGCACAGACAAATGTGGAGCAAGAACAACAAGAGGTACAAGGGGTTGATTCTCAACCTAAATTAAATGTGCAACAACCCTCTACTACTGCTGCTTCTTCTTCAACTATAATGACCACTACTCCAAGTGCTCCCACTTGGTTGAAATTGGATCTTTAAAAGAAATCAGGGACACCCTCACAGTCTCTCAATTGGGATGATATGATGAAGGAGATTGAAAAAGAAAGGCCCAAAAAGAAGGCTAAAATCATGCATTCCACTAGACTTACTAAAGTAGGGGAGATTGTTGTTGAATGTGCAATACCAATGGTGGACAAGGATGTAGGGGGCATGAAGCTAACTGATTATCAGTTGGGCATGGTTAACTTGGGGAGACCCACAAGAGATCAAAAGATGAACTTGATAGATGTGGTAGCATCATCCACTAAATCGAGAATGATGAAGGATAAACAGAAAAAGGATGAGCTTAAGGCTCAATTAGATCAGTTGCATACTTTATTGAAGAGTGTTTCTACTCCGAGATCACAACAAATTGCCACCATTGAGACACCAATTTTTCTTAGCAAGAAGGAGGTGGATGATTTGGTGTAGGTAAGGAATAAGGTAGAGATATTGGATAGATGGACTAATAGATTAAATCGGTTAGTAGGTGAGGTGTTGGACAATAGTTTTGAGGTTCACAAGATGACAGAGGAGTTAATAGAAGAGATGAATCAATATGTAAAAGTATTGGGAGAACAAGAGGAGGAGTACAGAGGATATAGCCAGAAGCTGAAAGAGGTTAATAAATTTCCAAAGTTCACTCTTCTAGAATAGTCAATACTTGAAGAGGACAACAAAGATTTCTTGGAAAAGACCTCCAACATACTCCGGTTTAGATCTAACTTTTTATACAAGCATACAAATGAAGTTCAAGATTTTGTCAAGGATCTGAATGAACAGTTTGAGGAGTTAGAAGTAGTTATTGCTGTTATAGTAAATGTTGATATGCCAATAAAGGAGCTCCTACCTTTGAGCCAAATAAAAGAGAAATAGGATGATAGGTTTAAAGAGGTCATGCAAAAGGGAGTTGATGGAGAGGATTTTCTGTTAGATTAGTTAATGGATATTAAAGAAGAAGTAAGGGTTGCTAAAATGGAGTTAACAAAGACATGAGAGGATTTGCTATTGTAGAATTAGAAAGGATCAAGTTTGAAGGCAGTTGGGTTGATGGGCCGGATTTGGATATGCTTCAACAAGTCTTCTCCAGTTATGACGAGTATACTACAGAGCAAACTTCACATGCATAATTGATAATCTCATGCACACATGGATTTCTTCTCTTCTTCACATGCAGGACTGATAGTCTTGGAGGCGCATGGCTTTCTTTTCTCTTCTATCTTCTTCTCTCCAGTTTAACTAAATGATCAAGATGGGAGCTAGAGATCAAATTGATCTGAGTTTCCAAGAAGACTTTAATTCATAAAATGGTGGATCGACTTAAGATAGAAAGGACTTCGGATTTATGTACATCTATAAATACATTTGGGGTATCATATTGTAAGAGTTGGCTGATGAGAATAAGATTAGCCACCTGATAGTAGGAGATAGAATTTTTCATAGTTTTTATAGAGATAATTTGTTATTTTATTTACAGTTGAATATAAATACAGGTTTTTACGCAATATGGTGTTGGAATTGAGTTTTATTGGATAAGCTTGATGAATTATAGTCTATTTGTATGCCAGTGATTGTGTTGAAGCATGAGTGTTTCTTATGTGATGAAAGTCATTAGAAGGAACCAGATTTAAGGATTATTTCATTAGATTATCTGTGAATTAAATTTATTGAAAGTCTGTTGATCTATGATCTTGGCAATGAATGAGAGTGTGTTCTTTTGGAATCTTTGAAATATTTATGATGTGTGATTGTGATGTTAAATTAAACACCTTATATGCATGCAATAGTATGGACTATTTTGTAAATTGCATCATGCTATGGTTTTCTTTATCTATTGGAAGAACATTCATTGTTGAAGATATATGTCTAGACACTAGATAAGTTTTATTCATGTTTTACTGATGTACACCCTGATCTATCTTTTTTGCTTTTATTTAACACCCCCTTTTTATTAAGAAAAATTCGATGAATAATTCATTGTTTGCATTTCTTATTACCAGCAAAGGCCCCTTGAATATTGTAGTTGCATGGACCAATTGAGTGACACCAGACAGTTGAGAACCAACTACTAGGACCTTGGGAGTTAGGCCACTATATGTTGTCTTTCTTTTTCAGGAGAAATAGAGTAGAGATATTCTATTTAAACGTTGTTTGTGTCATTTCCACCATCAACACTGGGATGCTTTGGAAAGGGCACATGAAGGTGATGAAAGAGTCAAAGAGGTGAAATTGTAGAATTTGGAGACACAATTTGAGCTTCTACATATATCTAAAGATGAGAATGTTAAAGCTTATGTACAGAGATTGGATGAGATAGTTGTTGGAATGCAAGGACTTGGTGCTAATGTAGATGAAACAAGAATTATAAAAAAATTCTTAGAACTCTCCCTGATACTTATAATGAGAAGGTATGTGCTATTGAAAAAAGTATATATTATAAGACCTATACCAAAGATCTATTGGGATTTTTTACATCTTATGAGATGAGGAAGATGAATCTAAGGAATGGATGCAAATAAAAAACTTTTAAGGCTACAAAATCTGAAGATCTGGATGAAGAAAAAATGATGAAATAGAAGCTAAATTTGTAAGAAGGATGAGGAAAGGCTCCAACAAGTATGAAGGTAAGTTACTCTTTAAATTTTTTAGTTGTGGAGAAGTAGGTCATTATGCTGCAAAGTGTCTAGAAAGAGATATGAAGATCCTGATGACAATGAATGATTGTTATTGGCCATAAAGAGAAAATAGTACAAAGACTCCCTATGAGCTATGGCATGGAAGAAATCCTACTGTTAAGTACTTCAAGGTATTCAGAAGAAAATGTTATATCAGAAGAGGTGAAGAAGCTTTGGGAAAGTTTGATGCAAGAAGTGATGAAGGAACTTTTCTTGGATATTCTACTAAAATTAAAGCATGCAGATGTTTCAATAAAAGAATGAGAAAGATTGTAGAGAGTGCAAAATTCAATTTTGATGAAACAATAAAGATATAAATTGGCATTGATGGATATGTATCTAATGAACTTTATTCTGTAAGAATAGAATAGATTGAAGAACATGAAAAAGATGAGCAAAAGAAGCAAGATGAAAGAGAAGAAGAAGCTTTGGTAGTGTCACCTAAGACACCTAGATATGTACATAAGAATCATTCAAAAATTTAGATTATTGGAGATAAGACTAAAGAAGTATTGACTAGAAGCAGAGCTATTGCTGAAGTGAATCTGTGTTTATTTTCTAAGATTGAACTGAAGACTGTAAGTGAAGCATGTAAAGATGAACATTGGATGGAAGCAATGAAAGAACTTATGCAGATTGAGAAGAATCAAATTTTGGAATTGGTCCCAAGACCAGAAGATAAAAACATCATTGGATTGAAATGGGTAATCATAAATAAGTTGAATGAGAATGGAGAAGTGGTTAAAAATAAAGAAAGGCTTGTGTGTAAAGGTTGCTCACAAGTAGAAGGCATAGATTTTCAAGAAAATTTTGCTCCAGTAGAAAGAATGGAAGCTATAAGGATGTTCTTAGCATTTTCTGCTCATAAAGATTCCAAAGTGTATCAGGTGGATGTCAAGTCAACATTTTTGAATGGTGAGCTAGAAGAAGAGGTCTACATGGAACAACCGAAAGGATTTTAGTTGTCAGATCAACCAAATATGGTGTGCAGATTGAATAAATACTTATATAGATTGAAGCAAGATCCTAGAGCTTGGTATGCAAGGTTAGGAATGTATTTGATTCAACAAGGTTTCAACAAAGGTATGACAAATAGTAATCTGTATTTTAAGATTGAAAATGGAAAAATCTTGATTGTAGTTGTATATGTTGATGACATTATTTTGGAGGAAATGAAAATATGTGCAAGATTTTTGTGGACGCGATGCCGAAATAATTTCAAATGTCTATGTTTGGAGAGATGAATTTCTTTCTTAGGCTACAAATTAATCAAATAGAGAAATTATTTTCTATTTCACAGTCTAAGTATGTGAAAGAGATGTTTAAGAAGTTTGAGATGGATGGTTCCAAATCAGTATGTACTCCTATGGTGGTTGGTTACAAACTGGGTAAAGATGATGATTCACCTAAAGCTAATTAGAGGAAGTATAGATCTATGATTGTTGGACTATTGTATTTAATTGCTACTAGACCAAATATTATGCATGCTATCTGTCTTGTGGCTAGATTTCCAGAAGATCCTAAGGAGACACATGTTGTTGTTGTTAAAAGAATTTTCAGATATTTGAATGGTGCTCTAGATTATGGGTTATCGTATCCTTGAGTTACCGAATTTACACTAAGTTCCTATACAGATGTAGATTGAGATGGATGTGTAGATGATATAAAGAGTACAAGTGGTGGTGCATTCTTTCTTGGTTGTGGATTGGTGGCATGGTTGAGTAAAAATAAAGATTCAGCCTCCTCATCTACTACTGAAGCTAAGTTTATTGTTGTTGCATCTGGTTGTACACAAGTTCTACGAATGAAAAAAAATATTGAAAGATATCATAGTGGTGTATGATGATCCTATTTCTATCTTTTGTGATAACACAAGTGCAATTAAAATTTCAAAGAATCTAGTGATGCACTCGAGGATGAAACATATATCTATTGGGTATCATTTCTTGAAAGAGAAGGTCATGGAGAATAAAGTAAAACTTGAATATGTTCCGATGAAGGATCAGATTGCTAATATATTCACAAAGGCTCTTCATAAAGATACTTTTGAGTATCTCTAGGATAATTTAGGGTTCATTGCCCCTCCTTTCTTCAATTAGATGCATATGGAGATGCATCATTCTGGTGGATCTATGGATCTATCTTTCTTTTGGACTGGTGTTTTGGTGGCTAACTCTTAGGGGGAGCAAGTAGTGTCAAGTGTTGTCATTGTGAGTGTTTTGTTGTCTCTTACCTTTTCCATTGATGTAAAAAGGGGAGAGGAAGCATGTGAAAAAGAGGAAAGAAAGTGTAAAAAGATTATCCACTAAGGGGGAGAAACAAAAAATATTGAGAAATGTATTCAGAGCTAGTATGGTGTCTTTGATGGTTTTCTGTAAGGAAAGTAGAGGTGTGAAAAAACTTTCCTAATGATAAATCTAGGAAGAGAATGCAAACATATGGTTCAACTTTGAATTACAGTTCATTAAACATGCACATTAGTAGAAAATAGATCTAAACAAATTTCACACAACCACAAAATGTACACCAGATTTAACGTGGGAAAACCATTTTGGGAGAAAAACCCACTCACCAAGAAAAAACATTTTGTATTACAATTAACAAAGTCCACATACAAAGTTACAATTTTTTGCTCTCAAATTTCTATTCACACTCTCAATATAGGCATCATTACAATTCCTGATCAATCTTGTTCTCTCTCCTCAGACTCTCAACTCAATTTCAAAACACTATTACAATTCATTACACATTATAGAATTTTCATTCTAAGATAAATCCAATCAATTTGCATCACCAGACCTATACATAGAAACATACCAGTTCAATTCCCATTCGTTACAGTAGACAAACCATCAATCAATAGTTACCATAATGGGTTGTCACTGGGACAATTTCCATCCTCTCACCTATCTATTTGAGTCTGTTGATGTCCATTTTACCACTCAAGAGGTTCACCATGTATCGGCCTATTAGCAAGACCAAATTTCACATCCTAGCAATGGATTTACATCCTTCTGATCAGTCTTACCATCGACACATCAAAGAGACACTAAACTAACTCCCACAGATACACAAATGTCATATTGATGAAGTACTAAATGATTGATGTGGTCCCACTACCAAGCCAACTCTAGCTCTCCACCTATCAGCTCAGGTCCCACCATGGTCATCATTCCATCAGGGAGACTAGGTTGAACATCCCGAAAAAGTAGCCATGTCCCACTAATGAAGTTGGACTATCGAAGATTTCACGAACTTCACAACCTGCGACTCATAGTTTCAAAGTTTCAATTCTCTGTGACATCACGATCAGTCTATCCTTCAAACTATCATTACGGTCCCACTAACAGAGCCAATTCATTCTAATAGAACAAGTCACCAACACCAAACCATCGGATCATCACGGGGAAAACCTTTGGATTCCCGCTGACCAAGCAATGTCTCAGCGATGAAGAACTAAGTGAATACATGAAGACTCATCGGACCATCGTTGGGACAAAGAAAAAGGTCTCGCCGATGGTGCACAGTCCTGGCGATCAAAGGGAGAAATGTACACATTGCTGGCAATAACTAGCAGTAAGTTGAGACACATTTCCAACATGCTCCCACTTGACGAAGATTTATTGGCTTCTCCAAACATGAGATTACTGAATATCATAGGCCCCATGGCCCATTGAACTAGCACACCACCTAAATTTGTATGTGCTCACTGGTTTCATTAACGCATTTACAACATTTTCCAGAGTATCCACTTTTTCAAGGCTAACCTTTCCATCCTCAACCATATCCCATACAAAATGATACTACACATCAATATGTTTCATCCTAGCATGGAAAGTTAGATTTTTTTCCAAACAAATAGCACTCTAACTGTCATAGAAAATAGTAATCTACCCAGCAATGAACCCAATATCAGAACACAAACATCTAAGCCAAATGGATTCTTTACAAAAATGTGTTACTACCATATATTATGCTTTTTTAGTAGATAAAGTGACTACAACCTACCACTTTCTCATCCAACTAATTGCACCACCATTCAATGTGAAGATGTATCCAATGGTGGATCTCCTGTTGTCAATGTCCCATGCCCAATCAGAATCCACATATCCAAGAATGTTGATGGACCTTTGTGACCCAACTAAGTTACCATGATAGCATAAAGCATACTGAGAGGCACCTTTTAAATACCTAAAAACTCTTTTCACAACATCCTAGTTTGGTCTACCTAGATTTACCATAAAACGGCTAAGAAATCCCACTGCTTGGGTAATTTCTAGCCTAGTATAGACCGTTGCATACATTAAAATTCCAACTACACTTGCGTAAGACACTTTCGTCATGTCCTCCACATCGGTAGGATATTTTGGATAATATTCAACAGATAGCTTTGTTCCTTGCAACACTAGAACAACTAGCTTCTTCCAATCAGTCATACTAAATCTCTCTAGGATAGATTTGATATACTTAATCTAGCTAGGCCAAAGATTTCTACTTCCTCTATCCCTTTCTATTTCCATCCCCAGAATATACCTTGTTGCACCTAGATCTTTCATTTCATACTTTGCTGACAAATGAGATTTTAGATTAGAAATCATAGTCTTACTATTTCCTATGAAAAACATGTCATCAACATACAGGGAAATAATAAGAAATTGATCATTTTTAGTTTTGAAGTACACACAATGATCAAATTTTGATCTTACAAATCCCAATGACAACACAAACATGTCAAAATTTTGGTACCACATTCTAGGTGATTGTTTTAAATCATACATAGATTTATGTAACTTGCAAACCAAATTTTCTTTACCTTTTTCCATAAATTGCTCAGGCTGGGACATATAAATTTCTTCTTCAAGATCTCCATGAAGGAATGTTGTCTTCACATCCATCTATTCAATCTCTAAGTCATATGCTATTGCAAGTGACAATAGAAATCTGATAGATTTCAGCTTAGCTACAGGAGAAATTTTTATTGCCATAATCAATTCCCTCTATCTGGGAATATCCTTTCACAACCAACCTAGATTTATACTTTTCAACACTACCATCGAGACTAATTTTCTTCTTGAATACCCATTTACGGCCAACAGGCTTTGACCTTTAGGCAAGGGAAACAAATCCTAGCTTGCATTATTTTTTAATGATTTATGTTGATGGTGAAAATGACACAAACAACGTTAAAACAGAATATTTCTACACTATTTCTCTTGAAAAAGAAAGACAACATGTAGTAGCCTAACTCCCAAGGTCCTGGTAGTTGGTTCTCAACTGTCTGGTGTCACTCAATCGGTTCATGCAACTATAATATTCAAGGGGCTTGTGCTGGTAACAAAATATTCAAGCGATGACTCATTTTACCGAATTGCTTAGTAAATCAATGGGGTTTCAAACAAAAGAAAAAGATAGATTAAAGGGGTAAACCAGTAAGTATGAATCAAATTTATCTAGCATCTGGACATATATCTTCAAATAATGAATGTTCTTCCAATCAGATCAAGAAAACCATAAGATGAAACAATCTATAGCATAATCTATACCACTGCATACATTTTAGGTGCTTAATTAACTTCACAGTTACACATCACAAATATTTCAAGGATTTCAAAACAACACACATTCATTCATCATCAAGATTATAGATCAACATACTTTAATAACTTGAATTCAATGATAATCTAACAAGATAATCCTTAAATTTGGTTTCTTCTAATGATTTTCATCACATAAGAAACTAGCATGCTTCAGCACAATCACTGGCATTCAGATAGATTATAAATTATCATCCTTATCAAATAAAACAACTCAATTGTAATACCATATTGCATAAAACTGTAATTCTATTAACTGTTAAAAAGATCAAGTACAAAGTATCTCTATAATCGCTACAAAATTCTATCTCCTAAAATCAGGTAAGCCAATCCTATTCTCAATTAGCCGACCCTTACAATATGATACCCACAGGGTATTTATAGATTATACAAAGTTTGAACTCTACTTCTATTTTAAGTCACCCACCCTTTTAGGAACAAAAAATTTCTTGGAAACTCAGATCGATTTGATCTTGAGTTCTTACATTAGACATTCAATTCAACTAGAGAATAGAAAAATAGAAGAGAAATATGTCATGCACCTCAACTGTCAGTGTTGCATGCAACATGCAAAGAATAAGTCATGCATGCAGAAGATTTATGCATGTGAAGCTGGATCTGTAATGAACTCATCATAACTAGCGAAGACTTGTTGTAATGTATCTAATTCTGGTCCATCAACCCAGCTATCTTCAAATTTGATTTGATCCAATTCTGCTACAGCAAACTCCCTCATACCTTTCATCTTTATCAACTCTCTTCTAGTAGATTTTATTTCTTCTTTGACATCCATTAGTCGATTTATCATCAAATCTTCTCCATCATCTTCTTTCTGCATGAGTCCTCTAAGTCTTTCATCCCATTTCTCTTTTATTTGACTCAAAGGCATGCCTTCCTTTGTTAATATATTTACATCTACAATGATAGCAATGACTGCTTCCAGCTCCTCAAACTGCTTAGTCAGATTATTAACAGCCTCTTGAACCTCATTCATATGTTTACACAAGAAATCTACTCTGAATCGAAGTATACGATAGGTTTTTCCAACAAAATCTTTATTTTCCTCCTCAAGTATGGACTGTTCAAGAAGAGTAGTCAAAGGCAATGTATTAACCTTCTCCAATTTTTGACTATACTCTTTATACTCCTCTTCTTGTTTCTCTTATGCTTCAATGTATTGGTGCATTTCTCTCATCAATTCCTCAGTGCCTTTTTAAACTTCAAAACCCTCAACCAAAACTTCACCTACTTCCCGATTCAACTTGTCTACCCATCTGTCTACCATCTCCGCTTTACCTCTTACCTGCACCAAATCATCCACCTCCTTTTTGCTTAACAAAATAGGAGTCTCAATGGTCGTTACCTGTTGTGATCTCAGAGAGGAGACACTTTTCAAAAATGAATGTAACTGATTCAACTGAGCCTTAAGCTCATCTTTCTTTTGTTTATCCTTTATCATTCTTGACTTGGTTGTTGAAGCCACCACATCAATTAAGTTCATCTGTTGACTTCTAGTGGGCCTTCCCAAGTTGATAGTACTCAACTCATAATCTGTTAGTTGCATGTCCCCTACCTCCTTCTCTGTCATTGGCATGGCACATTCAACAACAATCTCTCCTTTGTCTATGAATCTAGTAGAATGTAGAATTTTGGCCTTCTTTTTGGGCCTTTCTTGTTCGATCTCCTTCATCATATCCTCCCAATTGAGAGGTTGTGAAGGTGTTACTTCCCTTTTCTACAGGTCTAGTTTTAACCAAGTGGGAGCACATGGAGCAGTAGTCATCATAGAAGAAGAAGAGGCAATAGTAGTATAAGGTGGCTGCACACTTACTTGGGGTTGAGAATCAACCCTTGATTTCTCTTGTTGTTCTTGCACTGTATGCATCTACACAAGTCTTTCAGCTTCTTCCCTATCTTTCTGTTCTTGCCTTTTCTTATCTTCCTCTTCTTTCCTCAACCTCTCTTCCTCCAATCAATTTCTCTCCACTTTTTCCTTTTCCAACCTTTCTTTTTCTAATTTTTCCTTCTCTATTCTTTCTCTTTCTAGAGCTTCCCTTTCCAATTTCTCTTTCTCCAATCAATTTCTCTCCACTTTTTCCTTTTCCAACCTTTCTTTTTCTAATTTTTCCTTCTCTATTCTTTCTCTTTCTAGAGCTTCCCTTTCCAATTTCTCTTTCTCCAATCGATTTCTCTCCACTTTTTCCTTTTCCAACCTTTCTTTTTCTAATTTTTCCTTCTCTAAAGCCTCTAGTCTTTCCCTTTCTAATCTTTCTGCCTCCAAAGCTTTAAGTTTTTCTGCCTTTGCTTCTTCTTCTTGTTGTTTCTTAACCAGCTCTTCAACTTCTCTTTCCTTTTGTAATTGTTTTGCTCCTTCTTCCTTTTGGCGAGCTTCCTCTGCAAGTTTTAACCTAGCAACCAAGATTTCCTTTTCCCTCCAGTCCCTTGCCTTCTCTTCCTCAAGTTCATGAATCTTTTGTATTAGTTCCAACATTTCATTCTCTTCTTTGACCTTGAGTTCATGTTCTTGTTGCCTTCTTTGTCTCTCTACTTCATCAGGTGTTGCCTTGGCTTTACTTTGTCTAGTTTTTAATTGTTGTTGGTGCAGTATAGCATTAGCTTGTACCTTAGCATCAATTTCCTTTTGTTTCTCCACTGCAACCCTTGCATCAAAATTTCTTTTTGCCTCTTCAAACAGCTTCCATTGATCCTCTTGTGTCAAAATATGCTCAATATCCTCCTCTAGAGGCATGTTTTCTTGCATATCTTTCTCTGACTCAGTTTCATCTGAATCCGTTCCAAACTCATGAATCTCCTTCTCCACTTATTTTCTCTTGGCCGTTTCAGCCATGCTATGAAGAGCTCCCTCTTGAACTTCTCCTCTCTGTTGTTTTGTAAGTGGGATTTGTGTGGAAGACTCACCTAATGTAGGTGTTGAAACAGTAGATCCTACTGGAACATCTCCTTCTTGTGTTTCCTCTTCATCCCCCATTGCTTCAAGTTCTATCTCATCAATATCTGGAGGAAAGAACTCCAAAGGCTCTTTAGGAGGTGTCTTCCTTTTGATCCTTTTGTATCCCTTACCCTTTTTATGGGTTGTTCCTTGAGGAGTCTGGGTTCTTAGCACTAACCATTGCACACTCCTATCCAACACTGTCCTTCTGATCCGCTTAATATCAATGGTTTCTTCACTATCCCAGTCAATTGGATCCAGACTCTTGGTGCCAATGTTCAAAGCCTCCTAGGATGGATCCAATACAATTCCATCATCCACCAATGTGTCAGGAATATTTTCTTTAACACTAAGCTCGGACATGAGTGAGACAGATAGCCTTTCATAATTCTTCTTCCTTAGATCATACTCATCTTGCCGGTCACTCCAAAATTCTTCTAGTAAATTGAAATGTCTGGTAAACACTGAAGGCAACAAGGCATACATCTTACCCTTTGGATCAAAATACTTACGAGCTGTGTATAATCCCAATTTCAACTGTATTAGCTCCCTGCAAACAACCTTTGCTTCTACTAGATGTTGACAGCTATATTCACCCAACTTCATGGGAAACTTATGACATCCAGTTTTATGTTTTATCCCAAACCGAGCATTAACTCCAAGAGCCTGATATACAAACTCCATCAACACTATTCTATTGTTGCAACACCTTGGAAGCAAATGTGGATGGCCCTCAAAACCAACTAACCTGAAATATGTGAATTTGGGGTATTGAATGTACCAACATCCCCATTCAGCAATGAATGCCATGGCTTCTTGACTCAACCTATACCCTGCATCTCCATTCAATTTATTAATGACTACATATATAAATGCATCATTGACTCTTCTGAATTGAGTCTTAAAAATTTGTAGAGACAATTGGTCATAGTGTTCCCACACTTTCTTCTATCCATCCAAGGTTCCCATTATCCCTACTCTATTTAAACCTGGGAAGATACCCAACCTTGCTGCTGCATACACAATATAAGAGGTCATAAAGAAACACTTAGTCTCTCTGATGTTACCCAGATGATTATGGATAGCATTTGATACGATCATAGGCCAATCAAACTGTTGTTTTCTATTTAAAATTATTTGGATGAAAGGAAACATCCACTCCTTGAACCGAAATGTATCTCTCTTCCCAAAAACTCTAGACAACATCATAATTATATCTGATACCTCTTTGTAGAAATTTTCCCTCTTTGGCTAGTTTGCAAGCTTGCTTAAAGATTTATTTTCTGTCTTCAACCACTTCTTGTTCAAATGAGATTTATTGGAGTCCTTATACTGACCATATTTCTCCAAGGCCTCTGCCTCATTCAACTGCACCAAGTTCTTAGGATCAGGGACATTGAATATACTTTTCAATGCTTGAGGAGTAAGATCAATGATCACATTGTTCTGGGAATCCATGCACTATCTGGTAACAAGATTGTAAGCACTACCTGCTGTTAAGATCAACTCTAGGAATTGGATTGACAAAGGAAACAAAGTGATATGAGCCAAACCAGACTCCACAATCCTCTTCATTCTAGGCGTCGCATCCTCATTGAATGTTTCAGCATATGCCTCCTCAAAGTTGTACTGGCCCAAGTTTGTGTTAGTGATGTCTGACCAGTCGGATTCCACTTTGCTGACTTTGATAACTGGACTCCTGTGATTATACCTTAAGGTATAAGGCAATTGTTCAGGCTTAATTTTCTTTGGTTTAGGCGCTGCCTTTGATGTCCCTGCAGGCCGATTCCTTTGAGCAGCTTCTCCTGATGTTCCTGACATTTTTTAGCTTTCCTGCCACAGAAAACTCTAATTAGATCTCTGAATACCATCATAAAACATGCTTTAAAACCATACCTTTCATGTATAATTGGAGGCAGAACTAGGTAGAAACATATTCTAAACATTCTCTTTTAACACACTGTCGAAATCGGAGTCGAAACTGGAATGGACCTTTTACTAATAAGAGGCGGGATCGGAGTCAAAATTGGAATGGTGACCGAAACTGGAACTAGAATGGAAACTGACTCTGTTTCCTTCAGATTTTCTATTTTCATATTCGGGTTCGGTTCCGCTCCCGCTTTCGCTAGGTAAACATTTTCATAAAGTAAAGCTCCTCACTATGGGCTAAGTCGAAGATGGGATGGAAATGGAATCGATACCTTTTGGAAAACCAATTTTTTTCAAGTTCAAAAATAATTCTGATCCCGCTTCCAACCAGGTTGACCATGATGTCATCAACGACTTTATCAATTAAATGCAGAACTTCATGGTTTCAAACTAGACGATTCTCAAAACGACATGGGGCTAACCTGAAATTCGACAAGACCTTCCCATATGACCAAGGGCGACTAAATCCTAAGGCATCATATTTTAATCCTTAAAACATGATCACAAAAACACACAAAACCCTAATCTAGAAAATACAACATGAAAACTAGGGCACAAATTAACCCTACCCATTTTACCAGACTGAATACGCGACAAAACGCTAAGTACAAATGAGATTCAATTAACCCTAACTCACTGTAAATCATTAATCTACCTAACACCATTTAAAACCTAAATTTAATCTAACTTACTGCAAATCAAAAATAGCACAATGCAATCACGATCAAAACGTGAAAGAGACCATGCCCTAGAACAAAAAGAACCAAAACAAAAGCAAAAGAAACAAAGAATAACCAGACAAACAAATAAAGCAAGAACCTATGCAAACAAACTTACTAAGAACCATGAATTTCGTAAAAACTAAATGATTCAAAGCACAAGCAATCAAAAAAAATGCAATAGTAAATAACTGTCAAACAACAACGATAAGAAACCCTACCTCAAACACAAAAGAACCCAGCTAACCTTCTGAACTGATCCGCAAGCAATAATCTTCTCCTCGTTCAATCGATTTGCTCAAACGAACTCCGTCGCTGCTCTTCCTTGCTCTTCAAGTTTTTAACAATGATAATAACAATACGTTTAATCCTTAAATCAAGGTAAAAATGAGAATCTCTACCTACACAAGCAATTGTCATTAATGCATTAAATGCAGTTAGGTAGAATCATAACTGAAAGAGAACCAAGACTTCACTGTAGTGCGACTTTAGTCAAAAAGTCAATGACCAAGAAAATGGCGGGGGCGGAATCGAAATGGAGACTGATTCAGAAACTTAAGAAATTTTCTAACTTAATTCCCATTCCGGTTCCGGTTCCGCCAATAAAGCAGAAAACAAAACTCAACACACTAAGTAAAACAAAAGACTGACTTAATAAAACTTAACACAAGGACAAGACAAAATCCAAAAGTTGAAAAGCGGAGGCGGAGGCGGAAATGAATTTAGATTTTGCAATTTTCAATAAACGCCAACTTAACGCCCACTCCGGCTCCGAGTCCGATGAAGACAAAACAATAGAATGAAAGAAAAGACTATCGAGATGGAAACTGGAATGAGTTTTGATTATGGTTTTAGAACCCGATTTGGTTCCGGCTCCGATTCCGACAGGCCAAAATAAAATAAAACAAAGTTTTGGAAGCAAAAAGACTCCAACAAGAGATAAAAATACATAAAGCGGGACCCATTTTGACCAAGGCAAAAGATGGGGTGGTTATGCAAGGCATAACAATGCCATTTCCTCATTCATGGCTTCCAACCAAGAATTTGAATTAGACATTTTAGTTGCCTCTTTCATATTCCTAGGCTCATCAGTGCTTGTAATCAAAGCATAGGCACAGTTTACATCCAACATGAAAAAACCATACCTTTCAAGTTTATGCCTTTCACGTGTAGAGCTCCTCAAAGGCTGAGGTTGAGGTTGTGGTTATTCTTCTTCAGAACTCTCAGAGCTGCTAGAACTCTCCTTAGTTTTAGGTACACTTTGTAGTTCCTCTTTATTTGAAGTTTGAGGAATTTAAACTACTTCTTCTTTCTTTTCTTCTTTCATCTCTGACTGTAGATCCATTGAAGAAGGTTTTAGCTCATGAAAGATTACACTTCTTCTATACACAACCTTTTCAGTTACAAGATTCCAAAGCTTGTATCCTTTCACACCAATGAAGATATATTTTACAACTTTATTTTCCAATTTAGATATTTTCTGATTTGGCACATAAGCATATGCTTCACAACCAAAGACTCTTACAAATCTTAAAGAGGGATTCTTACCAAACCAAGCTTCCATAGGCATTTTATCAACAAGTGTCGAAGAGTGAGATCAATTTATTAAATAACATGTTGTATCCACAGCCTCAACCCAGGACTTTTGCTCCAGACCATAATTTCTCAACATACTTCTCGCCCTTTCCATCAACACCCTGATCAACCTTTCAACAACTCCATTTTGTTGTGGAGTGTAAGGTGTTTTTTTATGCCTTTTTACTCCATAGTCTTTGCAATACCTTTCGAAATATGTAGAACAAAACTCACCACCATTATCTATCCTCAAGAATTTAATTTTTCTTCCAGTCTGATTTTCAACCAAGTTTTTAAACTCTTTAAACTAACTGAACACTTCTGATTTACTTTTTAGAAAATACACAAATTCCCTTCTCAAATAATCATCAATAAATGAAACATAATATCTTGATTTTGATAATGAAGGAACATTTACTAGACCAAAAAAATTAGATTGAATATAATCCAAAACACCAGAAGATCTATGAGGACTAGAATAAAATGAAACACGATGTTGTTTTTCATATATACAATTTTCACAAAAAATGAACTCAAGGTTACAATCATCAAGCCCTTCAGCCAAGTTTTTTATTTTTCAAAGCTTTTAAGCCTTTCTCACCAATGTGGTCGAGCCTTTTATGCTAGAGCATGGTCTTTTCTGTTGGGAGTTTCAACTCCAAACAGTTTGCACCCAGAGGAAATTTGTTCTCCTTCTCTACATGAGCGGCCTTTTCTGACTTTACAGAGACACTATTGCATTAAACAACATGTGTTCCCAGCTTGTACAAAGTACCAATTCAAGCACCCCTTTCTAGCACCATTGAGCCTCTAGTCATTTTAAAGCCACCACTCAAGAATGAAACTTGTATGAAAACATCATTGAGTTTGCTAATAGAAAGTAAACTTTGAGCCAAACCTAGTATATGCATTACGCCATCAATTCCTTTAATTCTTCTATCAGGAAATTGAATTATGACTCTTCCATGACCAACAATTTCAAGAGATGAGTCACTCGCTAGATACACCTTTCCACCAGCATATTTTCATACTTCGTAAACCAATCTTGGTGAGATGTCATGTGAAAATATGAACCTGAGTCAATTAGCAAGACATCATCTGATGCTTGATTCACCAAGGCTATGATGAAGGCATCTGCATTGCTCTGAGAAGAATCATTATCTGAAGAATTATTTTTCTTCTTCTTCTTTTTCTACTCTTTGCAATCCTTATGGAAATGACCAAGCTGCCCACAATTCCAACATTTCACCTTGGACTTCTTACTAGGAGACTTTGATCTGAGCCCCTCAAACTTTGATTTAGACTTCTTGTCTTTCTTCTTTCCTTTCTCCTTCGATCTACCTCAAACATCCAAAGCCTCCTTTTCCATCTCAGAATATTTCCTTCACATCTATTCTAATAGAAATGGAGAAACCACATCTTCCATCTTGAAAGTGGTTGTCGTACTCCCAATAGCCATCACTAAATGATCCCACGAGTCAGGCAAAGAACATAACAAATACATACAACGATCCTCATCATATATCTTCACACCTACAGATGTTAACTAAGTAATGAGCATATTGAACATATTCAGATGATCAGCTACAAATTCCCCTTCCTCCGTTTTCAAAGAGTACAACTTCTTCCTCAAGAATAACATATTCACCAAGGATTTTCCCTGATAAATGTCACCAAGTTTCTTCCACAAATAATATGCAAACTTCTCTTCATGAATGTTTGGGAGAAAAAATTCTACTAGACAGAGTCTTATCAACCCTTTGTCTTTTCTATCAGTGAGGTCCCAATATTCTTGCTTCATTCTAGAAGGTTTAGTTCTAGACACAACAATCCAGAGATCTCTATCTACCAACAGGTCTTCCATTTTTGGTTTCCACAGCTCAAAATTTCTACCATTGAAATTTTTAGTTTCTATCTTCCCGGATGTGCTTGCCATCTCAATCTGCAATCAAGATTACCAGATTCCTCTACAAGACTCCTACTCTTCAGAATTGGCACAAAAAACTCGTCCAACCCACAAGGATAACACAACTTGCTAGTATTTGATACCACTTGTAAGGAAAGTAGAGGTGCAGAAACACTTTCCTAATGCTAAATATAGGAAGAGAATGTAGACATATGGTTCGACTTCGAATTACAGTTCATTAAAGATACACATTAGTAGAAAACATATTTGGACAAATTTAACACAACCACATAATGGACACCAGATTTAACGTGGGAAAACCCTTTTGGGAGAAAAACCCACACACGAAGCAAAAACACTTTTTATTATAGTGAACAAAGTCCACATATAGAGTTACAATTTTTTGCTCTAAGATTTCCATTCACACTCTCAATATAGGAAACATTACAATTCATGATCAATCTCATTCTCTCTTCTCAAATTCTCAACTCAATTCCAAAACACTATTACAATGCATTACACATTATAGAATTTCCCTTCTGAGATAAATCCAATCAATCTGCATCACCAGACACATACACAGAAACATACCAATTCATTTCTCATTCATTACAGTAGTTACCATATCGAGTTTTTGTTGGAATAATTTCCATTCTCTCATCCAACTATTCGAGTTTCACCAACGTCCACTTTATCGCTCAAGAGGTTACATCTTGACAATAATTCTTACCATCATCACATCATAGAGACACTAAATTGACTCCCACCAATACGCAAATGTCATACCGATGAAGTAATAAACGGTCAATGTGGTCCCATTTCCAAGCCAGCTCCAACTCTCCACCTGTCAGCATAGGTCCCACCATGGTCATCGTTCCATTTAGGAGACCAGGTTGAATGTACCGACGAAGTATCCATGCCCCACTGATGAAGTTAGACTATCAAAGATTTCACAAACTTCATAACCTGTGACTCATAGTTTTGAAGTTTCAATTCTCCATGACATTGCAATCGGTCTATCATTCAGACGGTCGTTAGGGTCCCACCGATAGAGCCAATTCATTTTATGATAGAACAAGCTACCAACACCAAACCGTCAGATTGTTGTGGGGACAACCTTTGGAGTTTCGTTGACCAAGCAATGCCTCGGTGATGAAGAAATAAGTGAATACATGAAGACTCAACAGGCCATCATTGGGATAGAGAACAAGGTCCCACCAATGGTGCATAATCCTAGCGATCAAACATCATCATTTGGTCACATCATGTGTTGCCACTAAGTTGAGACACATTTTCAACATTTTTCACATCATGTGTTGCCACTAAGTTGAGACACATTTTCAACATTTTTCACATCATGTGTTACCATCAATGACAAAGGGGGAGATTTTTGCAAGAATGGAAAGAATGAATATTTTGTCATTGATGTCGATTGGTCAAATTGTTGTTGTTGGTTGTATATGTTGAGGATATTCAAAAAATTATATTGAAGAATAATTACAAGTATTCAATTATTTCTCTAGGTTTTGCTTGGGGATTTTCTCCTATGTTTGTGCAGTTCAGATATGTTGATGATGGTTGTTAGAAGATTCTATATCCAAATTTTTGGCGGTTGGTTCATTGTACCATGCAAGATATGTTAACCAATTGTGAACTATGTTTTTCTGTGTGTTTGGTTGAGGTTCGGGATAAATTTTGTTGGTCCGGATTTCTCTTTGGCAAAGTCTTATGACTTGTGGTTCTAGAGTTGAGTTATTTTGATTGTATTAAAGATAATTTTGGTATTTGGAAAATTCATGCTTAATGGTTCTATTTGTTTTACACTAGTTTGGTTGAGCTTGTGTTGAACACTACCTTCAAAGTTGATGAAGCATTTTGGATCTATTTGGGTCCTTATGAAGTGTGTGTTTGTGCCGCCCTCATTCTAATTCCACTCGAGGATGTTTTGGCATCGACCTAACTAGAATTTTAATTTGGATTGCTGACTTTGGATATGTTTTAAAAATGAGAATTATATAAATATAGGATGAGTTAGTGGTGAAATGGAGAAAGGGGAAAAGAGAGATAAGTGAAAATAAATAGAGAAGATAGATGTGAACCAGAAAGTGTGTGTGATGCAAGTGTGGTAGATTAGTGTGAAGCCTAAATGTTGAGTTTCCAGATGCAATAAGAAAAAGGCGTACTCTATCATTCATGCATTTCTACAAGTGGTTGATAAAATTGTGGTGGATTTCTTTGTTGCATTGAGATTGTCTTCTATCTATAACATATCTCTTCTAAATTCTTTGTATCTCTTTGGCAGTGAGCCCTTCGGGTTGTTAGCCTTGTTGGATAGTGAGTCCTGATCTTGACAATGAGTCCTTGTTTTGGTAGTGAGCCTCTTGTAATTAATTTTTATATTCACTATAGTGTGAGTTAATCCTCATCGTGGTTTTCCACGTAAATCTAGTGTTATTGTGTTTTTGTGTTCGATTTAAGTTTTTGCATTAGTATTTAATGATCAATCATTTAATCAGTGTTAATAATTAGTTTCGGTGAATGAATTAAAGGTCAAATCCATGACAACTGATTCACCCCTCTCTTAGTTGTCTTGTTCAACAACCAACTACATTTTAGGCTCAAAAAATTTGTCCTTAGGAGAAGTTTGAATAGAATACCTTCCAACTGTTAATGGGAACTTGAAACCCAACTTATGGGATTCCATTTTCTTTCTATGTACTACAATGATTTTTTTGCACAACTCCATCAAAACAATCTTATCACTAGGGTAGCGAGGAAGCATGTATGGATAACCAGTCAAACAACCAACCCTTAGATATGTAAAGATAGGAAATTACAGATACATATAGTCATATTTATTCACAACCTTCCATGCCTCATCTAATACTCTTTTCCTCTCAAGCTCTAGATCTAATGGACACATGAATGGACCAAAAAAATGCATCATTCACCCTTCAAAATGGTGGATTCTCCCATTCAAATTTATTTATGTGAGGTAGTTATACACTTGGGTCACCCTTCTATTGTCAAACCTTGAAAATTCCTCGTTGCTGCAACAACTTATACCAAGTACGAAGTCATATAGAACTTATGTGTTGTAAGCATTTGGGTTAATTGCTCGTGAATAACATTGTTGATTTCTTCACCCAGAAGATCTAATGTCTCTTCAAAATAATCTTGATGTAAAGATACATCCAATTTTTAAAATTAGATGAGATCGACAACCCTTGCACTCTGCTGAGAAGAGTGATGAGATCATTCACCTCTTTAATGAAATCATTGTGAGGGAAACTCTTGGGCCACCTAGAGATTCCTGGCCAAGGTGTCTTCAACCATTTGTTATTAATCACCCACTAAGCAATTTCTAGGTCTTGATCATATTCCACTTGTGTAGATTCCTTAGATATCTCCACATATCTATCAATGCTCAGAAAAATGAATTCCTTGTCAAAGAATTTAGCATCCAACCTTATGATCACATTCCCATTTGAATCTTTGACACTTTTGGTATGATTGTCATAATGTGAAGCAACTTGTAAGATGAACTTCGAGTTTTGTGCCACAATAGGAAATGAGGACACCAATTGGATATTGCTTTTAAAAATGGACCTCATTTCATTGTCCAAGGGTTGCTTCTTTGTCCTCTCAAGAAATTCCAACATGTCCACATGGTCGATTTTTGTATCCCTAATCTCATCAATGCAATGTTAGATGTGACCACACTGGCAGGAAACACACCTTGATATTGGTATTTCATTGCTTTTCATTTGCTAGGAGACATATTCGACATTTGAAGAAAACTATTTCTTTGAAGGAATGCATATGTGAAGATTGTGAAGTACATGCATAGGAATCCGCATGACAAATTCATGGTTTTGTAGTGTTAGAGAGATATTGCAAATTATAAATTGTGGCAAGGGGAAAAATCAGAGTGATTGCACATATATCTAGGGCTTGAGCGTGATGGGTGAAAAATGGAGCACGATCAGTCAAATTAGGAAATGAAGAAAATTTCCTGAGTTAGAGAATTTTTTTCATTTTTTGCCAGGTCACTGAAAATTAGCACTATTGCAAGTTGTGCATAAATTTTGCAAAATGATTGCAAAGTCATTAAATTTTAACGACATTACATTGGAAGATCATCTAATTTTTGCTAAGTCAGAGAAATTATTCAACTTTGCAAGTGGGTAGGTCAATTTGAGTTGCAAGGTCGGCAAAAAACCTTTGAACTTGCATGTGATAAAACATCTTTCCCTTTATAATGTTGAGCTAGTAAAAACTACTAATCATACATGTGAAACATGGGATGATTTTCACCTTTAGCAAATTTTACCACTTGTGCAAATGACTTGGGAGTTTTTGATTTTGCATGAGCGGGTTTTTTTATGCCTATGAAAAACATTTAGTGGACTTAAAGCATCATTGGTGAAAAATATCAATGACACATGAAACACATAATTTGTTAAGTCTGTTGCAAGGTTGGGGGAAAACCTCAATCTTGAATTATTGTGGGTAGATCACATGTTTGAAACTTGGAGATTAGGATTTAATTTTTGCATGCATGGAGTAAAAAACTGAAGCATCAAGGGTATTTTAGAACCTATGCAACATCAGTAAAATTCATCGATGCGTATTTGAAAAGTTGGGGAATCAATTCATTGATGTTTGATCGGTGAAAATAACTGATCAAACATTTCTCATTTTTCCTTATACTTATGTGCGCAAACGGTAAAAACCACTGCCATTACTCATGACCTTTGGTCCAAGCTTTTGTGTGGTGAAAATTTGTGAGCTTATACATTGAAACACTTCATGTTTAGAAAGAATGCAGCAAAAATATGTACAGAAACTTGAACTAGGAAAAACCCTAACGGGCTTGTTGGAATATTTGTAAGGGAGAGACCAAACATCATGGGACTTAAATCCCTCAACACATAGACTAAAAAACAAACAACCCTACTCACGAAAGGCAAAGAATCATGAATTTAAGTCTAGGTTTACAAAACTTAAAAGGTAAAATAAAACATATATGCAAAACAGTGAATCTTATACTGATGAAAAACCATTTTAAATACAATGAAATGTGATTGAAATGAAAAACCTTAAACATTAAACAAAGAAAAGGTAGTTAGAGGTGACATACCCGAAGAACAAAGATGATGAAAATGGAAAAACCCTATCCAAATTCATGAGATATATGCTTGAAATCCACAAGTAAATAAGATTACGAACCTCAGTGATCTCGTAGGAGAAAAAGGGGGCAAAACAATGTTGAAATGAGAAAACAAACTCTTAAAACTAATTTAAAAACCCCATTTTAAATCTCATTAAATTGGCATCAATGACACTCGTGTGAGGCTGAAATTGTAGGGGTAGGAAAATTTAACACCGTTGCAGTTTCAAACTTGGAATACAAAAATGCAAGGTCGCTAAAAATTAGCGACCTTGCAACATTTTTGATTCTTTCATTTTAACTTGCAGGGGTGCTAAAATTCAACGCTTTTACAAATGCAAAAAAAATTCTAATTCCCAATGATAGAGTTTTCACAACTTGCACCAAAAGGAAAATTTTGATAAATCGACAAAGGGAAACACTCATAATTAATTTTTGAGGCTAGGGGACCATGCACAAGGACTGATGCAATTGGCCTCATTTTATGTGCTTAGATTTTGTGAGCTACAAAACAAACAAGTTTCGTAGGGGTTATCCCACGAATTGATCTCAGCTGAATTTGAGGATAACAGTTGGATCTAGCTGGGGAGCTTCCTTTGATCACTCTTTGAAATGATTGAAGGGAGGATAATTCCAATCTTTAAGTGCCTTCATCCATCCATTGAGAATAGAGTTAGGAAACAAAATAAAAAGAAAAAGAAAAAGGTTATACAAGTATTTACAAAACTCATATGTCACCTCACTGAGTGAAGTGTTTTAGATGTTATCCTCTATGTCGTAGAAAAAATGTAGTGTCATCTTGGTATATGAGCAAGAATTTGTTTTCACCACAAAGCTGGTGAATCTTGAAAGGACCTCTCCATAGTGAGTCAAACTTCATGTGCATACCTTTGGGTTCTCTTCTCTTGTCCCACAAGAGAACTAGATCTCCAATCTAGAAATATCAAGACTTTTCTTTCTTGTCGAAGAGATTCTTCACTTGATCTTGGTATTCTATAATAAATTTCACCACTTGAACATGCTTCTCCTCCAATTCAGTGAGGTACATGATACGCTTGTTGATAGAATTTTTGAATGTCTTGTCTTATATGGCCTTAGCCAATTTCAGTGTGGGCAATTCCAAGGGATTGGAATCTCTGCATTCAACCCACACAAGAGTTGGAATGGGGACATGCCTATTTCCTATTTGGGGCAATTCTATCAGCCCTAAAAGCATTGTATAATGCCCTGTGCCATGATCTCTAGTTCTCATCAACTAGCTTTCGAATAATAGTGACCAAGTTCTTATTGTTGGATTATGATTGACCATTACCTTGAGGGGAATGATCTAAAGAATGTGACAATGTGATTCCATGCTCAAAATTGAACTCTGTGATCTCACTTGATGAGAATGCAATAGCGTTGTCTTCTATAATTTTGTTCAAAACACCAAACCACGAAATGATATTTTCTTTTAGGAATCTGCATTCTACCTTTGAAGTGGTATGCTTCACTGAGACACCCTCCACCCACTTGGTGAAGTAATCGGTGGACATGAGAACATAAACATGTCCTACACTTGAAGGTGGATTGACAACACCAATGAATTCAATGCCCCATTGCTAGAAGGGCTCCTCAATGACAATCAACTTGAGTGGAAGAGAAGCCAACTTAGGCTTCCCTACGAACTATTGACATAGTTCACACTTACATACCCCATTGTACATGTCCTAAAACAATGTAGGCTAGTAATACTTAGCTCACAATATTTTGTGAGTTATCACTAGTATAGAAAAATGTCCGCCGCATGCCGAGTTATGGAATGACTCCAAAAACTTTCTCTATTGATCCTTATGAACACAACAGTGAAAAGTACCATTAAGATCCCTCTTGTATAAACCATTGTCCCATAAGACAAAATTTACAGCCATGAGCTTTAATGTCATTTTCTCCTTATATGTCAGATTCTTCAGACATTCTCCATATGTTAGAAATTAAGCAATGTTGGAATAACACTCGTCAGTTGTACTAACAAATAGAACAGTAGGAACATCTTCTATGCTTACCTCTTCAAATTTGGATTCTTCATCAGACTTATTGCCAACAATGAGCTGGCATAAACCTTTCCCATGCACCAATTTGGTCAGCTTTTTATATATATCATACTCTTGAATTTTGGAAACCCAATTGCCTCTTTTTGTATCGAATTCTTGCTATGTCAAGATTGACTTGACTATAGAATCTGACACTAATGCAATGACATGAGAGTTAAGTATATAAAATTGAAAATGCTTCATTACCTTAACCATAATGAATGCATGTTTTTTCATTTGAGAATACTTCAACTCATCAGCCTTCAATGGAAAACTCATGAATGCAATAGGGGACTCAAATCCCTCACTATTCTACTACACCAAAATTGTTGAAAGTGTATGCTCGAAAGAATAACTATACATAATGAACTCTTTAGTGCAGTCTAGGAAGAAAAATGCTAGTGCATGAGCAATAGCTTCTTTGATATCATTGAATGAAACTTTACCTTCTATAGACCAATGAAAATTATAATTTCCCTTAATCATATCACGATATGATGTGTCTTTTATGTGAAGTAAGGGACAAACCTTCATAAAAATTTCACCTTTTCTAAGAAAGAGTGAGTTGTTTTCTTAATCATAGGAAAAGTAAGAGATTGAATTTCTTTGAACCGTTCAGAATCAATATTTATACCTTCCTTGGACATGAAGTGACCAAGGAGTTTTCCTTTTGTAACCCAAAAATTTGACTTTTTAGGATTTAGAGATATTCCATTTTGCCGACACCTCTGTAAGACTTGTTGTAAATGATAAAAATTTTCTTCACGTTTCTTGGAGAAGATTGTTAAATCATCTACATAAACAACAATAAACTTACCCATCATGTCACAGAAAGCTAAGACCATTTCTTATTGAAACATTGCACTGACATTGATTAGACCAAATGACATTCTGTAGTAGGCAAAAGTACCCCATGGCATGGTGAAGGCAGTCTTATATTGATCTTCCTCGCTGACCTCCACTTGATTATATCTCGAAAATCCATCCAACATGGACAACATCTTAGATCCAATTACTGTTTGCAAGACTTGATCCATTACCGACAAAGGGTAATTGTCTTTCAATGATGATTGATTCAAATTTCTAAAATCCACACATATATGAATTTCCCCATTCTTCTTGCGAATTAGAATGGCATTCACTATCCATATTGAATGGTGAATAGGAAATATAATCCTCGCATTGAGCATCTTTTGGATTTTTGAAAGAATGGTACCAAAAATCTTGGGATTGTACTGCCTCTACTTTTGTTTTTGAGGCAAAGATCCTGCCTTCAGTGGAATTTCATGTTGTACTTCCTTTGGGCGAAAAGACTTCAAATCTTCATAAGAGTAGGCAAGTACATCAATATACTACTAGAGTTTTTCAAAAAACTTGTGTTTTTCTTCTAGAGTACAACACTTACCGATATTCACCATCTTAGTATTTTCTTTGGTTCCCAAGTTGATTTTCTCAACTTCATTTGATGAATCGGAGACATATTGTTGTTTCTTTTTGACATAATGATCATGTTTATCAAAAATCCTTTCAAGAGAAACTAACCCTTTTGAAATTTTGTTCCTTGTGATTTGCAATACTTCTTCACCAGTATCAGGATCAACCTTTGAAATTGACTCTTGAGGTGGAGAGTGACTACCTCCAAAGTATAACTCATTGAATTTTTTGGCCTTCTCAAGAAATGCTATGATCTGATGATCGTCGTTGAAAATTTTCCAATTATCTGAATTATCTGGAACATTGGGCCAAAACACTACCTCAATGGTGTAGGTAGAACCATGGAAATCCTTATGTGGAATCAAGAGTGTAGTTGACACTGCCAAGGAATTAGTTCTATCATTGTACTCTCTTGGGACTACAAAAATGTTAAAAGCTTCCAACTCTTCTATGTCATCCCAAACCAAGTTACGATAATGCCTTAGTCGTTCATTCTTTGTTTGATACAGGTTTCTCACCTAAAAAACAACTAATTCAACATCACCTTGAGCATGTAAATTTCTTATCCCTTTCCTATGTTCAACTTCCATACCTAACAATAATGCTTCATACTCTGCAGTATTGTTAGTGTTTTCAAACTGTAGCTTAAAAGAAAAAGGAAAGAATTTTCCTTTTGGAGAAATAAAAAAATTCCTACACCTGATCCTATTGAAGAAAAACTACCATTAGATTCAATTGTCCAAACATTGTTTGGATCTCCTAGACTGGTAGTGTCAAAATCTGAAACTTCTTCGTCATATGCAGTTTCACCATCTATAAAAGACATATCGTCTGAAGATGATTCTTTTTTGAAAAGGATTATTTCTCTAAAATGGATGATCCATCAATTTTTGACTCATTTCTTGTCTTTTTAATTGAAGATTCAACATCTTTATCTATTTGCAAAAAGTATGTACCCATAACTGAAGACTCAAACATGATTTGAGCTCTCAGATATTTTGACTTAGTCACTAAAAATTTAGCTTCCCTTTCAGGAAGTAGCTTTTACATAATACCCTTGATGGGTATTCAGGATTCAAACATATCCATATTCAAATCACCCCCTACATATTTGCAAAAATTATGTTCTAGTAATATTCCATAAGACGTAGGAACGTGGGAACGTCAACTACCAAGACAATCATCTTGATTTTCTTGTTTGGAAATGCGGCAAAGGAAAATTGCACATCCTTGATTTTCCTAATCAAAGGCACTTATTTATTCCCCATTGAAAAGAAACAACCAAAAGTCTTTGTAATAGTAAGACTCAAAGCGGTAGCCACTTTGGCAGGCATAACATGGTTAGAAGCACCAGAGTCAATTACACAATTGCTAAACTTATAATTTTTTACTAACAATGAGATATAAAATGGGTCTATTCTCCCAAGAATGAATGATGGAATAGAAACCAAGTTAATTTGTGAAGGCGTAGGCTTGGAAACAACTGGGATGTCATGAGAGGAATCATGGCTCGAATGGGTTCCCTTGTCTTTAACAAACTTAACAAGTCTGTAAAGCTTATCAGGATTATCTTTTAAATATTCAACCTCAGACATCTAAATCTTAGTCTTCTTTGCATGGTCAATTATATCAAAGGCTTGGAAAGAACTTTGCAAAGAAGACAGGGTAATTTTGTTGATAGGTTTTAAAAATGGAACACCGGTCTTTGGAACTGGAGTATTGGCCTTATGCAATGAAGAAGATATAGGAGGACGAGTGGTACTTACTTGCTTTGTTACAATCATATATTTCAGTTGTACTAGAAAAGGAGTTCCCCTTTTGGCAATAGTCATTGGTGGTCATGAACTATCCTTTGATTTCATCACATCAGCTTGAGGTTGATCAAGTTGATTTTGTTAGAACATGTGAACACATCATAAGCATCAGTCACAAGATCCTCTTCATCATATTCATTTTCAACATGTCAATAGCCAATATTAGAGTCACCAGTTGGATCTGCTTCCTCCTCTTGGAATTGATCAGAATTTTATTTAGCTGGATACTATGATTGCACAAAATCATCTTGCTCAGCTTCATAATACCCCACGACTGCATTAGTGGGTGGAGCCTCAATATCAAGTCTTCCTTGTGGTGCAAGAATTATATTATGGTTTCTGGAAACATTACCAAAATAGTTGGAAGAATTTGGAAAGGTTCTCCTTGGAAAATCCTTGTATGGAGGATTAGATGGACCTTGAGAAACTTGTTTCTTCAATGCTAGCAATTCATTTTCAAGTTTTTTCACCTCTGATCAATGCTTGTGTTGGTAGATGAATATGTATATGCTTTTCCTTTATTTATGTTTGATTATTTGCTTATCTTACTAGCAAGAAAAATCATCTTCAAAGCTAGTAACTAATTGCTGAGCTATTTCAAGATCAGTTGGAACTACCCTCTACAACAAGAAACTTACCTTTGGTAGTTGTGTGTTAATGAAGAAACATTTGAGATTACGAGTTATTGGTTTGGCCTCCTTTAGAATCCTTGTTACCAACTTATTGAATTTTCCCATGAACTCACGCATGGGTTCGTGTGCTTTTCTCATAGTAGTAAGTTGTGCCTACAAGGCATGTGCATCTTCTACAGGCTTGAAACATTCTTGAAATTTGGTACAAAGAGTATCCAATTTATAACAGTACTAGGAGCAAGAGTGTAAAACCATTTTGCTACTACTCCTTGTTTGGTCTCAATCAATAACCTTATGAAAAAGCCCTCATGTTCAACACCAAGAATACCGCATACAATATAAAAAGAAAAAATATGTTTGCCAAGGTGTTGCTTACCATCGCCATAGAATTTGGGGATGTTCTTGCATGAAATGTGATGAATTTCATGTAAAGGGGCTACAAAATTTAAAGGACCAAAGGCATTACCCCAAGGACCTGGTGATGGTTGAGCTGCCACAGTGCCTTGAACAATGACCACTTGAACTAGCGTGATAGGTAAAACTCTCTAAAAATTAGAAGATTCGCTTGGAAGAGGTGATCTAATTTTTCAAGGAGGATAACTTCTTGTATGTTGTAATAGTGACCTTACCCATAGAGGAGAAGGAATGACATTATGGAATTGCAACAACTCAAAAAAAGGAACTTGACCGTGCACCCTTTGACTGCAAGTATATATTTTGTATGCCATACTATACTCTTTGAAAGAAAATGAAAATCAACAACAAAAAGATATTCACAAACTTGTAATAAGACATTGGAATACTTGTATACTTCAACTTAAAGCATGAGGCTTTGGTTGTGTACTTGTATCCCCTGCAAAGTCGCCAAAAAATTGTTGGGTGAATATTTTGTAATTCCTTTACAAATTAAAAAATAGGGATTTTAGCCATAACAATGATGAGAATGTTCTCTCCTCTTTGAAATGGGAGACTCCCTTCTTACTACTAATTGGAACAAAAATTAAACTATAATAAACTAAAAGTATTTACACTAGCTTTAACCATGTGGGGTGTGTTACATTCTCCATTTTCTCTTCTTTTAAAAAATGCATTTACAATGTTCCAAGGTAATATTTTGCAATGCTCTACACCTCTAAATATTTACCTGAGTAATCACCAATATTATTGATTAAACATAATAGTAATCAAAGAGTACCAGTACAACTAGATTAATACTAACTTGAAGACACACAAAAGCACAAAGTCTTCTTGCTACCCTCTATGATAGCTTTCAAAGTAAAAAATGATGTGCGTTGTAGCACAAAGTCTATCAACCCACCTCACCAATAGATCCACACACAAAGTGAATCTCCAAGCCAAAAGTCTTGATAATATTTCACCAAGAAACACTTGCATCACACAATTTCAAGTAATCAATATAACTCAAAGTTTATATAATTTATCTTGAACGTCCTTCCAATCATAAGAAAGAATTACCACTTATCCAATTAACAACAAGAGAAATCAGCAAGAACTATGTAAGAACATTCTCACTCATACAAACTTGATTCAAAACAAAGGTTGAAATCAAAATTCACCTCCTTTTATTAACTAAATTTGAACTTGCAATTTGAACACAGAGTTTCAAAGTTGAGTACCAATTTGGGCAGTACTTCATTATATAAGATTAAAAGGACCCCAAATATAAATGAGCTCTCTCATATTTATATATGAGAGCAAAAGAGATAATCTAGGAAAGAAATAACTAAAATTGGAGTCCAAAATTATTGTTGGACTTCTCTATTTTTACATGCATTTATAATTCTAAAAAAGACATGTAAATTGTCTTAAACTAATTACAAACAACATGAAAGATACTAAAAACTAAACTAAGGAAAAATATCCTTCTCCAACGTTGTTCATAAGAAATTCATCATACTTCTTCATGATAGCATGAACTTCATCTTTTTTTGGGCCTGAAGTATGTTTGGAAATTGTGAGGACTCTTAGGATCGACTCCTTAAGTTATCCAAGGTAAACTAAATGTCTAGCAACTTATCCATCAAAGCCACTAAAAACAATTGATCTTCAAATTCCTTTTGAATCATGCTAGTTAATTCTAGGACAATTTTTTTTTAGGAGAGAACCTTATCATTATCATCTCACAACTTACAAGGGATTTCTTCAACTCTATTGATAAGGTTTAAATTGCTATCTTGACCAACCTCCCAAGCACTTTGCAAATCATCAATCAAATCTTTGAGGAAATTCACTTTATGTATCATAGTCTCCCTCACCTCCACATACATATCTTTATTTGGGATGATTTAAGCTTCCACCTATTAGAACTGTAAAATCTTGAATTTTTTACAGTCTATTGTATTTAAGAGTTTCCAGCATTAAGTCCTTATCATAGACATAAAATCCCCTCTTTGCATTGTCTTGCTTATTTTTGTCATGTGACCCATTTGAATCCATCTACCTCTTCTTATTTCATTGAAAGACCCATATCGGCAAGACATAGTAAAAGTCTCCCCGAGATATATTTTTCACTAACATGTATTTGTTGTAGACAATTGGCAAGACTTTTCTTTTGTTTCGGCGACTGAGAAGATTCATATCGGCATATGCTGGGGCGTCGTTGTAGTGTCACAGGGAATTCAATTGGTCTTGCCAACTAACATGTGGAGGGGTCGTTTCGGCTAAGCTAGTGGGTATCGGCATGAAGTCACGATGAAATCATTTTGTCTTGCCGATTGGCTTGTAAGCAAAAGTCTCGGTAAGACTTTGTTCATCGGGGAAGGTCTTGGCGAAGTGACTCTTGTCTTGCCAAACTAAATACAAAGGGATTTGAAAAGCTATTGGAGAAAGTATTGGGGTCTTGCCGATTTGAAAGGTATGCCGATAGAGATATGCATCGCCAGGAGAAGAACTTTTCGACATAAGGTTTCACCGAAAGTTTGAAAGTTATACTGATAGGCAGCTCGGGGTGAGTTTCACCGAAATAGGAGTAATATGGAGGAGTGATATCGGTAAGACATTTGGCATCGATATAGGTCTTCTCGAAGGTTTACTGTTTTGCCGAAGGTATTATTTCATTGGTGGGATGTATTTCTTCGGTGATAAAACTTGGTGGACATGCCGAAATGAGAGTTCATCGGTGAAAGGGTGATTTTGTCTCAGCGACTATGGCTTGAAGAATGCATGTCGGTATGACACAATGAGGGCTATTTAACATCTCCCCGACTCGAAATTGTTATAGCGACACAAAAGGAAGTGACAATCATCATTTTTTGGATCTAAATGTCGGTAAGACCATGTTATGTCTTGGCGAAGGGTGTAATAGATGTTGCAAAAGGACTTCGCCCTAGGTTTGAAAGTTTCTCATCGAAACGATAGTTGATGTGACAGTGCCAGTTTCAAATGGATTTTCATGCATGCTTCATTAATGGCACGATGGGATATAACAGTACAGGTTGTATCAATTCTTGAATTCTGAATTGATTGTAGGTGAATTGGCATGCTGAGCAGAGAATCGGGACATTTTCAGTCTAAGGAGCTCGAGTGAAATACTGTAAGTGACTGTTCCTTGGTTTTTTACATTTTGATTCTATAAGCTTGAGAATGGAGTCCTCTAGTTCTAGGAAGGGTAAGGGTAGAAAGCCTGTCGTGAGTAGTTTGTCAAAAGGAAAGAAACAAAAGGTTGATACAGAGCATGAGGGCATTGAAAGGAGGTTGAACCAAGACCTTATTGATCAATTACTTGGCTCGGGCCCAAAAGCTAGAAGGTCTGCACAGCTTAGGGCAGAGGTTGGAAAACTAAATGACAAGTGCAAGTTCATAGGTGATGTCTGGACTGCCATTAGAGGTTATGAGCTTTTCAATTTCCATTACCACAGAAGAAACCATTTTGAACCAGTCTGTAACCCATGGAAGTTGAATGTAGGGAAACTGGTGTGCCCTAATATTTTTGTAAATGCACAATTAGTGAAGGTGCTTGCAGATAATTATGATCCAAAACATAAGGCTATATGTGACCCATCTGGAAAACCATAGATATATCTGTCTAAAGAAGCAGTGGGTGAGGTTTTCAAATTGGAAGGGTTTTGCAATGAGGAAATCAGCTGCGAAGAATTGGAAAAGGAATTTTCAAGAATGGATACAATCTATAAGGGTTGGAGGTTGCCTATTCATAGAGTTAAACAAGGTAACAAATTAGAGCCTTTGCAAGATAGTGAGGGGCCTCCTTATCATGTAGATTTGTTTGAACCTTACATGAAGTACACATATTTCTCAATGTGTCAAGTCTTAGGGATGGATGCCCCGGAACTCATGTCAATTGTGCCAATGATTATCACAGCAGATATTCAGTATCATAACTCCAAGCCATTCGATTATGCTTCATATATTGCTAGGGAGCTTGATTCAGGACTGATGGCTATAAAGAGTGGAGCTTCTATTGTTCATCTTAGACACTATTCATTGTTGATGCACTTGGTACTATATTTTGGTCAGGAGTTGGGAGTATGGCCTCCAGAAATGAGAGTCTTTCAAATTGGTAAGGAGGGTGAGGCATTGCCTGTTCAGCTGTGGACTGCTATTTTGGATAGTAGGTTTGCCAATTCTAGTTTCATCCACTTTGAGGAATACTTTGTGAAAACTTTGTACAGGTTGTATAAGTATCCTTGTAACTATTCATTGACTAATGAGATTAAAAGGTTTCTTCGTCCCAAAGATTTCAATGGGCCAATTGATCATAATTAGGGTGATTGGTATTGTTTGGAAGGAGCTACAATGATCAAGGTGTATGGATTTGAAGGTACCCCTTTTATTCTACCAAGGACAGTTCCAAACAGAATTGCATATTTGGAAATTGTTAGACAAATGGATTACAACAGTGTGATGATTTTCAGTTCTTATGGGAAGCAGGCTTTTATGCCTAGTAAATTATGCTTTGGTGATTTCACTATGTTGGCCAAGGAGGGATATAATTCACTCCATGATAGGTTATTTCATTATAATATGAAAAGTGGACCACCCAGGAAAAACTTTGACCCTGAAGGATATATCAATTCAGCCAAAGAAAAGATTAACTTTGGAAGGTATCAACATGTACCTTATCCTTTTGATGATATGATCAGGAATTTGGATGAAGAGGAAGCAGAGGTGGTGGTTGAGAGCTATAACCAAGGGTTACAGGATTTGGGGACATTGTCTTCTGGGGATGAGGAAACTCCAATGGATGAAATGCCACAGAGCAGAACAAAGAAAATATCTAGGTTGAGGACTCAGCAGTATGTTTTCCCAACTAGAGAACAGAGTATTGGCAGTGGTGATATTGATGCAAGGCATATGGAATACAGATATTTTGTTTCAGATGATGAGTTTATAAATTCTCTAGAGTTCAAAGCATTCTTGTACAAACTAAAGGGGAAAGAAATAAGAGAAGATGTTGGTGCTGTCACTTCTGGGAATGAAGAGCAATTATTGGATCAATTGAGAAAATGTGTGGATGATGAAATGATAAATATGACTCCTGAAAAGGGTAGGAAAATGTTGGAGAATGTTGGTGTCATGATCTTTTCTGGACTTTATTTGAATTCTGCATTGGTATTTGATAGCTTCTTAAGAGATAGTAACAATACACACAAAATTGATAAGGAAAAGGTGACAGAGGTGTATGCAGGTTCTAAGTCTAATACTGATGAGGGATCGTTGATGATATGGGATTTGTATCCCCCCCCATAGGAAATCAGTGGTAATTGATACAGAGAAGGCATTTGGACATGTAATGACCCTAAAGGTTGGAGAGGTTGATCCTGTGGTTACTGCAGAGATTGGAATAGACATTGCAAAATTGAATAAAGCATAGATCTAGGCACTGATAAGAGAAAGAGAAATGTATAAGGCAAGTAATGAGAGAATGTTATGAGAAAATGATAGATTGAAAGACTTGGTAGGTGTTTCAATTGATCCAGCCAAAATGCTCACTCAAGGAGAAAGCTCCCAAGCAAAAGATCATTGGATAGGGTCAAGTGCCTATAATCAAGGAAAGTATCATGCAATTGTTGCAATTGTTAAGAGGAGGCAGGATAATTTGACATCCTAGTTGAACAAATTATGGGGAGAATATTCTAGTACTCTGACTGCATTGAAGGAGCATGACAGGATGGAGGGATGAATTATGGAGAAGTTTCATGAATTGGCCAAGAATGAGGAGGCTAACGGTACTGCACTTGAAGCTGCAAACCATATTATCAGTCGCCATCAAAAATTCTATGAGGAATTGCAGGGGGATAAACAAGGATTAATTGAAGCTGCCAAGAAGACTGTGGTCACATTCTCTTATGGTAGAGGGGAGTTGAAAGATGCCACTAGATGGAAGAATGAATGTGACACAATACTGAATGGAATCATGAAGATAGCTTCTGCAGAGAATACAGCATTAGAGGAAGTGAGCGAGCAAAATGAGGAAATGATCAAGATGGAAATCATGATCATGAATGTTGTCGAGGATGCGGATACATATAAGTATCAGAATTACTTGGACTACCTCTCTACGACTCACTTGTGGCTAACTAAAACTTAATTAGTCGCTATCTTTTGTTTCAAATTCTATTTTTTCCTATTTCCGAAAGGACGCATCCTTTCATATCCTCAATGTATAAATGTCCATTTTTAAAACAATATGAAAAAAGAATGAGATAGAGGATAAAAAAGAGACAGCAAGATACAATTTTTTGGGAAAAGAATGAGACTGGTTGCATATGTAAAATCATGGAGATATCAATGAAAGTCTAATATGATGGTGCGATGTTTTCTGGTATCGGTTGTTTATGATCTGTGTTGAAAAGTATTATTGAAGTTGTCTTTGTAATGGTGTTTTCTAGTTATTTGAATTAGTGTAAACAAGTTTTTACCTAGTTCGTCTATGCACATTTGTTGCATCTGTATGATCAATTAATTGTTTCTTTCTAGTAAAGATTAAATTCTCTGAATTGATCATAGTAATTAGGGAATGTCAATTGGATTATTAAGAAGAACTCAATAATCACAATCTTGCATGTTTATACAAGTTATAAACCATATAAAATGTTAAACAACTCGAAATGTCTACCAGAACAAGTAAACTTGTTTTAGATTTCTCTTGACTCTGTGAACCCTATAAGGCACTAGTCTCTCATTTTTTTGGTTTCATTCACATTTCTGCATCTGTTAACTGAATATTAGGGTTAATTTTGAATATTGATGTACATTTTATACCAAATTTGTTTATTTTGTCCATTTCAATCTGCCATTGTGGACAAATTAGAGCAATAGGAAAAGATTTAAAGTTGAGTCTTCTCAAATCAATTAGGTACACCCACCTAGGTCTAGCAGCATCGAATGAGTAGTAGGTTTAATTGTTTCAAACCTTGTTATGTTACCCTAAAGTGTTATGAAAGCTTGGCAAACTTTCATGGTTCAGACTTGCGTTTTTGAGAGCTAACACCACCAACGTATCTTGTTTGAGATCCTTTATTTTCACCCAATCCTACAATTTTTTTTCCATTTATTCCTTTTCACGAACAAAAGTGTTAGTAGTTTCATCCAAATCTGATTTTATGGCCTCCATCCTTTTCATTTTCTTTACTGAAGATACCAAGAGTTTAAAACCTTGTGCAATCATCTACTCTATAAATTCTCCAGCCACTCTACCTCTAGTGTGTACCTTCTCCACCTTTTGGATCATAGGATCTTTAATATTGATATCCATTGGTTCAGCTGTCTCAAGATTTTGGGTAATCTTCCACAATATAGTTGTCAATCATTCATTCTTAGCTTTGTATTGATCCTTCACCTTCTTGACTGCATCAAACTTCTCAATAAGACTGACCAACTTTGATTGGACATTTTCCTTTGCAGTCTCATGTGTGAATTTTCCCAATTCAACTCTTATTACAGTAGAGTCTAACATATCAACCTCTTCCTATGTTATGTCTGGAGGAGGATGTGCCACCTCTTCATACCTATTACTCTCTTTGTCAAACAACCTTGAGAGATTCTCTTCCTTTTTCTTGGTTCTTGTCTTTGAAAGTGCAAGTTGTGCAAAGTCAAACTCATCTGGGGAGATGGATTCTTCTCTCCTATTTAGTGTTTGTAATGAGATCCAAGGTAGGATTAGTGAACTCTCTCCCGGATTTGCAACCATTTTTTGATATATAGTTGTTGCAATCACAAAAGCAGTGATTATGATTGGAGGAGTGTCAGTTAAAACGACACTAGGAATCTCAACACTTGACACTTGAACTGACTCAGTCATGAATTTCTTTAAATAAGAATGAGATGCAATGTCAAAAGATGGAGAATACAAGCTCAGTAAAGACATTGGAGATCATATCAAATTATCCAAACCATGTTTGGCTCTCTAAAAGATATTCCTTGAGGGGGATGAATGTATAGATTGAACTGACACTGAGGGTTGAATATTAATAGTGACTGCAGGAGGGACTATGACAACATGAATATTAGGAATAGGTGAAGTCATAGGATGAGTAGTAGGCATAGTAGTGACAATGGGGGAAGAGGAGATGAGTGGTTCTTTTGGAATATCCTTATGAGGAGACATTGGTGATTCCTCATGGAATTCTTCCTCTTCTTGCCTCTCTTATTTCACAGACTCCTCATGTTCTTCGGTAGAAGGCCCTTATGTGGTTGTTTTTCTTTATTTAACACCACCCTTGATCACAAACTTGATCTTGGGTTTGGAATACTTGCTTGAACTTGGAGCATCGTTCTTGTTCTATGTCCTCATCTCTGACTTCCTATCAACAGGATCTTGTGTTTATTCCTCTAACCCAATAAGAAATTATTTCAGATCAAGTTCACCTCTTTCTAAGACCGTGGAATAAGAGGAAGAGGAGATCCTATAAAAAATTTCTATTCATAGGCTAGGTTAAGATGTCTCCATCATCCTCCATACCCTCACGAATGTCCACCAAATCTAGCTCTTGAATCTTCTTTAAGGTGAGCCTACAATAATCCATCTTCTTGATTTCTTCATTTGTCCTCATATCAGCCCATATTTCCTCAATTAGATGCACATGTGAATAAGATTTCTTGATTTTATCCTTCATATCTCGGTAATCAAAATCAATCCTCCTCCTTAACATTTTCAATGTTACCAAATATATTTTAGGCTCAACAACTTTTCCCTTAGGAGAAGTTTGAATAGAATACTTGTCGATTCTTAATGGGAACTTGAAACCTAGCTTATTGGATTCCATTTTATTTCTATGTACTGCAATGGTTTGTTTCCATAACCCCATCAAAACAATCTTATCGTTGGGGTAGCGAGGAAGGATGTATGGATAACTAGTAAAATGACCAACCCTCAAATATGTAAAGGTAGACATTTGCAAATACATATAGCCAAATTTACTCACAACCTTCCATGCCTTGTTTGATACTCTATTTATCTCACGCTCTAGATCTAATGCACACATGAACAGACCAAAAAAACACAACATTCACCCTTCAAAAATGGTGGGTGCTCTCATTCAAAGTTATTTGTGTGAAGTAGTTGTACACTTGGGTCACCCTTCTATTGTCAAACCTTCAAAATTCCTTGTTGCTACAGCAACATATACCTAGTATGAAGTCATATAGAACTTTCATGTTGTAAGTATCTAGGTTAATTTCTCATAAATAGCATTATTGATTTCTTCACCCCAGAAGACCTGATGTCTCCTATTCAAAATAATCTTGATGTAAAGATACATCCAGTTTTCAAAATTAGATGAGACTGACAACCCTTGCACTCTGCTAAGAAGAGTGATGAGATCTTTCACCTCTTCAATGAAATCATTGCAAGGAAAACTCTTGGGCCACCTAGAGATTCCTGGCCAAGGTGTCTTCAACCATTTTTTATTAATCACCCACTTAGTAGTTTCTGAGTCTTGATCGTATTCTACTTGGGCAGATTCCTTAGAGATCTCCACATATCTATCAATGCTTAGAAAAATGAATTCCTTGTCAAAGAATTTAGCATCCAACCTTATGATCACATTCCCATTTGAATCTTTGACACTTCTAGTATCCTTGTCATAATGTGAAGCAACTTGTAATATGAACTCTGGGTTTTGTGCTGCAATAGGAAATGAGGAAACCAATTGGGTATTGATTTGAATAATGAAACTCATTCCATTGTCCAAGGGTTGCTTCTTTGTCCTCTCAAGAAATTTGACATGTCCACAGTGGCTAATTTATATATCCCTAATCTCATCAATGTTAGATGTGACCATAGTGGCAGGAAACACACCTTTATATTTATATTTCATTGATTTTCCTTTGCTAGGAGACAGATTCAATATCTGAAGAAAAATATGTCTTTGAGGGAATACAAATGGGAAGATCTCAAAGAACGTGCATAGGAAGTTGCATGACAAATTCATGGTTTTGTAGTGTTAGAGAGATATTGCAAATTGTAAATTGTAGCAAGGGGAAAATTAGAGTGGTTGTGCGTATATCTAGGGCTTGAGAGCGATGGATGAAAAATGGAGCGTTAGCGGTCAAATTAGGAGATGAAGAAGAATTCCCCTGAGAGAGAATTTTTTGTATTTTTTGCTAGGTCGCTGAAAATCAACATTATTGCAGGTTGTGCATAAAGTTTACAAAATGATTACAAAGACGTTAAATTTTAACGACATTACATTGGAAGATCATCTAATTTTTGCTAAGTCAGAGAAATTCTCCAACTTTGCAAGTGGGTAGGTCAATTTCAGTTGCAAGGTAGGAAAAAAACCTCTAACCTTACATGTGATAAAACATGGGATGATATGTACCATCGGTAAAAAAGTTTTCTTGTGCAAATGCCTCTGGAGTTCTTGATTTTGCATGAGGAGGGTTTTTTGACGCCTATGCAAAATATTAAGTGGACTTGAAGCATCGTCGGTGAAAAATACTGATGACACATGAAACACATAACTTCTCAAGTCTATTGCAATGTCGGGGAAAAACCTGTAAGAAAAGCTAGGTGCGAAAATGCCTTCCTAATGCCAATTTCCAGAAGAGTAATACAAACATTTTATCCAAATTACAATCAAAGCTCCATTTAAGAAGCACATTCATAAGCAACAAAATAGACAACTAAACAACACATAGAATTAAACACCAGTTTTACATGGGAAAACTCGTACATGAGAAAAACCCACACACCAAGCAATATTTAGTTTGTATTATAGTATAAAAAATTACATACAAATTTGTAGAACTTCTAATTCGTCAAGTTTTAATTCACAGTCTTAATTTCAACAACATAAAATTTCCCTAATCAACCTCTCGATCAAACTCTGATCATCTCTCTATTACAATTGTGTGCAATGCACTATGGAACTTGCATACAGTCACCAATCGTTCCAGGAAGCCAAATGTTACAACTTCCACAACGAATGGTCACAGAGAAATTTAATTGTTAATATTCACTACCCCACCAAAACCATGTCCTTCTGAACTGTTCCAGTCACCTCGATATGCATATAGCTCACCAGTCACTCAATCACCGGAGTGTCGAAGAGACACGAGACCATGTCTCACCGAACACTCAAATTCACTTCGATACAATTCCTACACTTTCTACTCCATCCCATCGAGATGTCAAGGAGATGACTTAGTATCTTCCTTTGATATGAGAGAGTCACACTAACGATGCTTATAATATTAACACCATCAAATCATCGAGGAGACTTCACTCCAAAGCTCACCGAAGACACAAGGTTCCACTAATGAAGATACACAACATCAAGTTATTGATGGGACACCACCCAAAGTCTCCATGATAAAGCACCATCCCTTCAACACTGCCAAGGTAACACTCTCCATAGGGATGTCGGGGAGACATGGGATTCTATCCTAGCGATATGATCATCTCCCGCTGACAGAGCACAACCCCTTGTAAGTGGCCTTGAATTCCCATTTATAAAAACATGGGAGCAAAAATCTTTGGGCCAAATTAAAATGTTAGTCACATTTACATTTGAAATTCAATTTCATTTCAATTTCAAAGATCCCCAGACAGTTATATTTGCACCTTGCAAAGTGGGGGGAAAGCAAAAGACAAAAATCCTTTCCATCACTGAAGATTTACCTGCCTTCCAAAAGGCATCATTCATCATTGAAGTAGTACCAAAACCTATTGGATATATCTAGCTTAATTATGGGTGTGTCATCTTGGGTTTTAGGCCTCTTGACTCCCCTCTTCTTAGGTTTCCTCTCTGGCCTATTTCTTGACTCTTTAGCCTTAGTCATTTTCAATTTGTAGAATAATTTCACTAGTTTATACTCTTAAAAACAAGGTTGGAAGGAAAAAAACTCACCAAGACAATGCACAATTCCTACCAACCTAAATGGGGTTTATAAACAACTAAACCCCCACCAATCCCAATCATTCAAAGCCTATAGGCTTCTTGATAAATTCATAAACCAGCCATCCTAAGCACAATTTGACACAGAGAAAATTAGATACTTGCTTACTCAGGAGAACTTTTCTTTAATACCTCTGAAACACCTAACCTGAGACCCACATGCTTCTTCTCTGGCTCTAAACCAATTCCTCGGCTCTTTGATAATTTTAATTGTGAAGGCAAATGGACTGAAAACCTCCCTTTATGGTGAATTCCTGAAGCATGTCCACCATTAATGTTCAAAGAGAGATTGCACAAGCGAGCTGACAACTAGCCACCTCAAGTTTAAATCACAATCATTGATCATCTTCATTTAAAACATGGTCAATGATGATCCTCAACCATGGCACCATGCTTTTACAACTTGTGCATTAAAAATGGCGATGACATCTCAGATAATTTCCACGTAGCCACCTACACATTAATCATCATTTATCTGACAACCATCGTGCGTCGCTACCTTAGTTCCTACTCTTAGTGAACTCACGATGCATTAAGTCTCGACAATGAGAGGAATATTCCATCAGATAATCAATCACCCTTCGCTAATTCATTCGGCAATGATCAAAACATAATAGCGATGGAGAACTCCTAGCGATAAGTTGGGATCACTCCACGTGTCCATATGATAAGATAAAGGGATGAGAAATCATCACTCTTAGTAATATTTCATATTCATGAATCGACATTGGAACAAATAACTTCATCGTGCATCACCAATTTATAACTAAGAACTCATGATCAATAAGCGATAACAAAAAGGTCAACGATACAAAGGAATTTTCTCACATTGCTCATCGCTAATTTGAAATGTAAAGTTTAAATTCTATCCGCAATGAGTGATACAAAGGTGATAGGTCATCACACATCACTAATTTTAGGCCAATGGTTTAAGAACAATCCCCGCCCGTTTGTTCCTTAGAACAAGTGAACCTGTTGTTCGCAGGGGTGATCTCTTTTCCCATCTGAGTCTTCCTTGTCTGTACATCCCTTAGAATAGATGAATTTTTTTTCTACATGGGTAGCCCCACTTCTTTCCATACTATTCATGTATGTACATTTCAAGACATAGGCGAATTTGTTGACCATTAGATAGGCGTTTCCATTTGCATCCGTACATCTCAGGAAAGAGGCGAACTTGATCCTTAGGTGATTTTGTGTCCCATTTCTACCCATTTCCTTTTGATTTGTAAAAGATATAGGTGATCTTGTGTCTTAGAAATGAAATCTTGTTAATACATATCCGATATTGATACCTTGATAGGTGAATTTGCATCATGTGTCTACCTGTTTCTTTTGCATCTCAAGATATAAGCGAATCTGAGTCCTAGAGAGAGTTGATCTTGTTAAACACAAAGGTGATTTTGTTGACCTTTAAATAGGAAAACCCATCACTTGGAGGGGATAAATTGCTAGACACAGAGGTGTATGAACTTCCCATACAATATTCCCAAGAGTTAACCCTCTTAGCCCTTGAAAGCCTATCATTTTTTGAGTCTATTTTTGCGATCAAAATTTTTTTATCATCATCCATCTGCCCGAAATCATCATTTTAGTCCGTCTCCATTTTCAAAAGTTATTGAATCTTCAATCCAGTCACATAGGTGCATCTTAGGACATCCCTAGATTGCATTTCCATCATTATTTAATCAATCTTGATCTTTTAGACTTCAGTTTAGGGGCTTTTATCCAATTGGGTTAGGTAACTAACCCTAATCGTCATCATCCACACTCGCTTGGGATTGTTATCCATCCTAAGTTAGTAATCCTCCATGGCCTTATCAATTCCCTCTCATTGTGAGGTGAATTTTGTGTTTTGATCATCTTTTTATCATCAAATTAAGCCCCTAAACCTAGTTTAGAGTCAATTTCATCAATACAATCCTATCAATCACCCGACCCTATCAATCATCCAATCCTATCAATCATTTGATCTGTTCAATCATCCAATCAAATCAATTATCTGAATCATCCCACCCAATCTGATCAATAAATTCATCAATCAATCATCTAATCCAATCAATCCTTTAGTCATCATTTAGGTCATCATTTAAGTGCATCCTAGAGCTTAGTGTCATCCTAGCCACCTAGCTATTTTGCATTTTCATGCCCATTACCCGATCGCAAGCAAAAAAACTCATGGAACAACAATAGCCTCAAGGTACTCAGCCTCAAATCCCCTGGGATCAACCCACCAATGGTGGATCATCACAATCTAACACTGAGGTCCACACTCATTCTCCTCATAACAAAAGCATGGTTAATTAACCTAAGCTTACAGTTGACGAATACCTCACTAATCCCACCAATTTACAAATGACAGATCATCTTCTAGATGAGCATGGGTACAATATATTTTCCACCTTAATCATGAAAGGTATCAAACCATTGCCATAATTTGACCTATTCAAATATGTCAACATCACACCTCCTGCACTTCCTGTGCCGCAAGACCCTCAAAATTCTAAAAATGACCCTGGCAATTCATACGTCCCCCAAGGTTCACCCTAAGAGGGTTTCTTTCAACCTGGATTTGGCAATATTATTCTTTATCAAGTGACACCTCTTGTACCACCCCCTCGGGTTCCAATTTTGATTATGCAAGCATCACCTGATCCTAACAATCTTCTTGGTCTTGGTATGTTGCAAGATCCTCCTAATCCACAAGGCAAGAACATCCCACAAGATTCAACCCCAAACCAACCGGGTCCACTTCTAGGGAATACTAGGGGAATTGCTTATAATCCTTTCACTACACCACCTCCACCTCCTGGTCCTACACCCATGTCTAACTTACCGCCACCTCCATTTGCATCCCAGCTACCACCTCAAAGCAGTCTTTCACCACAACAAACCCTATCACAACCCCGCTTCACACTACTACCTCGTCACAACCTTGGAAACCGCCCTTGCATCAAGCTCAAAGTAATCCATCTCAACCCCCACATCAGCTGCAAGGTAATCCCCAACAAGGTCAAATCCTGTAGCAACATAAAACACAACCTCCACATCAACCTCAGGGAACTCCCTCGCAACCTCCTCATCAATCGTAGGTCATCCCTCAGCAACCTCAAATTCCATCTCAATCTCGTCACCAGCAACCACCATATTACCAGCAATCCCCTCAGCATTCACAAATCATGACACATTCCCAACCTTCCTCCCAACAAATTCCTTAAAACCCTGCTACCCAATACCTGTATCATCCTCAAATCACTTATCGTTTGCAAGCCACTCCATCCAATCCCAATCCTAATTATTATTACTACACTACATAACAATCTTATGAACAACCATCCTAAGCACAACAATCCCAACAACGGCCATCCTACACCAATCTCCAACAATCACAATAATATCCCTATTGTCAACAATCCACTCCACAACAACCCCCATACTCTTCCTAGCAGCAACTCATCTACAACTACCAATCCTATCCATATTACTATCAACAATCACCATCATATCAGCAGGTGCCTCCTCCTCATATTATCAAGCCCCACTGTCATATCAACCAAATAACATTAACCCTCCATCCACATATCCCAATCAATATCAAAAAACTCTTTCATATTCACCTCCACCATCACATGATCAAACCATTTTGACTTCATCATCATCCTATCAACAATATCCCCCCTACAATTAGTCCAATCTGACCAATCCTACTCAACCAACACCTACCAATAAGGAGTGGGAAGAGGTTAAAGCTGCATTGAAGGACTTGTAAGTAGGGACATCCAAAAATTCCTTTAAATTTGATGAGATTTGTCCCTATCTATTTGATCCCTCTATCTCACTTGTCCCCTTTCCTAAAAACTTTAAAATGCCAAAGTTTGATAAGTAAAAAGGAAAGGGTGACCCATGAACCCACTTGTAGGAATTTTACACACATTGTCAAGAAGTCTTGCACAATGATAGTTATCTCCTAAATTTATTCCCTAGAAGTTTGATAGGGATACTCTAGACTAGTTCATGGGTCTTCAAAAGGGGTCAATCTCTTCTTTCGTAGATTTGTCAAAAAAATTGTTGCACACTTCTCCTTCAATTTGGAGAAGGACATAGATACCTTAGATCTGTTGAAATAAAAATAATGTGAGGGAGAAACCTTTGCGAGCTACCTTCAGAGGTGGCGTGCCTTGGCTAGTCGACTAAAATCCCATCTCAGTGAGAAGGACATGGTGACCATCTTTGTTGAAAATGCACATCCTGACATGGTCCATAATATTTATCTTCATTGTGTTACCACCTTTTCAGAAGTCATTGAGAAGGGCACCGCCATTGAGAGGGCTCTCATTGCTAAGGGACAAGTCAAAATCTTTAACTCGGATAAGGACAAGTCAAATAGAGATAGGTCTCGCTACTGGAATAAGAATAAGAATGTTGTCAATGATGGTGTCACTGATACCAAGCATGTCCAGGTAGCCAACACCTCACAAAGATCATAATATTTCCCTAATAAACAATCGGCTCCTGACATCATATATGTGTCACATGGTGCACCTTGTCCTCCCCAACAGTCCAATTAGAATAATCAAGGGAAAAATAAATGCTTTTTCACCCCTTTGGGAGAACCCTTAAGTGTCATTTTCAACAGGTTTCTTCAAGCGAGCTATCCGATCATCTATCCTGTGACGAAGCCCTTTGACAAGTCCAAACCAAAGTATGTCTGGTATAGGGAAAACGTGTATTGTGACCTCCATAAAATAAAAACAATTTTATCGTTGGGGTAGCGAGGAAGGATGTACGGATAACTAGTAAAAAAACCAACCCTCAAATATGTAAAGGTAGAAAATTGTAAATACATATAGCCATATTTACTCACAACCTTCCATGCCTTGTCTAATACTTTATTTATCTCAAGCTCTAGATCTAATGCACACATGAAAAAACCAAAAAAATGCATCATTCACCCTTCAAAAATGGTGGATGCTCTCGTTTAAATTTATTTGTGTGAAGTAGTTGTACACTTGGGTCACCCTTCTATTGTCAAACTTTTAAAATTCCTTGTTGCTATAGCAACATATACCAAGTACGAAATATAGAACTTTCATGTTGTAAGCACCTGGATTAATTGCTCATAAAAATCATTGTTGATTTCTTCACCCTAGAAGATCTGATGTCTCCTATTCAAAATAATCTTGATGTAAAGATACATCCAGTTTTCAAAATTAGATGAGACTGACAACCCTTGCACTCTACTGAGAAGAGTGATGAGATATTTCACCTCTTCAATGAAATCATTGCAAGGAAAACTCTTGGGCCACCTAGAGATTCCTGGTTGAGGTGTCTTCAACCATTTTTTTATTAATCACCCACTTAGTAGTGTCTAAGTCTTGATTGTATTTCGCTTGGGCGGATTCCTTATAGATCTCCACATATCTATCGATGCTCAGAAAAATGAATGCCTTGTCAAAGAATTTAGCATCCAACCTTATGATCACATTCCCATTTGAATCTTTGACACTTCTAGTATCCTTGTCATAATGTGAAGCAACTTGTAATATGAACTTTAGGTTTTGTGCTGCAATAGGAAATGAGGAAACCAATTGGGTATTGATTTGAATAATGGACCTCATTCCATTGTCCAAGGGTTGCTTCTTTGGTCTCTCAAGAAATTTTGACATGTCCACATTGGCCAATTTATGTATCCCTAATCGCATCAATGTTAGATGTGACCATAGTGGTAGAAAACACACCTTTATATTTGTATTTCATTGTGTTTCCTTTGCTAAGAGACAGATCCGACATCTGAAGAAAACTATGCCTTTGAAGGAATGCAGATGGGAAGATCTCAAAGCATGTGCATAGGAAGTTGCATGACAAATTCATGGTTTTGTAGTGTTAGAGAGATATTGCAAATTGGAAATTGTAGCAAGGGGAAAAATTAGAGTGGTTGTGTGTATATCTAGGGCTTGAGCGCGATGGGTGAAAAATGGAGTGTTAGCGGTCAAATTAGGAGATGAAGAAGAATTCCCCAAAGAGAGAATTTTTTGTATTTTTTGCCAGGTTGCTGAAAATCAACATTATTGCAAGTTGTGCATAAAGTTTACAAAATGATTACAAAGACGTTAAATTTTAACGACATTACATTGGAAGATCATCTAATTTTTGCTAAGTTAGAGAAATTCTCCAACTTTGCAAGTGGGTAGGTCAGTTTGAGTTGCAAGGTTGGAAAAAAATCTCTGACCTTACATGTGATAAAACATATTTTCCTTTATAATGTTGAGCCAACAAAAAATGTTGATCATACATGTGAAACATGGGATGATTTGTACCATCGGCAAATTTTGTCGCTTGTGCAAATGACTCTAGAGTTCTTGATTTTGCATGAGGAGGGTTTTTTGATGCCTATGCAAAATATTAAGTGGACTTAAAACATCGTTGGTGAAAAGTATCAACGACGCATGAAACACATAACTTTTCAAGTCTATTGCAATGTCGAGGAAAAACCTGTAAGAAAAGCTAGGTGCAAAAATGCCTTCCTAATGCCAATTTCCAAAAGAGTAATACAAACATTTTATCCAAATTACAATCAAAGCTCCATTTAAGAAGCACATTCATAAGCAAAAAAATAGACAACTAAACAACACATAGAATTAAACACCAGTTTTACGTGGGAAAACCCGTATGGGAGAAAAACCCACACACAAAGAAATATTCACTTTGTATTATAATATAAAAAATTACATACAAATTTGTAGAACTTCTACTTCCTCAAGTGTTAATTCACGGTCTTAATTTTAGTAGCATAACATTTCCCTAATCAACCTCTCGATCAAACTCTGATCATCTCTTTATTAAAATTGTGTACAATGCACTATGGAACTCGCATACAGTTACCAATCGTTCCAGGAAACCAAACGTTACAACTTCCACAACGAATGGTCACAGAGCAATTTAATTTTTAATATTCACTACCCCACCAAAACCACGTCCTTTTGAATTGTTCCAGTCACCTCGATATGCATATAGCTCGCCAAGTCACTCAATCACCGGAGTGTCGAAGGGACACAAGACCATGTCTCACCAAACACTCAAATTCACTTCGATACAAGTCCTATGCTTTCTACTCCATCCCACCGGGATGTCAAGGAGATGACTTAATATCTTCCTCCGATAGGGGAGAGTCACACCAATGATTCTTATAACATTAACCAACACCATCGGCTCATCGAGGAGACTTCACTTCAAAGCTCACCGAAGACACAAGGCTCCATTAATGAAGATACACAACATCGGCTTATTGAGGGGACACCACCCGAAGTCTCAGTGATAGAGCACCATCCCTTTAACACCACCAAAGTAACACTCTCCATAGGGATGTCGAGGAGACATGGGATTCTGTCCCAACGATATGATCATCTCCCACCGACAGAGAACAATGCCAAACTCATGAAGATCTCTCAGACCATCGAATGAACTGAGAACTATGTCCAACCAAAATGGATTTTCCATTCCGATAAGGAGTTAAACATCAACTGGTGGGAAGATTATCAAACCAATAATTTTGAGTCACATTTTCCAACAAAACCCTGATCTTGCATTGTGCTGGGTAGATCACATGTTTGAAACTTGGGGATCGGGCTTTAAGTTTTGCATGCGTGGCAGATAACATCGATGTAGCAAGGGTATTTTAGAACCCACACAACATTGGTGAAAATCACCGATGCTACATGGTATGTTAAAAATTTGGGGAATTGATTCATTGATGTTTGATCGATGAAAAACACTGATCAAACATTTCTCATTTTACCTTATACTTATGTTGACAAGTTGGGGAATTGAGCTCAGATGAATTCAAGGATAACAATATGGTTTCTAATTTTGGTGTCTATATTTTCCATAGATTTTATATTGTCACACATTTCTAAGTCATTCTTGTTTTGGGAACTTCTGGGGCTCCATTCTTGCTCCTACAATAATATTTTTGGGTGCACTTTTTTTTAAGTAGATTGTTTTTGTGTATTTTGTAGTGGTGTAATTAGATTGATCTCATTTTGTCAAAAAAAAACTTTGATTAATGTGACCAAATCTGACATTTGCATGTACCAAGATCAAGTCCATTTTCCTACTTTTGAAAAGTAGCATATGTATTTGCACTAATCATAAAGTGCCAAGCTCATATATTTCTTGGGGGGTTCTTTGACTGAGTGAATATAGGGGGATATTATCGTGGTTGATTTATTTGTATTAATGTCAAATTTCATCATTTGAGGAGGTATTACGGGTCTTTCTATTCATCCTTTGTGGTAATTATGAAAAATGACAATTATGAGTCCTAATAGAAATGCATCTTGACACATATCATGTGGCTTAAGCTTTTTCCATATTTTTATGGGCTCTCACCTAAACCAGACACAACTCTGAAGAAATCATTTTTGGGTAATAATAATGATATTATAGGACTGATTGATACAACTATTGGTGTTGATATTCCTATGGAGATATCAGATATTGAGTTCCCACACACACTTTGGACTAAGATTTGGGAGATCTTTGGAGACCCTCATATCTCTCCATTGCTAGAAGATCTATATTAGATTTCCTAATTCCACTTGATCATGTTGATACTATACCTTTTGATGATGATACTTTAGAAGAGCTTGAATATAGTGAATATCTTGAATATCCTGTTGACAAAGATACTTCTCTTCTTGCTTCTCATCCTCCTATTGAGATCACATCTTCATCTACTATTACATTTTATGATGCTTGAGTTTCCACAATTTTGGATTCTTATGATTTAGTGTGGAAAGATATACATTATCTTCCAAATATGGTTTCTTGGGGTGACTTCTTGATAGGTATTTTAGACTTATTTTTGGAGCCTTATATTGCATTCTTGGATTGACTTCTTGATAGGTATTTTAGAATTATTTAGGAGACACCATTGATTGCATACATCTTATCTTTGATGGAGATGATCCTTCTCCAGTTGTTGTGAGGGAAAATTCTAACCCTCTTGTTCATTCTCTACATGATAATTCTTCACAGTTTGACATGAGTGTGGATAATTTTGACCAACATTTGGAGGAGGCTTATTTATCTTCAAAAGAGATATCTTTGTATTAGGATTGTGTTCTATATTCATCTCTACTAGATTATGGATTGTCATCTTCATCAATGTGGCCTAGAATGCTTGTTTGGAGTGTGCCAGATTTGACCATCAACATGGAGACACTTGAGAAAAATTCCTAGATATCACACATCATTCTTCTTCCCTCATCTTCCTTTCAATACTAGGAATAAATCTTGCATGCATTCTTGGTTTTGTTTCTTTCTAAGGGTAGGAATATTGTTCAACAATATTGGATCATCTTCAACATTCATTTTCAAGAATCTACCATAATTTCAAGATATTCTAGATTGAGGGGGGGCTATCTTATGGGGGTATTTTTTCTTGCATGGAGTTTTATCCTTCTCATTCTTCATTGAAAACATGTTTTTCTCATCTCTTTTGGGGAGGATTTTTATCTCACTAGGTTTTATCATTTTCTTCATCTTTGAGAGATTAAATTTATACATGGGTACCTAACATGAACTTTTAGTTGGGAACCATCATCATCTTTGTATCATTTGCATCAGTTTCCTCCTCCCTAAGTTGCACCTAAGGGGGGTGTTGGTGTGAATAAGGTTTCTTACCTAACTAGTTAAACTAGTAGGTCCTAGGAATCTTTATAGAAGTCTTAGTTGGAATTAGATCTTATCTTATCTTTTATCATTTAATTCTTATTCCCTAGGTCATTTAATATTAGTTGTCTAACCTTGTCTATATAAGCAAGGGTCTCTCATACATTGTATATTTATTCTATTTGCATTGTTGATAGGAATACAATTTACTCTTGTCCTATTGCTCTTCTCTTTGTGCTTTCTATTTGGCCTCTAGATCTTGGGTGTATATCTTTATAGATAACTCTTAAATTATGGAATTTTAATTTTTATAATATATATTTACCAAGTTTGAATGCCATTATTAGCTTATAGATCATTATTTAAACATGTATATATACAAGTTTTACTCTCTTTTCTTTAGAAATAATTATGCATTGTAAAAGGATTGAGTCATGTAGCATATAAGAGATTGAATATATTATATTATTAATAACATTGATAATATTTCATGTAACATTCTCAAACAGATATTATTTTCTTACATGCTCCAAACATTAGCTTTGTTGATAAATATGATTCAATTTGGTTGATTGACCTTAAATATAATTTTTTGTCACATGAACATATTTTTTTTACAAATAAGGGGTTAAAAACTCCCATGAATAGGATTTTGATTATGGGAAAATATAGAGTATCAAAGCTCATATGAGTTCTCATTAAAATCTAATCACTCATTTACTCTTTTTAAATACTAAACACATATTTGTATCCATAGCCTTTTGGCTAGCCATCATATACAAAATGTGTGCCCTTATAGTTCATTATCTATGTCATTTGAGGTGGGAGCTACAAATATTTGTATTTAATAAAAATATACATTGGCATTATATATAGTATGAAATTGATAAAGTGTTTGAGGGTTTATTTTGTAGACATGAGAAAATATTGCATCTTCATCATCTCTTTCAAGGTAATTTAAGTATTCTATTATGATATATAATATTTTGGAGTGGATCACATCAATATTTAGACATATAAAAAATTAAATTAAAGATGAGATTTAGCTTTATAATCAAGTGTTTTTGGCTATTTGATTTTACCTTCTTTTAGTGCATAGATATGTATATTTAAATTGAATGTGTTCAAGTGATTTAGACTTCACCCTAGGATATTATGCATAGAAAATTTAATTAGTAGGAATTTGAAATGTCTATGCTATAACTATTTATGAAATATGGCATTTGATATTGATTGAATGTATTTATTTAACATTAATGCATTTACTCATGATCACTTTATTGATCTTTGTGAACTTGAAGGGGTTTCTAGGATAAAATTTCTCTAAGTTATGTGTTACAGTTTTTCTATGCTTCTCTATTTCTAGCATAAAAGAATTGTCTTATTACTAGATTTATCTTCCATGATTTATAATTTTTGTTTAACTATCTAAATAATAAGTTTTAAATATATCTAGGCTCATAACATTATTTATATTTGTGTCAATTTATATTTTGAGTTAGAATAATTGATCTCTAATTAAAATATATGAGAGTTATACATTATCAAAATGATGCTAATGAAAATTTTGTGTGTGTGTATATATATTTGTGAGAATATGATGTCAAGTTAAAACCTTTATAAAATAATGTGTTATTGTATTAAAGAGAAAATTCATTATTTTTATTAATTATAAATCTAATTATTGCATTATAGTGCACTTTGAATTATGTAGATGAGGGATCAAGAAGTATAGCCAAAATCATTTATATAATACCAAAATGAAAAATCTTGCTATAGAATACATTTGATCAAGATAAAAAATTATTGGGTTATGAGGAATAGTAATAGATTTCATTTATAGTTAATCCAAAAATAGTTTAAATATAATATCCATAAACATAAATGTTTATACAATTCCCAACTCCTAGTTGAGTGACCCTTGGAGTGAAAATATTGCTACGATAGATGCATAGAGCCCTATAAAAGTGTAGTTATTTATTATTATATATATGTATGTATGTATATATATATATATATAAACTTGATAACTAACTCACATGTCCACTACCATTGAGTGAAGCACACATGCATACACACTCTACCCTCAAACTAAGAGTATCACTTACTGGATCCAACTACAAATGCATGCAAAAAATAAATATTAGTCTAAATATAGTTCATTTATGTAGGAATACAATCATATGTTTAAAATTGTATAGTATAAATTAAATTTAAAAATAAAAAGTATATACTTGTGTCAACATATCAGGACCCTAAATATCACCATCTACGGCTATAATGATTGAATCCATTAACTCATCCAAATTTCTCTTGTCTAGTAGCTATAGCAATGGTGTGTGAAATAGACTATAAAGGAATGATGGTAACAAATCTTGAAGAAATCATTTGACTTACGAAACCCATACCCTCTGCAACTTTCTCAAGTGAACCAAGTTACTATGGAGTGATATGATAGTTAGTAGATGCAGCTTGTGCTACTCTAGTATGTGAATCATTTTTCCCACTAGAGCATCTAACTCCAGGATTGACATTTGAACACTATGAGTCAACTATTATACTCTCTAAATCTACAATGATGTGACCCACATATGAACTAACATTTGAAAAATGGATCCTCAACTATGATGATATCACCTGATATGCGCTCATTAGATCCTTAGAAAAAAAAAATGTTGCCCTCTGAATCTAATCATCAGTTGTAATGTGGTCTATATCCTCTAGAGATAGGGTGCTTTTGACATGATAATGATCTAGGTGAGAAGATGAACTACATAGATGTCTCATCAAGTATTATCCCACCTGATCTGTAGATATCATCTAAGTATGCATGATAATCTCAATAATACTATAATTATTGTTGAGGGATAGAGAGATCACAAGAATTCTCTCATAAACCAATCTCCAATAAACATGAGGTTGTTGATTTTCATGATGATATGTATCCCTATTGTATACCCTTCTACACCCTTGGCCCAAATGTTGAGATAAATATAAATCATTGATGTTGAGGCCTACATGAACATCAAATTACAATATTATGCAAAATATAATAGAATTTGGTCATTATTAAGACAATTACCATGGGAAAAAAGAAATATAGGGTAAATCAATGGTCCCATCTGAGGGCATACACATCTAGTTGCCTGATCTTCCCTAACAATAGTTTTGGGGGCATAGTGAGAAAAAAATACATTTTGATAATTTATTGTAGCATATTTTGTTGTATGATGCTCAATGAAACATCGCCATAAATTATTTCACATTCAGGTGAGAATAGTTGCTAAAGTTTCACCAGAATAAGCACTAACACTCGCTAATGAATATCTAACATGAAGTAAGCTATCCAATATCTTCTCATAATTTGGTTTGTAAACTCCATTATTTTGTGACTCGTCTAAAACTAATTGCAATTTAGTGATCTCCCTATTTGTATGTCCAAAAAGTGAATCCATATTTTTGTTGCACATTCAAAATAGTTTTTTAGGGTTCAAAAATAGATATTACATATATGTATGTATGCATATATACATATACATATACATACATACATACAAAAAAAAAAGCATGTATATATACACATATACATGAATATATATACATATACATGTATATACACATATACATACATGCATGCATACATACATACATGTACATATATATGTACTATATACTTAAATATCTATATACATGTCAATAAATATCCATAAACATAAACATAACTATCCATACAAATGCCAAATATAAATGTTCATGCACATGTTCGTTTAAACATAAACATAAATTTATGTATGTATACATACATTTAATGTTTATTTTTTAACCATGAAATGTCAAATTGAGACTTTAAAATTTTATTTTGAATCCATATTTGTATGTCCAAAAAGTGAATCCATATTTGTGTTGCACATTCAAAATAGTTGTTTAGGGTTTCAATTGATATTTTAGGGTTCAAAAATGGATATTACATATATGTATGTATGTATGTATCTACACATACATGCATACATACATGTATTTGCATGTATGTATATACATATATATACATCTACATACATACATACATACATATACTATATATTTTTAAATATCCATAAACATAAATGTCCATGCAAATGTTCATTTAAATATAAATATAAATGATGTATGTATTTATACATATATTTAATGTTTAGTTTTTAACCATAAAATATAAAATTGAAACCTTAAACAACTATTTTGAATCCATATTTATTTTCCATTTTCAAAATAGTTGTCTACATGGTTTGAATTTGATATTTCAGGGCTCAAAAATAGATATTGCATATATGTATGTATGTATCTACACATACATACATACATGTACTGATGTACATATATATAGTATATATTTAAATTTCTATATACATGTCCATAAATATCATTAAACCTAAATAGAATTGTCTATACACATTCCAAATATAAATGTACATGCACATGTTCATTTAAACATAAATATAAGTTTATGTATGTGTGTATGTATTTATGTTTGTATATATATACATACATAGATACATATATTTAATGTTTGTTTTTTAACCATAAAATGTCAAATTGAAACCTTAAACAACTATTTTGAAACCCTAAAATGTTTAATTGAAACCCTAAATAGTTATTTTTTAACCCTAAAATGTATGTATGTATGTATATGTGTATATGTATATATTATATTGTCATTCGATTATATTATTGTTTTCTAAATATTAAAAACTTAGAGGATAATGGTATGCAATATTTTTTTACATTAAGAGATAACATAGAAGATCTATGTTTGATGCTAACTAGGTTTGCATAAATATACATACATACACATATATATGTCATTTATCTATTTTTTAACTTTACAATATCAAATTGAAACCCTAAACAACTATTTTGAAACCCCAATTAGATATATATACACATATATATGTATACATATATGTATATATGTGTATACACACACATATATATGTATATATATATATATATGTGTGTGTGTGTACATGTATATATACATGTATATATTTATATAGGTTTGTATATATATACATGTATATACATACATATATGTATGTATGTATATATATATGTATGTATTTATGAATGTATGTTGTCAAATACTCATGATTTTTATTTGTATGTTTTGTTATGGATCAAGATCCAAAAGATGATCATAAGGGAAGCTAAATATTATTCCCTTAAGTCATTTTGGATGATAAAATAATGAGTAGGGGAATATCATAGGACTTGTCACCAAGAGAAACTAAAAGATAATGTAAATAAATGGTAAGGGGCCATGAATAAACTTGTCAGAAGGATTGAATTGATTTTATAATGTGGCTTGAGGTTTTAGTTTTATTGGATGATGGAATGGAAGATATGGTAATGGTGAGGTTGAAGATGATATAGAAATGAAGTTAGAACCAATATATAAGTTATGATGAAGCACGAGTGGAGCTTTCAAGTAATTTTCCCAAAGGGGTCATTCAGGGATGAAACACTAAACTTGCTCCAAGGATGATATAATCATGGTAAAAGGAATATAGAACCTATTGGTTTTTTTTTTTTTAAACCAAACTTAATGTCACTAGATGCCTATGCATTTGCCATAATTAAATAATTAGCAAAGGTAAGGATTGGCCAATAAACAAGTAAAGGATTGTTAAGCCTCTACTACTCTTCAAGCTCTGTGAAACCCAGGAGGGTGATCTTCATAATGTTTAGATGATATTCTTGTACCATTTTATTATGAACATTGTGACAAATAGATACATTCCCACTTACTACAAATTAGACATAATTCTTCAAGAATTTGGCTAACCCTTTACCAAATTATGAACTAAAAGTTGGGAATGGGTGGTACTCCATAGCACTTCATTGTAGTTAAAGGTGTTTCAATAATTTTTATTTTTTCTTTGTGTTCTTGGTCAGGTACAAGCTAACTCATTTACATTCAAGATGACCAAATTAATAGATCAGTGCTTTATCTATGGGTAACAGAGTCACATTTGTAACAAACTTTTATACATTAGCATTTAGAATCAACATTTACAAGCTATTAAAATTTTCCTTTACAATACTCAACTCATTGTATCGAAAACAAAACCTACTTAGTATCCTTGAATTTCATCTCACAAACCTATAATCTTATTTAAGCATTTAATCAATTCTTTGAACCGAAGCAAAAATAAAATCATTATGTAGACACCTGAATTTGACCACCCCCATATGGTCAAATTCACCCTTATTTTCTTCCATCCTGCACCATTCATCCATATTAATTAAATAATCCCCTATTTAATTAATATTTCCTTTCACTCTAATTTCCCCTAAGGTATTTAATACATCAATTAAATAATTTACCCCTTTCATCTCTAAATTAAATAAATACCCCAATTTATTTAATTTAGTCACTTTAGCTTTTATGAATTAAATCAATTTTTAATTCATTATCTTCTCTCTCCTCATGTCACATCCTCCATAATTATCTCTAATCTAGATTCATCTAATTAATTTGTGATTAGGATGTGCACACCCTTAATCATCATTCGGGTCACATCCTCCATAATCTCCCACTTGCCTCTAATCCTCCATTAACCTATCTAATCCCACATTTGCACAACCTTAATCACCTAATTAACCCAACCTAATCTCCATGACATTTATGGAATATGTCCTATGTCAACCAACATTAAATTCATTCTCCATTTGGAGAAGACAACCCCTTCCCTATGTGAATTTTAATGTAAATTTATTTATCCAATGCATTTTTAAGGAATTTTAAATTCCTTCTCCCAACCCCATGAGGATTTGTGAGGAATTTTTAATTCCTCACATGTCCTCTCATGCATATGTGGACAAGGACCTCCTTTATGAGGATATCTTTTCCCTTTCCAAGGTACATAAAAGTGCATCAATGTCACCTCCACCTCAACTCCCCCTTTCCATCTCATCTGCCACATGTCAAGATGTGAGAAATTGTGAGTTCTCAACTCACCCTAGCCCTTGATCTCATCCATCATGGCTTAATCTGGACCCTTCGTTTCTTTAGAGGCACTTCCCCTAAAAATGGTGGAAATGTCTCCATTTGCAATAACACACTTTCAAGCAATCAATCATTCGACACACTTAGCTATATTCAAGCCATCAAACATCTACCATTGTTGCAACCACTTTAGAGCCATAATCTTGCATCTATTCACATACCCACATTCACCATTGCAATCCTCATCCCATTAGGTTCATTTTTTACATGGTTACATGTCATTTTCTCAACAAAGGAGCACACAATTGATCGAGCATCAAAAAAGGCCAACCAAGACCAACAATTCAAACAAGGTAAAAGGTTCCATTTCTTTGTGTTTTGCTTGAATTCAACTAGGCCTAATCTTGAGTTTGTTGTTTCTGTTTTTAATCTTTGCATAGTTTAGTTCTTTCATTTTAGTAGATTAAATTCACTTTCACACACATTCATTCAACCAAAACGATTGAAGACAAATAAAATATCCCTGATCATTCTATTCATTATTCAAAAGACAACATACACATGAGAGAATCTGTTCTAGAATTTTCAATTTTCATTTATATGTTGTTGCTACTGTAAAACCATTAAGCCTATTACAAACCAAAATGTACCCTAGACTTCATACTATTCTATTCATTTGTGCTTGATTTAGAAAATTTCTCTTGAATGAGCTCAGTTTTCTCCAACCTAGACCACTTTGAACCCCTTTTAAGTGGCCTTGAATTCCCATTTATAGAAACATGGAAGCAACAAGCTTAAGGCCAAAATATAATTTTAGTCACATTTGCATTTGAAATTCAATTTCAAAGATCCCCAAATGGTTATATTTGCACCTTGCAAAGTGGGGGGAAATCAAAAGACAAAAATCCTTTCCATCATTGAAGATTTACCCACCTTCCAAAAGGCATCATTCGTCATTGAAGCAACACCAAAACCTATTGGATATATCTATCTTAATTATGGGTGTGTCATCCTGGGTTTTAGGCCTCTTGAATCCCCTCTTCTTAGGTTTCCTCTCTGGACTATTGCTTGACTCACCAAGCTTACTCATTTTGAATTTGTAGAATAATTTCACTAGTTTATACTCTTAAAAACAAGGCTGGTAGGACAAAAACTCACCCAGAAAATGCACAATTCCTACCAACCTAAATGGGGTTTATAAACAACTAAACCCCCACTAGTCCCAATCATTCAAATCCTACAGACTTCTTGATAATTTACTAAACCAGCTAGCCTATGTGCAATTTGACACAAAGGAAATTAGATACCTTCTTACTCAGGAGAACCTATCTTTAATACCTTTGCAACACCTCGCTTGATACCCACACGCTTCTTCTCTAGCTCTAAACCAATTCCTCAGCTCTTTGATAATTGTAATTGTGAAGGAAAACAGGCTGACAACCTCCCTTTATGGTGAATGCCTGAGGCATTTCCACTATTAATGTTCAAAGAGAGATCGCACAAGCGAGCTGACAACCAACCACCTCAAGTTTAAATCACAACCATTAATCATCTTTATTTAAAACATGATCAATGATGATCCTCAACCATCACACCATGCTTTAACAACTTGTGCATTAAAAATGGTGATGACATCTAAGATAACTACCACGTAGCCACCTACACATTAATCATCTTTTATCTGACAACCATCATGTGTCACTACCTTAGTTCCTACTCCTAGTGAACTCGCAATGCATTAAGTCTCGACAATGAGAGGAATATTCCATGAGAGTCTCAATCACCTTTTGCTAATTCATTCGGCAATGATCAAAACATAATAGCGATGGAGAACTCCTAGTGATAAGTTGGGATCACTCCATGTGTCCATATGATAAGATAAAGGGATGAGAAAGCATCTCTCTTAGTAAAATGTCACATTTGTGAACCAACATTGGAACAAAGAACTTCATCGTGCATCACCAATTCATAACTAAAAACTCATGATCAATTAGTGATAGCAAAAAGGTCAGCGATATAAAGAAATTTGCTCACATTTCTCATCGCTAATTTGAAACATAAAGTTTAAATTCTATCCACGATGAGCGATACAAAGAGGATAGGTTCATTGCGCATCACTAATTTTAGGCCAGTGGTTTAAGGACAATCCCCGCTCGTCTATTCCTTAGAACAGGCGAACCTGTTGTTTGCAGGGGTGATCTCATTTCCCGTCTGAGTCTTCCTTGTCTGTACATCCCTTAGAATAGGTGAACCTGTTGTCTGCAGGGGCGGTCCCACTTCTTTCCATACTATTCATGTATGTACAACTCAAGACATAGGTGAATTCGTTGACCATTAGATAGGCATTTCTGTTTGCATTCGTACATCTCAGGAAAGAGGCGAACTTGATCCTTAGATAGGTGATTTTGTGTCTCGTGTCCGCCAGTTTCCTTTTGAGTTTTCAAAGATATAGGTGATCCTATGTCTTAGAAAGGTGATCTTGTCAATACATAGGCAATCTTGATACCTTGATAGGTGAATTTGCATCCCATGTCTGCCTGTTTCTTTTGCATCTCAAGATATAGGTTAATCTGAGTCCTAAAGAGAGGCGATCTTGTCAAACACAGGTGATTTTACTGACCTTTAGATAGGTGAACCCGTCACCTAGATGGGATAACTTGCTAGACACAGAGGCGTATGCACTTCCCATAAAAGACTCCTGACAGTTAACCCTCTTAGCCCTTGAAAGCCTATCATTTTTTGAGTCTATTTTTGTGATCAAAAATTTTTTATCATCATCCATCCACCCATAATTGTCATTTTAGTCCGTCTACATTTTCAAAAGTCATTGAATCTTCAATCCATACACATAGGTGCATCTTAGGACATCCCTAGATTTCATTTTCATCATTATTTCATCAATCTTGATCCTTTAGACTTCATTTTAGGGGCTTTTATCCAATTGGGTTAGGTAACTAACCCTAATCATCATCATCCATGATTGCTTGGGATTGCTATCCATCCTAAGTTAGTAATCCTCCATGGCCTTATCAATCCCCTCTCATCGTGAGATGAATTTTATGCTGTGATCATCTCTTTATCATCGAGTTAAGCCCCTAAACCTAGTTTAGAGTCAATTTCATCAATACAATCCTATCAATCATTTGATCCTATCGATCATCCAATCCTATCAATCATTTGATCTTATCAACCATCCAATAAAATCAATTATCTGAATCATCCCACCCAATCTGATCAATCAATTCATCAATCAATCATCTAATCCATTCAATCCTTTAGTTATGATTTAGATCATAATTTAAGTGCATCCTAGAGCTCAGTGTCATCCTAGCCACCTAGCTATTTTTCATTTTCATGCCCATTACCTAATTGCAAGCAAAGAAACTCATGGAACAACAACAACCTCAAGGTATTCATCCTCAAATCCCTTGGGATCAACCCACCAATGGTGGCTCATCACAATCTAACACTGAGGTCCACACTCAATCTCCTCATAACAAAATCATGGTTAATCAACCTGAGCTTATAGTTGATGAATACCTTAGTAATCCCACCAATTTACAAATGACAAATCTTCTAGATGAGCATGGGGACAAGATCTTTTCCACCTTAATCATGAAAGGTATCAAACCACCATTGGAATTTTACCTATCCAAATATGTCATTATCACACCTCCTACACTTCCTATGCCGCAAGACCTTCAAAATTCTCAAAATGACCCTGGAAATTCATATGTCCCCCAAGGTCCACCCCAAGAGGGTTGATTTCAACCTGGATTTGGCAATGTTGTTCTTTATCAAGTGACACCTCTTGTACCACCCCTTGGGTTCCAATTTTGATTATGTAAGCATCGCTTGATCCTAACAATCCTCAAGGCCCCGATCTTAACAATCCTCTTGGTCTTGGTATGTCGCAAGGCCCTCCTAATCTGCAAGGCAAGAACATCCCACAAGATTCAACCCCCATACTATCTGCACCACCTCTTCCACCAAACCAACCGGGTCCACTTCCAGGGAATACTGGGGGAACTTCTTATAATCCTTTCACTGCACCACCTCCACCTCCTAGTCCTACACCCACATCTAGCTTACTGCCATCTCCATTTACATCCCAAATACCACCTCAAAGCAGTCTTTCACCACAACAAACCCTGTCACAACCTCGCTTCACACTACTACCTCATCACAACCTTGACAACCGGCCTTGCATCAAGCTCAAGGTAATCAATCTCAACCCCCACATCAACCATAAGGTAATCCCCAACAAGGTCAAATCTCGTAGCAACATAAACAACAACCTCCACATCAACCTCGGGGAACTCCCTCACAACCTCCTCATCAATCGCAGGTCATCCCTCAGCAACCTCAAATTCCATCTCAACCTCATCACCAACAACCACCATATTAACAGCAATCCCTTGAGCATTCACAAATCTTGACACATTCCCAACCATCCTCCCAACAAATTCCTTGCAACCCTGCTACCCAATACCTGTATCATCCTCAAAGCACTTATTGTCTGCAAGCCACTCCATCCAATCCCAATCCTAATTATTATTACTACACTACACAACAATCTTAGCAACAGCCTTCCTATGCACAACAATCTTAATAGCGGCCATCCTACACCTATCTCCAGCAATCGCAACAATATCCCTATTATCAATAATCAACTCCATAACAACCCCCATACGCTTCCTAGCAAAAACTCGTCTACAACTACCAATCCTATCCATATTACTATCATCAATCACCATCATATCAACAAGGTGCCTCCTTATATTATCAAGCCCCGTTGTCATATCAACCAAATTACACTAACCCTCCATCCACATATCCCAATCAATATCAAAAAACTCTTTCATATTCACCTCCACCATCACATGATCAAACCATTATGACTCCATCATCATCCTATCAACAATACCCCCCCTAAAATCATTCCAATCCGACCAATCCTACTCAACCGACACCTACCAATAAGGATTGGGAAGAGGTTAAAGCTGCATTGAAGGACATCCAAAAATTCCTTTAAATTTGATGATATTTTTCTGTATCTATTCGATCCCTCCATCTCACTTGTCCCCTTTCCTAAACCCTTCAAAATTCCAAAGTTTGATAAATAAAAAGGAAAGGGTGATCCATGAAACCACTTATAGGAATTTTATACACATTGTCAAGAAGTCCTACGCAATGATAGTTATCTCCTACGGTTATTCCCTAAAAGTTTGACAAGGATACTCTAGACTAGTTCATGGGTCTTCAAAAGGGGTCAATCTCTTCTTTTGCGGATATGTCTGAAAAATTTGTTGCACACTTCTCCTTCAATTTGGAGAAGGACATAGATACCTTAGATCTGTTGAAATAAAAACAATGTGTGGGAGAAACCTTTGCGAGCTACCTTCAAAGGTGGCGTGCTCTGGCTAGTCAACTAAAATCCCATCTCAGTGAGGACATGGTGACCATCTTTGTTGCAAATTCCCATCCTGACATGGTTCATAATCTTAAGCTTCACTGTGTTACCGCTGTAGATACCGAAAATTGGTCTAGGCCTGCGAGTACACATTTCAACATAATTTTCTATAGTCCGTCGTCTTGATTAAATAATGTTACTTATTTAATTTCCTTTCTAACACATATTTCCTCTATTAATTAAATATCCTTTTTAATTAATTCATCAATTCATAATCATCCTTTATTCAACTTAATTAATTAAATAAATCATATTTATTTAATTATGTTGCGAACTAATTAATTCTTTCCCCTTTATCTATCAATTAAATTATTTATTATTTAATTCCCCTTTATAATACTTTTCCAACTATAATTAAATATCTTTATTTAATTATTCATTTAACCCCTTTTCATCTATAATTAAATATTTATTATTTAATTATTCATTTTATCCTTTTCAACAGCCAAATTAAACAAATTACTTTATTTATTTAATTAAAAGTCTCATATTTCGAATGTTGAATTAAATTAACATTTAATTCATTATTTAATTAATTATGTCACATTCCTCTAACATTCAGTTATCTCTTACATGCACTTATCATCTGACTCGAGTTATCTCTATGAGAGAACTCTCCTTCACAACTAGTCGATTAACTAGTTCCAACTCATATGCATGATCTATATTTATTAATTAAATATCTTTATTTAATTAACTAACTCAATTTTGCATTCATATGCATTTATCATGCATTTATTCTCCAACTTCTAACTTTGGCTTTTGCATACAAAGTCTATTTCTTTTATTTTTTGAAGATGAAGATTGGAACTCATGTTCTAAAATTAGTCTTTACCTACAGTTGAACTCACGTTCTAACTCGCGTTCTATCTGTCACATAACTCATCACATGGCATTCATCAATCTCATCCGTCGATCTCTCTTTCAATCTGAGCCGATCATTTGAAAACACAAAATCTATAAAATGGCCTGTCATTATCATTATTCCTCCTCCCCAAATTATTATACACTTTTGAGAAGAAACAATCTTCGATATTTTTCTGAGACACTCGACGAAGTTATGCTTGCATTCAAACACAGAAATCTAAGGGCAAGAATAACAATACAGCAAGATGGAGAAGGGCAATTGAGATAAATCGAGGAAGTATTTGCATATTCGGTGAGATCATTCTATGTTTTTATTAGTTTAGATTAATCATGCTTACTTATCGTTCTTTGTTGTTTTATTTAGATTAGAATTGATGTTTAATCTTGTGCAGCTTTAGCATCTTCCACAAATCCGAAAAATCTGAGTTACATTTGGTGAACCCAACATATTTGACCATAACTTTTACAAGGCTACATTTTTTTTCACGAGAATTTTTTTGCAAGTAGATGATATTCTCAAGCGCTTTCACGAAAAAAATCAGATTTTTTGGTGATGTTTTGAATTTTTTATAATTTTTTTGTTATTTTTCATAAAATATCAATTTTGAGAGAAATTTATCGAATTTTCTGGATATGTTTACATTTCTGGAAAGAGGTTTAAATTTGAATAGGGATCTGTTCTTTAGGTTTTAAATTTGGATAAACTGTTTTTATTCAAACAATAGATCTTTGAAAATTATGGTTTCACAGATATTTGCTTGAATCTCACAAATAGTTGCAGATCTATTCACGAAATTTTTTATGCAGATTTGAAATTATGTCAGGCATCTTCAGTGAAAAAATCATATTTTTTGGATTTGTTTTAAATTTTTAATAATTTTTTTATTATTTTTTCATAAAAAATTAATTTCAGGTGCAAAACCGACAATCTTTCAGATTTATTTACATTTTTGGAAAGCTCTTGAAATTTAAGTATGGGTCTATTCTCTGTAGTTTTATTTTTACTGTCAAAAATATTTCCAAAAATCAGATTTGTCTTGACTAGCTATTAGGGTTTTGGCTTTGTTCAGTTTGTGCATGTGCAGAAAAAAAAAAAAAAACTTCAAAGCACACATTGGATCAAGTGGAAAAAAACAACTTGGAGCTAAATAAATTCTAAAGGAATAACATAGTGTTTTCAGGACGAAGCTTTGAAGACAATTAAAACCCAAGACAATTTTTCTGCAGGACGAAAGCTAAAGACTATGAAGTACTGATAAATTGCATGCAGGACCTAATGCCTTTGTGTTAATTTATTTAAATAAGCTTTTGTTTGGTAGATAGATAATCATTGTGTGGGATTAAAATGAATTTTCTGTTTGATAGATAGAAAATTGTCATTTGGAATAAAAAGAACCACTGTCTTCTTTGTTTGGTGCTTTGCACATATCTGTAAACCCTTACGATTCAATACACCGAAGTATCCTCTCCCCTTGCGTAGTCATGCGATCCTGGGTGTAAGAGAAATGGTTGCTGACTCTAGAACTTGGGCCTGTCTTGGTGGGAAAAAGTACTCACCCCAATACAACTCAGACCGGTAGCACACTAAATCCAAGCGACTTCCAGTTGGTATATAAAAGTGGATTCTTGGGGAAACCCCAAGAATCACGCGCACTAATCTGACGAGATGGACAGAAATGGACTCTCGCCGACGTTGGTTAGTGTCCCATGAATGGAATGCCCGAATTAAAAGCCTTGTTGTAGAGTTACCAAAATCCTATCTACTTGTTGGTGCAGTAGGTCGGACCTGTGAAGTCGTCTTACAATCTTACGGTTTACGTGTAGAGATGAAAAGTATGCCATGGGAGATTCATGGGTACTGTAGCTTGGCTGCCCTGTATAAGTGAGTGTCGTGGAGGGGAGCCAGTGGGGTCAAGCTACTAATCATCCACCATAAATATGCGTAGCTGGAGAAATCCAAGTAAGAATTCAACAAGTACTGTCCTAAAAACCTAGGGTGTAAATGTTTTTCGAGTCTCAACAGTCCATTCATCACAAAACTGAAAATACTTTGAATGTCGTGTTTGCTGTTTGCTGTATTTGCCAAAATCTTGATCAAACAAACAAAGTCAGTCAAACAACTTTCAAAAAAAAAATTCAACTGTCAGGAACAAATTCGCATTTGTCAGTTTAATCGCCACATCTGTATTAGAGAGTCGCATCTGTTAGGGGAATAATCGCATCTGTTTGTCATAATTTTCACAATCTCGAAGTTTCAAAGTAGATCTGTCACATCCTGAGTCGCATGTGTCCATGCAAACCGCAAGTGTCTGTCAGGAAAACTAGTTTTTAGAGTCCAGAATAGGAAAAACGCATGTAAATTGGTAAACCGCAACTGTCCTAGGAAAGACCGCAACTGTCAGAAACACCGCAACTATCAAATATTGAACTGCAACTGTCAGAAACACCGCAACTGTCAAATCCTAAACCGCAACTATTAGGTGAACTGCATCTGCCTGTTATCAAAGAACAATCAAAACAGCAAACTGAGTCCGAACAGAAACTGTCAAAATTTTGCTCAAAAATCTTGCATCCATTAGGTGGTTATATACGTCTTAGTTACAATCCACGTCTTTTTCATAGTCATCCAAAGTCACATGCATATAGATACTTCATCGGAAATCTTAGTTACAATCCACGTCTTCGTCATTGTCATCCTAAGTTGCATGCATCTAAATACTCCCTAGGAAATTGCATATCACAGCATAGATAAGTTTCCTCATCTTTGGATAAATTCATGTCCCGATTTGTCACACTCATCGAACCTAGTCACCTTAGTCTTATCTAGTGAATCTTTTCAGCTCAACAAGTCTAGTTTGGAAAGTTCACTTTGTCAACTGTCATTTGTCCTACAATCAAGTTCCTTAGTCAAAACAAATCCTTGCATGCATTTACTCCATAGGAGGTAGGTTATACCCATTTTAGAATCATAGTCTACACGAGGTCTTACATATTGTTCATCTTACCATACGTCATCTCAGTATACGTCTTTTTAGAAATCATTTTAGCAACATCCTTATTGTCCAAAAAATCCAAAAACATAGAAATAGGTCATATCAGTTCTTAGGCATAGTCTGCATTACCCCATTTTGAGCAACTTTTTTATGGTCGAAACAAGGTCTCAAAAGAGGCACAAAGAAATGGCAGACCCCAATGAGTTTATCAATCCTTTTATCACTCAACCACCTAGGAAGAACAAACCACACAAACCATTGCTTGATAAATTTGTCACTAGAGATGTCAATGGACAAGTCTTTGTTGAAGACATAGAGTCTACAGTCCAAGATCCTGAATTTGCATCCTTCATGGATGAGTGCTTGGCAAATGATCCCCAACGCTATCTAGCAAAATTGCTAGTAGAAGGTGCCACACTACCACCAGGATTTGACGTTCACACATTAAAAATGACATCTACCCAACCAATGCAAACAATGACATCAAGTGGTTCTATGCCCCAAATCACCACAGCAATACCAACTGGCATACCAACTAGGACATCGTCAATTGTAAACACAACCCCTTTCAACATAACACAAGGTTTACAATTTACGACGGGAGCAACTTCATCCAACCCCTTTGGCACCAACACGATTGGTAAGAGATCCAAGGCAAGTACGAATATTCCTATCCCAAGTCAAACCATTCACACAGGATATATTCCTATCCCACAACGGACTATTCAAATGGGATATATTCCTTCACCAAATCACAACCCATCACAAAACATGGCATATCAGAACATCTACATTGATCCGAACAACGCCAACACCATGTCCTTGACACAAGTTGATGTCCTTTAGAATCAAATGCAAACTCTCCAACAACAAATGGATAATATGTCTATGTCAGGCAAACGAACTATCTCAGCACAAGACTTATGTCCATGTCCATTTGACAAAGCGCTTTACATGACACCTTTTCCCCATGGATACATTATACCGATTTTGCCTAAGTATAATGGGAAAAAGAATCCTCTAGAACATATTAGGGAGTTCTCAACAGCATGCATGGACATATCGTATGACCCCACATATCTGATGAGACTATTTCCACGAACCCTTGTTGGGATAGGACTGGAATGGTTTTCTAAACTACCATATGGTATACGCTCTTGGGGAGAATTAGCTGAAAGGTTTGTCAAACATTTCGCTTTCAACATAGACAATGAGATAATAATAGCAACCTTGTGCCACATGACACAAGAAGATGGAGAAACTTTCACCACTTTCTTTCAGAGGTGGAGAAGTCTAGCTAGCAGATGTCCAGTTGAGATACCAGAGAAACAAAAGGTCACGATATTCCTAGAGAACATCGATCCAAAACTGCGGAGTGATTTAAGAGTACATTGTTGTACCTCATTCCTAGACTTGGTACAGAAAGGCATCATCCTTGAGAAAGGCCTTATTGACAAAGGCGAAATAAAGGTACCAAGTAGGAATCCTATTGTCCAAAATCAAAACGCGCCAAATGATAGAAGACAATTCTGGTCCAGAAACAAGAATGTTACAAATGATGGCATTGTCGATGCTAAAAACATATATACAAGGCCAGTTATCACACTGAGAGGATACAACCAAAATCAAGACACAATGGATAATCCAGATCAAAGGGCTAACTATCTCCAAAATTCACAGCAACAACGACCTCAAAGAAGATTTCCAACATGTGAATTTACTCCTCTAGGACAACCGATCAAGGTTATTTACAAAGAATTGATTAAACACAATCTCATCAAACCATTGGAACCAAGAGAATATGATCCTGGACAATTTAAACCTTCCTGGTGGGATGACAAAGCCCATTGTGAATATCATCAAATAAAAGGACACAGCCTACAAAATTGTCGCCAACTCAAGGGCATTATCCAAGACTTTGTGGAGAACGGAACCATAGAGGTCGGTGGACAGAAAAACACCAAGAACAGTGATCATAAGGTCTTCAATGACCCATTACATGACCACACAAAAGGAAAAGCCTCCGGTTCGGGACCTAATCCATCAACCAATTACGCAAACACCAATTTTGACTATGGAAAAGGAAAGATTATAAATAGCCTCCGCACTGCAGATGAGCATGTCGATACCTTCACCATTAAGAAGCCTCTAGAATGTAGTGTCAACACACGCAGAACCAAGATCACTATTCCAAGTCCTTCTTCTGAGCCATCTACACAAGCTTCCAAGTTCAAGTACAACCTTCTTGATCAATTGAGTAAAACCCCTGCACAAATATCTATCTTGGAACTATTGACCTTATCACCTGAGCATCGAGCCATTCTCGATAAAGCTTTGCAGAACACAACTGTCCCTACTGATTTAGATGTCAATCGTTTCAAAGAGATGGTGGGATATTTAACCAATTCGCACCATGCTACATTTTCCCAACAGGATTACTCGACAGAAAAATCTAATCATAATGACCCATTACATCTTGAAGTCTTAGTCTATGAAACCAAAGTCAGACAAGTCTTGGTAGACGGAGGAGCAGGTTTGAACCTGTGTACCCTAAAATTGGTTAAGGCATCAGGATTCTCAGAAGATTGCGTAGATACCTCTAAGAGTATAGTCATCAAGGCTTACGATGATGAGGAAAGATCATCCAAAGGAGAGGTCACACTCCCTATCAGAATTGGTCCAACAATCATGAACACCAGCTTCCAAGTCTTGGATCTCACTCTTCCGTACAATTTGTTGTTAGGTAGACCTTGGATACACACAATGAAAGTTGTACCTTCAACGTATCACCAATGTCTCATATTTCCACATAATGGCACCGAGATCACTATTGATAGTGATCCAGATCCATTTCAGTATTGTACAAGCCTAAAGGAAATTCCACAATGCCAAGTACCAGTTAATCAAGAAGTTTCATCATCCAATTCATCCCAATACATTGACTCATCACATCTCACTAAGTCCAAATCATTCACACCTCCATCAACTACTCCTAAACTTGAAATCCAAGACAAGGGCTTTGGCGAGTATCGTATAAAGGCATCATACTGTGTCAGTCAACTGATTCCACCTAAGGCATATGGCCTACCTATGGCAGATAGAATACAGTCAATAGTCATATTCAATGTTCCCCCTACAACGACATTGATCAAATGGGGAGAGCTAAGCGAGGAAATTGTGGACCAAGGTGATTCCTGGTTGTATCAAGAAGAACATGAATACCCCTCCCCGTCTATTCAAATAGCTAAGAACCAATATGGAAAAGGCTTTAAGATAATGCAAAAGGAAGGCTATGATGGGCACAGTGGGTTAGGGCTACATCAAAATGGAAGGACGAACCGATTACTATCCACCCACGACCGAAATACTTAGGGCTAGGGTGTCAACCGCTTAGAATTGGGTTTCCTAGTACTTCGTCACTGTTTCAAGAGGAAGTGAGTGCTTACGCAGACACCGAGACATCTCATGATCCACCTCCCCCATTTTACGACAACCCTCCAATCTTTGATGAATCCCCTTACTCAAGCGATGGTGAATGGGATTCCCTTTCATCTACCAGCACCATGAACATAGACGCACTATTTGGAGAATTGGACCTAAACGTGAAACCTATACCCAAACCATCTAGTCCTTGTCCTAAGAAACATTTGTCCAAAGAAGAATGGCATAAGATCTATTATTGGGAAAAAATCGATCGTGCATCTTGGGCACCTGAACCACCATCTTCTAACAACCTATCCCAGGCAATGGTCCCACATCAACGTTTACCTACCCGTAAGGAAAAGACCCAGCAAGAGTTAGTCCAGAACTTCTGCGACCATGTCAACCATTCACTATTCACCCTGTCAATGGCTACCTTTAAAAACTCTGATGATGACATGCCCCTCATAGATCCCGAACTTATAGACTGGGATCAACAAGGTACACCTATCTTAGACACATTCGAGAACGACGAAGCAATTGCTGAGTTCATGGGACTTCGAGAAGGCATACCAAGAGGGGATCATAAAGCTGGTTTTACCATAGACTTGGACGATAAAGCATATTTTGGGGAGTCTATTTACACCTCTAGTCGCAAAAATGAGGATAAAAAGAAAACAGACAATGAAAAGAACAATGATGAGTCCCTAGGTGAAAACCGAAAGGAACCTTTGGACGAGGAAAAAGTCAAAATAAAGGACGTATCCAAGGGCGAAAACCTCCTTGAGGCACCCAAGGATAGAGGTTTAAATATTCTCCCCATTGAACAGGAAAAGTCACCGATGCTAGTAGAAGAATCAATTGCAGTCAACATAGGTACAGAAGAGAATCCAAAGATGGTATATTTTGCAGCTTCTTTAACAGAGACAGAAAAACCTGAGTTTAAGGACTTCTTCCAAAAGAGACAGATAAACTTTGCATGGTCGTATGCTGACATGCCTAGGTTGGATCCAGATCTAATATTGCACCATTTACCATTGCAGCCAGGCATCAAACCAGTCAAACAAAAGTTAAGAAAAATGCACCCGCAGATTGCTCTATTAGTCAAGACAGAACTAAAGAAACTCTTGGATGTAGGATTCATAAGGACAATAGACTATGGAGATTGGATATCGAATCTTTTACCCGTGACTAAACCAACTGGGGGCATTCAAATTTGCACAGACTTTAGAGACATCAACAAGGCGTGTCCTAAGGATGACTTCCCTTTGCCGAATATAGATATGATAGTGGATCTTACAACGGGGTATGAAATGCTATCCCTCATGAATGGTTTTTTGGGATACAACCAGATTAAAATAGCAACTGAAGACCAACATAAGACAGCTTTCACGTGTCCATGGGGCACATACTGTTGGAACGTTATGCCTTTTGGGCTTAAGAACGCAGGAGCTACTTATCAACGCGCAATGACTACAATTTTCCATGACTTTGTACACATTCTCATGGAAGATTACATTGATGAAATTATAGCAAAATCAGAAACAAGAGAAGCTCACTTAAAGGTTTTAAATAAGATATTCCAACAACTAGAGAACTACAATGTCAGGCTGAATCCGAAGAAGTGTGTCTTTGGAGTCAAATCGGGGAAACTGTTAGGGTATATCATCTCTCGAAGAGGCATTGAAGTAGATCCAGAGAAGGTAAGAGCTATCATAGAAATGCCTCCTCCAGTTAGCATAGGACAACTCAAAACTCTACAGGGCATACTACAGTCATTTAGGCGATTCATAGTACAATTGGCAGATAAGATTCATCCATTTCAACATCTACTCAAGAAGGGAGTACCATTTGTGTGGACACTTAAATGCCAAGAAGCATTCCAACAAATCAAGGACTATTTGCTAACTCCACCAGTCTTAATGCCACCTATAGAAGGAAAGCCTTTGATCTTATATATTTCAGCAACTCAGTTGACATTAGGGGCTCTTCTCGCACAAAAAGATGATCAAGGTCATGAGAGAGCGGTCTATTACATCATTCGTACCTTAGTGGGCTATGAATTAAATTACAGCAACATAGAACGTGCTTGTCTTGCGGTAGTTTTTGCTACCCAAAAACTTCGGCACTACATGCTCAATCAACAAACAGTGTTAATTGCAAAAAATTGATCCACTCAAATACCTTCTAAGTAAGGTAGCTTTAACAGGCCGATTGGCTAAATGGGTCATGATACTTAGTGAGTATGACATTGAGTATGTCGAGAGGAAGGCTATAAAAGGACAGGTGATTGCAGATCAGTTAGCTGATGCACCTATAAAAGCAGATCATCCCTTAGTGGCAGATTTTCCAAATGAATTTTTATTCAACATTGACATTAAAACCGACTAGAAACTGTACTTTGATGGGTCACATACAAATCGTGGTTCAGGAGCTGGTGTCTTATTTGTTACACCTCAAGGTGATACCATTCCAAAATCATTCAGGATTGTTTTCCCTTGTACAAACAATGTAGCAGAATATGAAGCCTTAGTGACAGGCTTGAAAATGGCAGCACAATGGAACATTAAGAGCCTACATGTCTTTGGTGACTCTCAACTAGTAATCCAACAGGTAAATGATGAGTAGGAAACTAAGGATGAGAAGCTTTCCCCTTACAAGAGAATGGTTGATAGTTTTAAACAATATTTCAAGGACATAACTTTTCAACAAATACCACGCATTCAGAATAGAGCTGCAGATGCTATGGCAATCGTAGGTTCCTTGTTGGATATTCCGAGTAATGTGCCTAAGTTCGAGTTTTTGGTTGAACAGCTATTGGTCCCTGCTTACGATACCCCTGATACTATGATGGTGTGTAACATTGTTGGTCCTACATCTCCTTGGTATAAAGAAATATTCGACTATCTAACAAATCAAACCTTACCTCAAGACTTATCCAATAACCAACGTCAAACCTTCATCTGTAAGTCCGCCAAGTACACCATCATCGGAGAAACCCTATATAGACACACCTTAGACAACACCCTAATGAGATGTCTTGACACTGAAGAAGCACAAACAACTTTGTGAGCAGTGCACGAGGGTATATGTGGATCCCATTCGAGTGGTCCAACCTTAGCCCATAAGATTATGAGACTAGGTTACTATTGGCCTACTATGGAGAAAGAATCATACATCTTTGTGAAGACCTGTAGACAATGTCAAATACATGGAGACTTGATAAGAGCGCCAGCACAGGAGCTTCGACCGATTACTTCACCATGGCCTTTCGCCCAATGGGGACTCAACCTCATAGGTAAGATACACCCACCATCATCCAATGGCCACAAATTCATCATTACTGCTACTGAATACTTCACCAAGTGGATTGAAGCCATTCCCATGACCTACATCACTGGCACCCAAATATCTAAGTTTATTCTTAACTATATCATTTGTCGGTATGGTGTACCACAATCCATAATCACAGATAATGGCCGCCCATTCAAGAACCAAGAAGTACGCCATTTATGTGAAGAATTCCACATCAAGCATCATTTTTCCACCCCGTATTACCCACAAGGTAATGGCCAAGCTGAGGCATCTAATAAAACCATTGTTAGAATCCTTAAAAAGACTGTCAATGACGTTGGTCATGACTGGCACCTACAGCTTAATCCTGCCTTATGGGCTTACCGCACAAGCATCCGCACTCCCACTAGCGCCACTCCATTTTCCCTAGTATTCGGGTCCGAAGCTATCTTACCTATAGAGGTTGAAATACCTTCTCTAAGGGTATCTTTGAAGGGTCATGTCAACGATGAAAAATACCGTGTCTCTAGGCTACAAGAGCTTGAATTACTGGATGAACGAAGACAGAAAGCATTAGATCATTTGCAAGCATATCAGAATCGTCTTCGTCGGAGCTACAATAGGAAGGTTCTCAATAGATATTTTGACATTGGTGACCTGGTATTAATGGAGAATCCGAAGAACCAAGCTGAACGAGAGAAACCAGGAAAGTTTGAGCCTAACTGGTTAGGGCTGTACATTGTCACAGAAGCCTTTGGGTCAGGAGCGTACCAACTATCTACTCCTGAAGGAGATCCGCTTTTGTCACCTATCAACAGTCTCCATCTAAAGAGGTTCTATGCTTAGCTTCCGAGAATCCGTGTCTTAATCTGGAAAAATACAAAAAAATGGTTACCTTGATGAAAACCTGGCAAATAGGCGTTTTTGTAACACCAAAAAAAATAAAATTGAGAAAATCAAAACAGTAAAGAGAAATAAATCCGTCCACTAGTGAAAACCACTTCGGTGGCGCTATGGATAAGTACCATGGTGAAAACCTGGCAAACAGGCGCCATGTGTAGTCAAGCTCGCTCTTCCATCTACCATCATTCTAATCAGACTTTTTCACCATCACTCATAATAAATGGTTGTCCTATCCATCATTTGGAACGATTGACATCTAAACATCCACTCCGTCACATTATCCACTCCATCTCACAAGTCTTATTCCCGACTGGGGGCAAATCCCTGTTCTATTCCATGAACGCCTTGTACATAGCATCGCACCATCAGAAAATGTCCTGAAAAAAACAAAAACATTAGAAAACTTCAAAAATCCAAAAAAATCAAAACATGTCAGAAAATACCAAAAACAAAATAGTGTCAAGTCAGTCATGTTAAGTCAGTCGCAGTCATAGTCAAACTACATTGCCTCTGCAACTGGGACGTAGGCAAGGCCATCAATCGATGTGCCCTCGACGCATTAGGTCTGTCAGTCTAGGTTTGTCATGTATCACACACATTTAAATCATGACTCTTTGTATATTCAAAGTCATTGGTTGTGTCGAGCTACGAGGTCTCTGCATGTACAACGTAGGCAAGGCTAATCAATTGATGAGCTCCCGAGACCACACTAGGTCAGTCTAATAGGGTTCATTCACTATCATTATCACACAAGTTGCATATCATAGTTTAAGGTATCGTCTCATGTCAAACAATATCTACACACACACTTTTATCAATCAAAGAATCAAAACAAGTCATGCATCAACAAGGCAAAATGTCTCAACTTGTCATCAAGTCAATATCATACACATTGTCAAAGCAATCAACTTATGTCTAAGCAAGATATGTCTTTCTTGTCAACAGACGTCATCAAATTGTCATAGTCTCATGTGGCTTGTCACCTCAACGTCATCAGACTCCAATGTCTTATACGGCATGTGTCTTACTGAAACCAGGCTTTGTCATGCCTTATACAGAAGTCACCAAGTCGAAACCAGACTCAACGTCTTAGGCGATATGTGTCATTCTCTCACATTACGCTATGTCAAACATCAACATCAAACAATCCCACAAGATAAAGTTTTGGCGAATACATTTATTTGGCTTTATGACTTTATATCTTATTTTGTCTTATCTTTTTATCGATTTGTGCAAGATCCTGTTACTCGCTTTCTCAAGGATGTCCCTTGAAGGATTTAGAGAAGCAACGACGTCTCAGGATTCTTTTTCTTTGGTTGCTGTATGTCAATTGTCTTTTAAACTTTGGCTTTTTGAATCATGTTACTAGTTTCCTCAAGGATGTCCTATCAAGGATTTAGAGGAGCAATGACGTCTCATGACCCGTCTTTTATTTGTCTGTTGTCTATGGTTTGTCTTGACCAAACGACTGGGGTATCTTGTCCTTATTTTGAGTTAAGACACTCCTTGTCTACGACTGTCTGTTTTTCGCAGATGGATGATTTTGTACACTATGGTCTATCTCATATCATAGTGTGTACCATCCATTTGTGTCATGTCCGCCCAATGATGATAACAAGCAAGTATAGCCTATTTGGCAATATATCAAAGATTATGTATTTTTCTCAAATTAACCAACATTAATTATTTCTTACTAACATTCTGAAATCATCCATGCTAACATTTCTTCTTTTCTGCATCTTTTCCACCATTATCTATCCATTTCGAGAGCACACTCATGTTCTTCAAACCCACCTCTCCTCTCGAGGGGGCATACTACTACCTCCTCGTCATTTTCCCTTTCACTGGGGTATACCCTAACTTGTTTCATACAGGGGCACGACCGGGGCATATTTTCTTTGACACAACGTTGTACCAACATTGTATCAAAGAGGGGCAAATTGTAGATACCGAAAATTGGTCTAGGCCTACGAGTATACATTTCAACATAATTTTCTATAGTCCATCGTCTTGATTAAATAATGTTACTTATTTAATTGCCTTTCTAACACATATTTCCTCTATTAATTAAATACCCTTTTTAATTAATTCATTAATTCATAATCATCCTTTATTCAACTTAATTAATTAAATAAATCATATTTATTTAATTATGTTGCGAACTAATTAATTCTTTCCCCTTTATCTATCAATTAAATTATTTATTATTTAATTCCCCTTTATCATATTTTTCCAACTATAATTAAATATCTTTATTTAATTATTCATTTAACCCCTTTTCATCTATAATTAAATATTTATTATTTAATTATTCATTTTATCTTTTTCAACAGCGAAATTAAATAAATTACTTTATTTATTTAATTAAAAGTCTCATATTTCGAATGTTGAATTAAATTAACATTTAATTCATTATTTCACATTCCTCTAACATTCAGTTATCTCTTACATGCACTTATCGTCTGACTCGAGTTATCTCTATGAGAGAACTCTCCGTCACAACTAGTCGATTAACTAGTTCCAACTCATATGCATGATCTATATTTATTAATTAAATATCTTTATTTAATTAACTAACTCAAGTTTGCATTCACATGCATTTATCATGTATTTATTCTCCAACTTCTAACTTTGGCTTTTGCATATAAAGTCTATTTTTTTTATTTTTTGAAGATGAAGATTGGAACTCATGTTCTAAAATTAGTCTTTACCTGCAGTTGAACTCACATTCTAACTCGCGTTCTATCTGTCACATAACTCATCGCATGGCATTCATCAATCTCATCCATCGATCTCTGTTTCAATCTGAGCCGATCATTTGAAAACACGAAATCTATAAAATGGCCTGTCATTATCATTATTCCTCCTCCCGAAATCATTATACACTTTTGAGAAGAAACAATCTTCGATATTTTGCTGAGACACTCGACGAAGTTATGCTTGCATTCAAACACAGAAATCTGAGGGCAATAATAACAATATAGCAAGATAGAGAAGGGCAATTGAGATAAATCGAGGAAGTATTTGCATATTCGGTGAGATCATTATATGTTTTTATTAGTTTAGATTAATCATGCTTACTTATCATTCTTTGTTGTTTTATTTAGATTAGAATTGATGTTTAATCTTGTGCAGCTTTAGCATCTTCCACAAATTCTAAAAAATCTGAGTTACAATCGCCTTTTCATAAGTCATTGAGAAGGGCACCACCATTGAGAGGGCTCTCATTGCTAAGGTCCAATTCAAAAGCTTTAACTCAGATAAGGAAAATTCAACTAGAGATAGGTCCCACTACTGGAATAAGAATAAGAATATTGGAAATGATGGTGTCACTGATACCAAGCATGTCCAGGTAGCCAACACCTCACAAAGATCGTAATATGTCCCTAATCAACAATCGGTTCCCAACATCATATATGTGTCACATGGTGCATCTCGTCCACCCCAACAGTCCAATTAGAACAATCAAGGGAATAATAAATGCTCATTCACCCCTTTGGGAGAACCATTAAGTGTCATTTTCAACAGGTTTATTCAAGCGAGTTATTTGATTGTCTATCATATGACGAATCCCTTTGATGAGTCCAAACCAAAGCCTATCTAGTATAGGGAAAATGAGTCTAGTGACCTCTACAAAATCAAGGTTCATGCCACTAATAAGTGTCAAGTTCTTAAAACGTATATCCAAGATCTTATAGATCGAGGTGAAATAGTGGTGGATGTGAATCAAGCAACCTCATCCAATGCTCAACTGCAAATATATCAAAATGCTTTCCCCAAGCACAATCAAGGTGCAAGAACTTCCAACGCTAATCTTGGGCCTATCAATAACCATAACCAAGGTAATAACACTAACAATATTAGCTATAAGAATGTACCCTATAACTATGAAGGCATAGTTATGTGCATCAGTCAGGTAGAGCCACGCATGTCCATGATCTGTGCTAAAGGAAAAGACCTACAATGTGTTGTTACTATGCATCGCACTCACATATTAGTTCTTAGTCCTTCCACATCATCCCATCCAACTCTTGTGAGCTCCCAATATAATATTTGTTATCATCTTGGAAAGACTCCCACTTACATATCTATTTTGGATTAGCTTAAGTCTTCCCCTGTCCATCAAGAAATCCTCACCAAAGCTCTCCAGGATACCCACGTGCCTAATGATATAGATCCTACTCAATTTCAATCCTTAGTAGGGCATCTATCATCCATATATCAGCTAGGATTTAGTCAAAATGACTTCTCGTCACTCAATTAAAACCATAACATTCCCCTTCACATCGAAACCCTTGTGGCCCGCCGTAAAGTAAAAAATGTCCTTGTAGATTATGGATTTTCCCTCAACCTATGTACATTAAACTTCATTAAACAGGTAGGGCATACCCAAGCTGACTTGAACAATCAGGTTATCACCATCAAAGCCTATGATAATGCAGAAAGGGATTCAGAAGGCATTATTTGTCTTCCTATTCAGGTTGGCCCCATTGTATAGTACACCACGTGCCATGTCCTTGATCTAGACCTCCCACATAATCTTCTCCTCGACCACCCATGGATTCATTCCATGCAAGTTGTTCCCTCCACTTACCATCAATTCCTAAAATTTCCTTACAATGGGATGGAGGTAACCATTCATACTGATCCTCAACCCTTTGAATATTGTCGTGCTCTCGAAGCCTCTTTCCCTCACTCCTGATATTGCCCAGGAGTTGAAGTGGGGAGACCTCAGGCATCATCCTCCAATCCATCCCACAATCCTTCATCCAATGCAACATCCACCACATCTAAATCCACCATCACCAAAGTCCATATCATTGATAAGGGCTGCAAAGAATATGAAATGCGTACCGCACTCAATGTGGCAACAATGCCACCATCTCCCCACACGTATGGGAAACCTTCTCAATCAACACCAAATGAAGAGGAAAATATTAAAACCCTCACCTCTAAGAATATGGGCTCGACAACATTCTAAGATTTGGGTACACTTCAAGATCAGGTGGAAGATGACATTAGCCAATGGGTCTACAGAGAGGAACCAGAGCCATCACCTTCCCTTATAGAATATTTTAGGAATTCTATCCCCATGCATCAAGGTTGGCAGAAAAATATAATTATCAAGGGGGGGGTCTTGGTTTAGAATAGAAAGGAAGAATATAGCCTATTGAGACACCTATGTGACCAAGACATGTGGGCCTAGGCTATGACAGAAAACAGAAGGGTCCTGCATCATCCTCTAGTACCTCAAATGATGTCAATACGGATGATGGTTTCCTTGAGGACATACCTGAAGAAGAAACCATCATACTATCATACGATGACGTAGATCTACCGTCCCTCTTTGATGCAACATCAATATTTACCATCAACCTTTCTCTCCACCACCCTGACCTAATTGATTGGTACCTATGAGGTAGCGCACCTATTGACACCTATCTTCAGTGGACACTTATGTGCATCTAATGGGATTGGGGGAAGATGAACACCTCAACAAAAAAAGTAGAAAGAAACAAAATAAAAAAGGGTCATCTAGTGAAAACCTCTTTGACGCACTTCTTGACTCATCAATACTAAAAATGAAGGGTGTATCCAATAGTGAAAACCTCGATGAGGCACTAGTGGATGGGGATGTCCATCTTCCACTTGTAGGAGCTTACTTGTCCAAACAGTCTTCCATCTTGATCGAAGAGACACAAGAGGTCAATTTGGGAACAAAAGAAGACCCCATAATCACTTACGTAGCCAAATCATTATTTAAGGAAGAGCATTCCACCATTATCAGCTTGCTCAAGGAATGAATCATCAACTTCACATGGACCTATTCAGGCATGCCAAGATTAGATCCTACACAAGTTGTGCACCATTTGGACGTTCATCTAGATGCCAAACCTGTTAAACAAAAGCTAAGAAAGATGCATCCCCAAGTGGATTTTCTCATCAAAAAATAATTGGAGAAACTATTAGAGGTTGGGTTCATAAGACCTATTGACTATTCTGACTAGATCTCCAACATAGTGCCCATTACCAAACCAAATGGGAATATCATAATCTGTACAAATTTTTGGGATCTCAATAAAGCTTTCCCAAAGGATGATTTTCATCTTCCAAACATTTATATGCTGGTAGATCTTATATTAGGGCATGAGATGTTATCCCTCATGGATGGATTTTCCAACTACAACCAAATCAGAATCGCACTAGAAGATCAACATAAGACTATCTTCACTACCCCTTGGTTCACCTTCTGCTATAATGCCATGCCCTTTGGTCTTAAAAATGTGGGGGAAACTTATCAATGTGTGATGATTGTAATCTTTCATGACCTCATCCATATCGTCATGGAAGATTATTTCGATGACTTATTAGGAAATTCCAAGACTAGAGAAGAGCATCCTACAATCTTGAAGAAGATCTTTGAGTAGTTAGAGCACTACAATTTGCATCTGAATCCGAAGAAGTGTGTCTTCGGTGTCACATCTGGAAAACTATTGGGCTTCATAGTCTGTAGAAGGGGTATTGAATAATATTTGACCAAATTCAATGCAATAATGGAAATTACCCTGCCACGTAATCTCAAGCAATTAAGGAGCCTTCAAGGAAAGTTACAATCCATCAGATGCTTCATAGCCCAACTTGCTAACAAGTGTCGATCATTCACTCATTTGATGTGCAAAGATATCGCTTTCAAGTGGGATTCAGAGTGTCAACAAGGCTTTGACAAGATTAAGCAGTACTTGGCTCACCCACCTATTATAATGCCTCCCATTCTAGGAAAACTACTTTTTTTATACATTTCAATTAAATTTGTTGCATTAGGGGCATTATTAGCACAACATAAGTTCTCCAAGGAACATGTTATCTATTACATCAGTTGAACCTTGGTAGGCTATGAGCTCAACTATTCTCCTATGGAAAAGGATTTTTTGGCAATGGTCTTTAGTTCAAAAAAGCTTCATCTTTACATGCTCAGTCATCCCATCAAGCTAATATCAAAAGTGGACCCACTTAAGTACCTATTATCTAGAACTTCTTTGACTGGTCGCATGACCAAGTGGGTTATGTTATTGAGTGAGTTTGATATAAAGTATGTGGACCAAAAGGAAATCAAGGGATAGGTGATAGCGGATCAGTTGGTCGATGCTCCTTTGGTCAGCACTTATCCATTAGTAGCCGAGTTTCCTGATGATGGGGTCCTTACAGTCACATAAACAAATATATGGACGCTCTACTTTGATGGGTCATATATGCATAATGGAGCTGGTGCAAGTGTTCTAGTTATCACTCCTCAAGGTGACTATATCCCAAAGTCATTCATATTATCCTTTCCATGCACCAACAATATTGTTGAGTATAAAGCTTTAATCACTGGCCTCAAAATCACCATCCAATGGAACATCACCCACCTTCGAGTCTTTGGCGATTCCCAACTAATTATCAAATAGGTCAATGATGAGTTTTTAAAAAAAAGATGATAATCTTTTTCCATACAAATGCATGGTGGATGACTTTAAAAAGTACTTCACCCACATCCAATTTGAACAGATTCCCAGAGTCCAAAACAAGGTATCATATGCAATGGCTATGATTGGTTCCCTTATCAACATGCCCAGAGATCAAACGGACTGTGAAATTCTCGTTGAGCAACTGCTAATCCCAGCATATGGTGTCCCTGATAATGAGATGGTGTGTGATATTGTAGGTCTTGATTCACCCTGGTACCATGACATTTATGCCTACCTCTATGATAAAATCCTCCCACTTGACCTTACCCGCAACCAATGAAAATCATTTATCCAACACTCATCCTAATACATGATTATGGGAGATACACTTTATCGTCAAGGGTATGATGGTACGCTCCTTCAATGTCTCAATGAATCAGAATCTCATATTTCATTAAATGACATGCATAGTGGTGTTTGTGGGTCCCATTCTAATGGCATGGACCTAGCAAAAATGATTCTAAGAGAAGGATACTATTGGCCCACTATGGAACATGATGCCTATGAGTTCATGAAGAAATTTCTTCCTTGTCAGCAACATGCAAACTTAATCCATGCTCTAGCACAAGACTTGCAACCTATCATAGCACCATGGCCTTTTTCTCAATGGGGTTTTGACTTGATTGGAAATATTTACCCTCCGCCCTCTGATGGCCATAATTTCATCATCATAGCCACTGAATACTTTACCAAGTCAATGGAAGAAATTCCACTCTCTCAAATCACGGGTATTCATATATCCAAATTCATACTCTTCCATATTCTCTATAGATATGGAATCCCTTCCACCATCATCACCGACAATGGAAAGCCCTTCAAAAATTAGTTTATGAAGCACCTTTGTGATACCTATCATATCCAACATCATTGTTCGACTCCCTATTACCCTCGTGGTAATGGTCAAGCGGAGGCAACCGACAAAACTTTGATCAAAATCCTCAAAAAGGTGGCCAATAATACTGGTCAAGATTGGCACCTCCATCTCCATCCCGCCCTTTGGTCATACTGTACATCCATATGCACTCCCATTGGCACCACTCCATACTCTCTTGTATATGGCGTCGATGCAATCTTTCCGATTGAAGTCGAGATCCTGTCACTCTGAATCTCTTTGAAGAATCTCATCGGTGATGAAGATGCTCGGGTTGCATGCTTAAGTCAGCTTGAACTCCTGGATGAAAAATGCATCAAGGCCTACAATCACCTTCAAGCATATTAGAATTGCCTTAGGAGGAACTACACCAAGAATGTTCGTCCTCATCAATTCAATGTTGGCGATTTGGTCTTGAAGGAAAACCAATGTACCCAACAAGACAAAGACAAAGAAAGGAAAGTTTGAACCAAATTGGTTGGGTCCTTATGTTGTCATTGAGAAATATGGTTTTGGGGCATATAGGCTTGCAACACCTGAAGGAGAGCCCTTGGAGGAGCCTATCAATATCATGCATCTGAAGAGGTTCTATACCTGAGTCAATTAGGTTATCCTATCTAGAAAAATCCAAAAAAAGTAAAAAATCATCAAAAAAACAAAAAAATTGAAATCCAAAATTAGTAAAGAGAAATAATCCATCCTATGGTGAAAACCACCCTTGATGGCACCTTGGATAAGTACGTTTGGTGAAAACTTGGCAACAATTTTATTCATAGAGGGTTTAATCATTATCTACATTACGTCCTAGTTTCTTTATGCTTCCATCCATCCTATCTGCATAGCCTATCCTACATCCTATCAACCTCGTCCTTCCATTGACATCATGTCTATCCATTCGCTTGGTATATTTTGATTGAGCATTGGACGAGTCAGATCGACTATCTAATATCCTAAGATTTCTATCCTAAATCCTGAGCTTTTCGTCATCTATATATTTGTGTCATTTGGTCGATCTCACATCCTCAGCTAGAATCCTCCATCATGTCGGTCATCATTAGGTCTTATCTCGTCTTTCATCCATTTTATCGAGCTACGTTTCCCCTATGATTTCATGTAGTTAAGGCTAATCATTTGATCAACACCCGGGGAATTTCTACATCCAGTATTCATTGTCCATCGAGGTATCCATTGTCCTCTTTTCACTTTTATCCATGGTCAGTCGTCAATCTTTTATCAAACTACGAGGGCTCTGCACTTTCACGTAGGCAAGGCTAATCTTTGATCAACCCCTGATCCCCTAGGTTTGTAGGGTGTTTTTTAGTGTCATGTTGTGTTGTCAAGTATGTCCCTATTCAGCTGATGCGTACAAACAAAGGTCATTAGTATCATGAGGTTCTATCAGTTTTGAGTCTCCTAAGTCATGTCAATCACCTAATCTATCCACCATCTTTGGTCTTAATAGGATGTATCCTTCCTAAATCAAACCGTATCAATCCCATCCACTTATTGATCCTACAACAAAGGACGTTTGAAATTTTTTGTGATATTTTGATACTTTTGACATTTTGTTTATCATTTGAGCTTCCTATTATACTTTATCAGGGTTTACACGATCCATCATATCATGGTGTTTTTTGATAGGTAGATATAGGGGCATATCTTGATCTTTGGTTTGTTCTTATCTTCCTGGTTGTCCCACACAATACCCACATGGATCCCTATGGTCTTGTCTTACGGTGGGGCATCCTTTGTGTTTGTGGTTATCCCAACATCAAGCCCGACCAAAGCCCCTATGGTTTTGGGGTGTTGGGGTAGCCTCCTTGTTTTTTATGTTTTTTTTATGCATTGGACACAATCAGCCTTGGTTCCTTATACCTTGGAATATCTTGTCTTATTCTATAGCAAAAAAACCAGTGCTCCTAATATGGAAAAATGGCATTAGATCTTCATTTCATTTATCTTCCCATTGCATTTCATTTCCCCCATCCATTTCTTTCCCTAGCCTATGGTTAGTGATTTTTAGTTGTGAAAATGTTTTCCATCCACCAATTCTTCTTGATAGGATCCCTAAGGTTTTTGACAGCTGCACTCTCACACCCATCATCATTCATCTCATTATGTTATGTGATGCATTGTCACACCCATCATTGCTCACTTATTTGAATTTGCATTTTTATTATCCATTGCATTATCATTTTCATCATCTTAAGTTGTTTAGATTAACATAGATTTTGTATTATAAGCATCTTAAGTTCATTCCATTTCATTATCATTTTCATCATCTTAAGTTATTTATATTAATATATTTTTTTTATTCTAAGCATCTTAAGTTCATTATCATTATCCATTGCATTATCATTTTCATCATCTTAAGTTGTTTATATTAACATAGATTTGTTATTCTAAGCATCTTAAGTTCATTTCATTTCATTATCATATCATTGCATTATCATTTTCATTATCATCTTGAGTTGTTTAGATTAATATAGATTTTTTATTCTAATAATTTTAAGATTGATCCCATATACATACATCATACATTTTCATCCATTACATTTCATTGCATTTTCATGTCATCCATCCATACATAATTAATCATCACACAATTATTATCCATACATGATCAATTCTCATATCATAACTCATATGCATACATCACATAATAATCACAATCACATCTCCACTTTCATCACACACCATTAGTAACATGTCCATAGCATATGTCATAAATACATAAATCATATCACATCACATCTTGCATCCACAATCGTTAGACATAATGCATATAATCTATATCATCCACATAGACATAGAAATAAATCATCATAATCACATGCATATATCATAATCATAACCATACACAAGAGCATAATAAATATCCATCACATCACATAGTAACCACACATCATCGCATCAATGTCCATCACATATCATATATATATCAAAAATAATATAATGTCCATTGAGTCCATCATAGTCCATAATAAAAGATCACAAGAGTCCATAACGATTCCATAATAAAATATAATGAAGTTCATCCATCAATTCCATGAACATTCATAAAATAAAGGTACAAGAGTAGACCACTAATCAAGTACAAAGACTACATCTCCTGAATGAATAATGAATAAAGAATAAAAAATCAATGAATCAATGAATTCATCAATCTTTGAATCTATACAAAGAATTTGTAGCCTTTGTCTTTGTGTTTTATAAATCCACTTTGCACCTATCAAAAATCTAAGCCTTGTCTCCTCATCCTCCTCTCCTCACCGACCTACTGCTCTCAGCATCTATCCTCTAGGGGGAGTCTAGCACTGATCCTCTACCTCGAGGAGGTGTCTCACAGTAACTATTGTATCCCCATGTATGGGTGGCCCCTATGACGATGTTGGAATCTGTGGGGTGGCTCAAATGTATGGTGGAACTATCTGTGTTGGGTCTGGCACCTCTCTAGAATAGGCACTCATATAGTATCCAACCTCTATCCTCACATCCACCACCTTTGCTACCTGTGCTCTAGCTAGGTCCCCCTCAATCATGTATCTATATCTTAGTATATTGATATACCACCTCTCCCTCTCCCGTGCCTCCTATGCCAGTTGCATCTGGTCTACCTGTGCCTACAACTAGGTTATCCTCTATGCTCCTGCATCTCTCTCCCCCTGCAACTCCTACACCTATGCCTCTGTTGCCTCTTCCCTCTCCATCAGACCCCCTATATCCCCCATAACCTCCTCTACACACTCTTCTCTATCTTGAGCCTCATCTCTCTCCCTTCAATCCTCATCCCTCTACCTCTAAGCCTCATCTCTCTCTCTACATCTCCTACACCCTCCTAGAAGCCTCTACTTCCAGGACCTTGTAGTCCCTCTCTCAATCCCTCTCTACCACTCACAGCCTCTCCACCTCTGCCTATAGCCTATCCACCTCATTCTGTAACCTGTCGTGATCTGCCTTGAACTCTTATAATTTGTGCTTTGTTATGCCTAGCCTAGCTAGGGCTCTTGTCAATAATACGGCGGGATCCTCTGGCGGAAATGGTACATATGACATGATCGCTAATGGATGCATCTCTAGGGAATCCACATCCATGGCCTGCTCCTCTCCCCTAACTTCTTGCATCTCAACATCCTCATCTCCTCCCCTCCTCTATCTCCCCCCTCTACTCCTCCTCCTCTAGGGCCTCGCCAACTCCCTCTCATCATCGTACCTGAATCCCACTGCCCCTATAATCAGTTGCACTATCATCATCCTCCACAGTCTCATCTATGCCCACCATATAGAGTACAGTACTGAGGTACCTACATCTATTGTCCCTCCCCTTCATTGGTACTGAGTCATTTGTACCCCCTCCCACATCTGCCAAGCAAACTCTCTTGTGATCTCCTCTCCCCATATCGTTGTCGGCTCTCGGGTGATCTGCTTGAATCTCTGAGGCCTCGCAAGAATGTCTTGTTGTATCCCAAACTACCTAGTGACCATGTCTGGTCTATGCAGCTCAATAATAAATGGGTTCTGGCCACTCATGTAGCAGATAGAGAAGAAGTAACCCCTGTATCTCCTATCGTCATCCCTCCATCCCTAGAAGCATCACGCTAGGTACGGCCTCCAGGTGATATTCTCCACCCTCAAATCATCTAGTCTCCTCTGTCATCCCTCTAAATCCCCCATATCTTGGTAATGTAATCTCCATCCATGATCCATCCCTCACCAGTATGATATGCACAATATCTCATCTAGTGCCCCGACAATCAAAAGTTTTTTCCTGGCAACACTGATGTGCTCCCAAACCCATACCTATAGCAAATTCACATAGATGATACTCAACACTCATCTATAGCAAACAACGTGCATATCTTTGTATAATTGGGCCAATAAACATGCCCCCCATGCAAATTCCCCCTCCTGCCTCTCCACAATGTGTCTCACAACCTCAATCTTGAGGTTGCAGAAGCACTCACTCCTGTCCAACAACAAAATACTATTGATCGGACCATAAAGGTACAATGGCAGTGTTGGAATCTACAATCCCAAACATGCATCTAGATCTAACTCCCTCCCCTGGATAGGCAGCTCAACTGGTCCAAATACAACCCACAAGCTCCTTTCCACCACCCAGTTGTGAGTCCAACTAACCAAGTGCCTACAGATGGAAAACAGTAGAATCCTCCACACATCCTCCAATGTCACCACATCTCTTGTGTCGGGAGATGGAAGGTTGAAGTCTCTAAACTCCATCTCTCCACCAAGACGGTTAATAATCCTTTGTGTGCTCTGATGTTGGGATACCCCAACATGTGTAGTAGCACTGCCTGTGCCAAGAATCCATGGTTATGGGAATTCATTTCCCTCGTTGTCACCTCTAACACCGCTGAATTTTGCTTGTTTGTCCTCAACGTCTTGAAGTTTTGCATCCATGCAGACCCTTCTCTTAGTTTTCTAACATTTTCATTTTTTTCTTCTTCCCTTTTTGCCCCTACCCTAGTTTCACGAATTCGCCTCTATGCAAGGCGAGTTCACCCATTTCCCATCCCAACGCATTCACCTTTCTTGATAGTGCGTTCACCCTTTTCTTTCATTTTTGCGAGTTCACCTATTTTTCAAGCATCCTCGCCCTTTTCTTGTCCAAGCATGAATCCACCCTTACTTTCCTCAGAGGCAAATTTGTATTTGCCTTTTTCCCCAAGGGGCAATTTCATTTTCGCCCATGTGTCTTTTCCCCCCAAGTGGAAAATTTGCATTCGCCCTTTTCCTCAACGAGTGGAATCACATCCGTTTATCCCCCTTTTGGGTGATTTTGTATTCTCCCTTTCCTAGTTTTGGTGAATTTGCATTCTCTTCTTTGTTTTCATTCCCACCCCTGCATAGTGGAGGATCGCCCTTTTATGCAAAGAGGCAATTTCTCAATCGCCCCTCCCCCAGCGTGGTCACCCTTGTGTTGCACGAGTTTTCCCCTTTCTTCGCCAATCCCCCTGGACAGGTGAGTTTTCCTTGTCAGAAGGGAAAATCTGCCCTTTTGTGTCATGTCTGTCCCCTGATCTACTCGACCCAAAAATTTTAAATGTGCTTAAAATTCAAATTCAAATCACAAATTGGAGTCTGGGGCCTACCTAGTGGGGTATCACACACTCGTGGTATTACTATTACACCTCCTCGCCTCAATGGATCAACTCGTCATCAACAAATGCCTCTTCACCACTCGATCCATAAGCCATCCTAGTCACTCTTTTTCTCTCTTTGTCTCGCTTAGTCAGCTACCAAGTGTGCAATTCTTACCCTGTTTATCCTTTTTCCTCCGTTCAAAATCCATTTTTCAAGGTTTTTTGTGCTCTATCATGTGGTGCCTTTTATTTCTCCATATCAAGAATTCGATTGGGGCCCCTTTTTCTTCCCCATCCACCCTCTCGAGGGGGCATGCCCTACCATTTTTCTCCATCATTCCTTCCTATTCATTCGCTCATGATACTAGAGCATCATCTGACATTCTTTTCTTCTATCGAGTCGTTTGTGTTTCATTTTTCTTTGAAACACTATTATTCTAATAGTATTTCGAAGAGGGGAAAAATGTAGACACCTAAATTTGACCACCCCCATATGGTCAAATTCACCCTTATATTCTTTCATCCCACACCCTTCATCCATATTAATTAAATAATCCCCTATTTGATTAATATTTCCTATCACTCTAATGTCCCCTAAGGTATTTAATAAATCAATTAAATGATTTACCCCTTTCATCTCTAAATTAAATAAATACCCCAATTTATTTAATTTAGTCACTTTAGCTTTTATGAATTAAATCAATTTTTAATTCATTTTCTTCTCTCTCCTCATGTCACATCCTCCATAATTCTCTCTAATCTAGATTAATCTAATTAATCTATGATTAGGATGTGCACACCCTTAATCATCATTAGGGTCACATCCTCCCTTAATCTCCCACTTGCCTCTAATCCTCCATTAACCTATCTAATCCCACATTTGCACAACCTTAATCACCCGATTAACCCAACCTAATCTCCATGCCATTATGGCATATGTCCTAAGTCAACCAACATTAAATTATTTCTCCATTTGCAAAAGGCAACCCCTTCCCTATGTGAATTTTTAATGCACATTTATTTATCCAATGCATTTTTAAGGAATTTAAAATTCCTTCTCCCATCCCCATGAGGATTTGTGAGCAATTTTTAATTTATCACATGTCCTCTCATGCATATGTGGACAAGGACCTCCTTTATGAGGTATCTTGTCCCTTCCCAAGGTACATAAAATTACCTCCATGTCACCTCCACCTCACCCCCCCTTTCCATCTCATCTACCACATATCAAGATGTGAGGGCTTGTGAGTTCTCAACTCACCCTAGCCCTTAATCTCATCCATCATGGCTTAATCTATACCCTTCATTGCTTTAGAGGAACTTCCCCTAAAAATGGTGGAAATCTCTCCATTTTCAATAACACACTTAGCTATCTTCAATCCATCAAGCATCCGCCATTGTTGAGCCACTTTAGAGCCACAATCTTGCATCTATTCACATACCCACATCCACCATTACAATCATCATCCCATTAGCTTCATTTTGTGCTTGGTTACATGAAATTTTGTCAACAAAGGAGCACACAATCGAGCATCAAAAAGGGCCAACCAAGACCAGCAATTCAAACAAGGTAAAAGGTTCCATTTCTTTGTGTTTTGTTTGAATTCAACCAAAACAATTGAAGACAAATAAAATATCCTTGATCATTCTATTCATAATTCGGAAGACAAAATACACATGAGATAATTTGTTCTAGAATTTTTTATTTTCATTTATATGTTGTTGCTATTGTAAAACCATTAAGCCTATTATAAACCAGAATGTACCCTAGACTTCATACTATTCTATTCATTTTTGCTTGATTTAAAAAATTGCTCTTGCATGAGCTTAGTTTTCTCCAACCTAGACCACTTTGAACCCCTTGTAAGTGGGCCTTGAATTCCCATTTATAGAAACATGGGAGCAACAAGATTTGGGACAAATTACAATTTCAATCACATTTACATTTGAAATTCAATTTCATTTGAATTTAAAATATCCCCATACGGTTATATTTGCACCTTGCAAAGTGGGGGGAAAGCAAAAGACAAAAATTATTTCCATCGCTGAAGATTTACCCACCTTCCAAAAGGCATCATTCATCATTGAAGCAACACCAAAACATCTTGGATATATCTAGCTTAATTATGGGTGTGTCATCTTGGGTTTTAGTATTCCTGACTCCCCTCTTCTTAGGTTTCCTCTCTGGCCTAATGCTTGACTCACCAGGCTTACTCATTTTCAATTTGCAGAAGAATTTCACTGGTTTATACTCTCAAAAACAAGGCTAGAAAGACAAAAAATCACCCAAACAATGCACAATTCCTACCAACCTAAATGTATTTTATAAACAACTAAACCTCCACCAGTCCCAATCATTCAAAGCCTACATACTTCTTGATAATTTACTAAACCAGCCAGCCTATGCACAATTTGACACTGAGGAAATTAGATACCTATTTACTCGGTGAACTTGTCTTCAATACCTCTGCAACACCTCACCTAAGATCCACACACTTCTTCTCTGGCTCTAAAACAACTCAACTCTTTGATAATTATAATTGTGAAGGAAAATGGGCTGAAAACCTCCCTTTATGGCGAATTTTGGAGGCATGTCCACCATTAATGTTCAAAGAGAGCTTGCATGAGCGAGCTAACAACTAGCCACCTCAATTTTAAATCGCAACCATTGATCATCTTGATTTAAAAAAGGATCAATGATGATCATCAACCATCGCACCATGATTTTACAACTTGTGCATTAAAAATTTTGATGACACCTCAGATAACTATCACTTATCCACCTACACATTAATCATCCTTTATCTAATAGCCATCGTGTGTCGCTACCTTAATTCCTACTCCTAGTGAACTCTTGATGCATTAAGGCCTGACAATGAGAGGAATATTCCATCAGATGTTCAATCACCCATCGTTGATTCATTCAGCAATGATCAAAACATAATAGCGATGGAGAACTCCTAGCAATAAGTTGGGATCACTCCATGTGTACATATTGTAAGATCAAGGGATGAGAAATCATTTCTCTTAGTAACATTTCATATTCATAAACCGGCATTGGAACAAAGAACTTCATCGTGCATCACCAATTCATATATAAGAACTCATGATCAATTAACGATAGTGAAAAGGTCAATGATACAAAGGAATTTTCTCACATTGCTCATTGCTAATTTGAAATGTAAAGTTTAAATTCTATCCACGATGAGCAATACAAAGGGGACAGTTTCATCATGCATCACTAATTTGAGGCCAACAGTGTAAGGACAATCCGCGATGAGCAATAAGCGAAGTGATGAATGGAAACTTGAGTGAAATAATTATGCACGTGCTCATAAGTTATTTTGAAAAGGGGGCCACATAAGGCAATGTAAGATAAGGCCATAAGATGACTTAGGAACATTTTAAGCAAAGGATGTAAAGGCCAAACAAGGCCAATAAATCAACCTTATAAAATAAAGTAATTTCCTAGACCTAGGCACATGAAGAGTTTAGCGACGAGTAATAGGAAACCCTAACCACAAGGGGTTGGTCATTTCATTATGTTTCAATGACTCAAGTTGTTTTTTACATGACCGGGAACAGGTGACATCAGATCAATTGGAGAAATAGACCAAGAGAACAAGGGTTTAGACAAAGGAGAAAATCCTCAAAGTAAAACAACTCCCCACATAAAATCCTAAACCCTAACCCTTGATAGACCAAGAGGACCATAGGGAAATGCATTTTTAGACCAGTGGAACCAAAAATTTTGAAGGTTCCACCAGTGGTTTTGACTGTGGATGCATGCCTCTCATAGGTATGGTGAGATTCCAGAGCTCAAGGTTGAAGCAAATTCAACACCAAGTCCCTTGGGTGCTCCATACACTCTCCCCTGTTCAATAAATTTTTTTTTACCACATTTGATGGCCCCAAGCCACCAAATGAAAATGAAAACCAATGTTTACCTCTATCAAACACACTATTCTTTGTCGTCTGAACTAAGCCAAGTCTGAAAACACTACCATTATAAACCTAAAAAACTAATATCATCACTGGCATACTTATGCTTTCCAATGCATTCATTAACTCCGGAAATCAAGTACCAACTAAAACCCATAGTTAATATGGTATCTTAGCTTATCCATCTCATGCTCATGTTCCATTAAATAATCATCCATCTGGATTAAGAATTGAAAACATTCATAGTCCACTTGATCATTGACATCATAAAATTTGGCATCAAATACAATTTGCATATCAAACATGAAACCCTCATAAACACTTTGTTCAATGGTCCCATCTAGAGACATATATCCTAACCCTTGGGAGTCAAATTGCAACTCCAAATTTGAGAAATTAGTATGAATAAATAACTCATATAAATCCCTGGAGTCATATTCTAATTTTTGTCCCACGCTAGACAAGCATTCATTTCATCTGATGAACAATAAATGTTTGTACATAGGAATATTTTCAAACTAATATTCACACTTACTTAAGCACTGCCAATTAGTTATACTGTCACACACTTCAATAATTTGAAGGTAGAATCTATTAGAATACATAGCATCTTTTCCCTCTCTCAACCTAGATAATCATAATGATAATTATCACTAACAGCATCCCAAGCATCAAAAAATACTTCCATTTTAGGTTCATTAATATAGTCTGATCCATTTTTCAATTCATCATTCAAATCAATGCAAAATGCTTCCAAAGAAGGTTCGAATAACTCAAAATTAATAGATTCGGCATAAAATCACTCATGTGCACCATCAGTTGATAGGTGTACTGACCCAAATGTGAAAGATTCATCAAAAACTGAATGTAGTTCATTGGAAATTGAACCAACATCTTCATTTTTTCTCATCAATAGCTCCCTCGTTGAAAACAATCATGTCCATTTTTTCAAAAAAAACATGCATATTCTAGTTTTGCTTCACATAGACATTCAAGAAAAATAAGGAAATAATCCTTCTCATTAGCATCATGGTCAACATCATCTACATCTTTATCATTTCTGACATTGTGCCTTGGATCGAGATACTGAATGCATACATTCTTATCTTCAAACTCATCATCATTCGCAAAGCTGGAATACTCTATTGTTGTTATAACCAGATCACATTCCAGGTTTCCCCAAATGGGATTTTTTCATTTATTTGTGAGAAAGTGACTTCATGAACATCCATATCATTGCATCCCTTATGCGAATAAGAGATTTCCATATCATCACCACAAGAGCATTCACAATCCTTATAAAAATAATCAAAAACTTCAATCTCATCATGACCTTCATCACAAGAAGATTTATCACTATCTAAACTATGTTCTGAGTTTTCATAGTGACTGCTTAAACTTTCATCTTCATTTTCTTGGTTATTGATTTGTAATGAAACATCAACAACACTTGTAAGTATATCATTATCTTCATTGCTGACATAAATCAGTACGTACGTTACTTGTGAACTGATTACAATCAATATCCTCATCCACACAATAAGATGGATGTTCATCCACTGACATATCCCTTTCATTTTCTTTCATTGCTTTCTGATCTTTCTCAATAGGACAACCACTACTAATATCTTGAGGTGTCATACTTTGTGCATAATCACACTTGGCTCGCTCCACAGTCCTTATAAACTCAAGTATCTGATCAAAACATGAGGCTTCAACTCCTTTGGCAAGGTACTCAAAAACCTTGAAAATAGGTCATGTAGTAATTCTCCCTTATGTATTTTCATGCTAGACAACCTTTGAACAAAAGACATTTGATCAACATTTCTTAAAACTTGTTGATGCTCAACTTGGATCTCACTGTGATCTGTATGTTGTGATGCTAGATGAATTAGGACAGCAGAAGCATTATCATCTTGGCGATCCTTTCCATTTCCTGACCCATGAATTCCACTTACATGATGTGTGTTAGGATATCTGACACTTGTAGCCATATATCCCTTCATCATTGAATATTTAAAATTGTTCTCAATATCCATGGCCATTTGATATGCTTGATGAACTGTTGTAGGGTCCTTATTTCTTAACATATAACTTATTTCTTCATCAAATTCACTGAAGCAATTAAACACTCTGCATCATTTGGTCTTATATATTCTATAATATCCCTCATTGCTTTCGAAAATCTAAGATTGAAAGTTGGTACTAACTCATCTACTTCTTTTTGGATGTTCATGAGTCTTTGCCTTACTATGATAGGATCAACTCTCTCACCAAATTTTTCTATAAATTCTTCCATGAACTCACTCCATGAGGAAATATAACATACTAGAAAATATGAGAACCAATCTCTCGCATCCTCCTTCAAAGATTGAACAAAGAACTTCATGACAACATCTTCATGGTTTATCTCATAGTCTCCTGTCAAATCAAAAAACACTTGCAAATGCTTATAAGTTGATTTTGAGCCTTGCCCTTTGAATTTTGGAAAAATTTCCCTAACATTATTAGGAACAATATTTGGGAAACCTTTAAATATACCATTAAAATTTAATGGTCCATACCTTCCAATAGAAAATTTACTTTGATAGCATGACAAGGGTTGCCCATTTTTCCTGTTTTCATTTGAGACCCCATAGGGATGTACAAATGAATGCAACATTTTCTCACACCCCTTTACAACCCTCAAACATCAACTCTATAGCTGATCACTACCTTATTTCTTTCTTTTATCATGATCTTAAAATATTACAATACATATAGTTCAAATGCATTTACACCTAAGATCTCTTCAATGGGCATATTTGAAAACAAGCATACTTCTTCAAAATAATACAGAGGCTGCAAATTAACACTTCAAAAGTATGTAGAATAATCACTACCATTCCCTTTCTTAGTGCTTATTCTCACTCAATTTAGGGAACCAAATCTTTTCAAAACTTTCATTTATATGGTTTTCATAACAATTATTTATTTCTTGAAAGCTAGAATGTGGAAAATACTTGGATATGTTGCAGCTGCTACAAATTTTCTTCATTTTGATGGAAATATCTATAGATCTAACAATTTCATCAAGTTCTTTCCATAGAGTCGCAACCTCTCTTCACGAAGTACTTGATCTTCAACAATATGAAGTTATTTCAAAAATTAATTCCATCTAGGTCCTCTCCAGAATCAAATTCACACATAAATTTCCTTATATTTACTACAACACAACCCTTTCCTAGTTTAAAACATTCAATATCTGAACCAAATGTTCATATTCACCCAATTCCTTGACTCTTTCCAAACAGAAATAGAGCCTTCTAAATTCTTCTTCTAGCTTCTCATCAAGGCGCTTCATCATATGGGCTCAAACTCACTTCATCTTTCCTCAACAATTTCCTCAAATAATGCACACCGATACTGAAACCTTGAAGTCACCACCCACAGTAAGTGAGAGTTGTGAAAATATTCATGGAATCAAACAAATCTTGACAAAATTTTCAAGTTCAAAGAAAACACAACATATCCTAAACAACATTTCTAAGAATTAACCCATTGATGCCAAAGCTATACTAAGGAATTAACTTTTATTTGCAAAGTATTTGACTCTAATACTTCTTATTTGGAACTAGAGACTTTGTATGGTTTGTTCCCCAGTAGAGTTGCTAATTTGTTAGTTTTTTTTTAGAACCAAACTTAATCTCACCAGATGCCTATGAATTTACAATAATTCAATAATTATCAAAGCTAATAATTGGCCAATAAACAAGTAAAGGATTACTAAGCCTCTACTTCTACTCTTCAAGCTTTGTGAAACCCAACAGGGTGATCTTGACAATTTTTAGATGATATTCTTGTTTCATTTTATTATGAACATTGTGACAAACAGATACATTCATACTTACTACAAATTAGACATAATTCTTCAAGAATTTGGCTGAATCTTTACCAAATTATGAACTAAAAGCTCTAAATGGGTGGTACTCCATAGCACTTCATTTTAGTTAAAGGTGTTTGAGTAATTTTTATTTTTTCTTTGCGTTATTGTTCAAGTACAGGCTAACTCATTTACATTCAAGATGACCAAATTAATAGACTAGTTTTTTATCTATGGGTAATGGAGTCACATTTGTAACAAACTGTAATACATTAGCAATTAGAATCATCATTTATAGGCTATTAAAATATCACATTTACTCAACTCATTGTATCGAAAATAAAAACTACTTAGTAATCCTTGAATTTCATCTCACAAACCTATGGTCTTATTTAAGCATTTAATCGGTTCTTTGAATTGAAGCAGAAATAAAATCATTCATTAAACCAAAATGATTGAAGACAAATAAAATATCCTTGATCATTTTATTCATAATTTGGAAAACAAAATACACAGGAGAGAGTGTGTTCCAAAATTTGCAATTTTCATTTATAGGTTGTTCCTACTATAAAACCATTAAGCCTATTATAAACCAAAATGTACCCTATACTTTGTACTATTTTATTCATATGTGCTTGATTTACAAAATTTCTCTTTCATGATCTTAGTTTTCTCCAACCTAGACCACTTTGAACCCCTTGTAAGTGGCCTTGAATTCCCATTTATAGAAACATGGGAGCAACAAGCTTCAGGCCAAATTACAATTTCAGTCACATTTACATTTGACATTCAATTTCATTTGAATTTCAAAGATCCCCAAATGATTATATTTGCACCTTGCAAAGTGGGGGGAAAGAAAAAGACAAAAATCCTTTCCATCGTTGAAGATTTACCCACCTTCCAAAAGGCATCATTCATCATTGAAGCAACACCAAAACCTCTTGGATATATCTAGCTTAATTATGGGTGTGTCATCCTAGGTTTCAAGCCTATTGACTCCCCTCATCTTAGGTTTCCTCTCTGGCCTAATGCTTGACTCACCAGGCTTACTCATTTTCAATTTGTAGAAGAATTTCATTGGTTTATACTCTCAAAAACAAGGCTGGCAGGACAAAAACACACCCAAACAATGCACAATTCCTACCAACCTAAATTGGGTTTATAAACAACTAAACCCCCACCAGTCCCAATCATTCAAAGCCTACAGACTTCTTGATGATTTACTAAACCAGCCAACCTATGCATAATTTTACACTGAGGAAATTAGATACCTGCTTACTTGGGAGAACTTGTCTTCAATACATTTGCAACACCTCACCTGAGACCCACACACTTCTTCTCTGGCTCTAAACCAATTACTCGACTCTTTGATAATTACAATTGTGAAGGAAAATGGGCTGAAAACCTCCCTTTATGGCAAATTTTGGAGGCATGTCCACCATTAATGTTCAAAGAGAGCTCACACGAGCAAGCTGACAACCAACCACCTCAAGTTTAAATCACAGTCGTTGATCATCTTGATTTAAAACATGATTAGTGATGATCCTCAACCATCGACCATGCTTTTACAACTTGTGCATTAAAAATGGTGATGACACCTCAAATAAATACCACATAGCCACCTACACATTAATCATCATTTATCTGACAACCATTGTGTGTTGCTACCTTAGTTCCTACTCCTTCTAGTGAACTCGTGATGCATTAAGGCCCAAAAATGAGAGGAATATTCCATCAGATGCTCAATCACCCTTCAATGATTCATTCAGCAATTATCAAAACATAATAGCAATGGAGAACTCCTAGTGATAAGTCGGGATCACTCTACGTGTCCATATGATAAGATCAAGGGTTGAGAAAGCATCACTTTTAGTAACATTTCACATTCATGAAGCAACATTGGAACAAAGAAATTCATCGTGCATCACCAATTCATAACTAAGAACTCATGATCAATAAGTGATAATGAAAAGGTCAGTGATACAAAGGAATTTTCTCACATCACTCATCGCTAATTTGAAACATAAATTTTAAATTCTATCTATGATGAGTGATATAAAGGGGATAGGCTCATCGTGCATCGCTAATTTGAGGCCAACGGTTTAAGGACAATCCACGATGAGCGATAAGCTAGGAAATGAATGTGAACTTGAGTGAAATAATTATGCACATGCACATAATTTGTTTTGAAAAGGGAACCGCCTAAGGCAATGTAAGATAAGGCCATAAAATGACATAGGAACATTTTAAGGAAAGGATGTAAAGGCCAAACAAGGCCAATAAATCAACCTTATAAAATAAAGTAATTTCCTTGACCTAGGCACATGAAGAATTTAGCGACGGGTAATGGGAAACCCTAACCACAAGGAGTCGGTCATTTCATTGGACTTCAATGACTTCAGTTATTTTTAACATGATCAGGAACATGTGACAGTAGGTCAATTGGAGAAATAGACCAAAAGAACAACGGTTTAGATAAAGGAGAAAATCTTCAAAGCAAAACAACTCCCCACATAAAACCCTAAACGCTAAACCTTGATAGACCAAGAGGACCATAGGGAAATGTATTTTCAGACCAGTGGAACCAAAAAAATTTAGGGTTCCACCAAAACCATGATGAATGAAGGTCTAGAAAAGGTGAAATAGGAATAGTCTAAGACTTATGAGGTTCTAAGGCTTACTACTAAATTTTAGATTCAAGATGTATGGATGGTATATTACTCATAACCCTAATAATGCTCATGTTGTTCAACATATGGGATAGGATAAGTTACTAGCTTTGTGGAGTTGATGGTGAAGGGCTAAATACCCAAAATTTCATATGATTCATAACTTTCTACTCATCATGGAAAGTGTTATGGAGGAATAGGATGAAAGGTTCAAATGGTGTGTGTGGTAATGACATGGTGGGAAAGAAATGGTATCTTGGAAATATAGATTGGAAATTCTTGGGTATCATTGATACATAACAAAAGATATCACTTTAGATATCAAAATTTCTTGGTTCTTGATGGTAGAAATGTTTATAGAAAATAAATAAAAATGTTGTAGATCAACATGAATAAAGGGTTTAAATGCCTTAGGTACTCTATATCATCTCAAGTTATTTTTAAACATATAAACAATATGAAAGAGAACATAGAAAATATATGTGTATAATAGAAGTGGGAACACATCACAATAGATGAGCATGTGCAAGAAGTTGGGTCCACAAAATGTTCAAAAAGTGGAAGTGTCTTTCCCAATTTTCATAATTTGTCATAGTTGGACTGGAAATTTGAAGCATTTACACATTGAAACTTTAAAAAAATTAGTAATATGAAATTTAGTATTTTGAGTCTAGTTTGCAAATATGTAATTTATTCTATACCTAGATGATAAAAAATAATTTTTAATAGGCATGTATAAAAACCACTTTTAAAAGTCACTTTTTTAGGACCATACCATGGATGTGTACGAACATAATTTGACATAAATAAAAGTATTTTTCTAATTCTTTTTAGGGAAAGATGTGTAATAAACTGAAGATTGATGAACATTTTTTTAATAATTTTTTCTAAATATTTTTTAACTAATTTTGTATTGGCCCTAATTGTTGTTTTTGAAAACCCTTGTGTACAGACACCATAATTTGACCTAAACTAATCATTTTCAAATTTTTTCATTATGTAGAGAATTTTTTGTAGATTGATATCACATAATTTTTTTACAAAAAAAATAACAAATTAAAAGTTATTAAAAAACAAAAAGCCTGACATTTCAATTTTATGGACTAGCTTCTTTAGAAATTAATTAAAAAATAGAAAACATAATCCAATATTAAAAATATATATATTTGAAAACTAGACATCATGATCTATAATGGGTTTTAATTTCATAAATCAATTTTGAAAAAAACTCATCAGCCATATTGCCAAAAGTTATTTCTCTTGGCATTTCCTTAGTCTTTTAGTTGCAAGTCCAAGGCTAAGGGTTGGCTTACCAAACCTTTCTCGAGCCTAAAACCAAAGCAAAAATTCCTCGAGAATTCAAACTTTAAAGAATAGGTACCCATTTTAAAATGGGTACCTGTTCTCATTTCAGAATGGGTACCCGTTTCAAAACGAGTTCCCATTCCTATTTTTTCCGTTTGGAAAATGGAATGGGTACTCATTTCTATTATACCCATTATTTACAAATTTGGAAAAAAATGACTTACCACCTTTTTTCTCCAACATTCTCTTTCTATAGTATTGACCGACAATGACATTTTTTGTGATTTTTTATTCAATTTTGTCTTGTGCAATCTCTTAACATGTCATATTCCATTCAAATTTTTGAAGGATTCAATCACAAGTTGATTATTCTAAAGTGGAATCAAGTACAAGGAGTTTTCTCAAGAGGAAAAAAAGAGGGTTTTTGATATATTCATATTTATTTGTACTTTAGAATTTATAGAGCAAAGGATCTCCATATAGTTTTATTTCAAAATTTCAAGGAGGTGGAAATTTTAAAATAGGTTTAAAATCCTTTTTTATCAAGAGGGTTTGTTAATCATGGGATCAAAGGAAATACAAAGAAAAATGTAGGAAGTTCATGACACCTAAAAAATTGAAGCAAATAGAGAGATGGAGGAAAAATGATAAAGAGATAGAAGAACAAGGATTCGTCAAATGAAAAATATTGAAGCATCTAGTTCAATGACTCTTGAAGAGGAAACTATGAAGGAT